>OZ005658.1:179568784-179757784 GCA_963930645.1 Salticus scenicus
TTAGTTCATTATTGTGTGCTAGCTAATTAAATTTTTTGTCAATTGTTATTCCTAAAATTTTGAGATGAGGTACATGTTTAACACTGACGCCATCTATCCTCATCACCGGTGTCCTTTGTAGTGGTCTTGGTTCCGAAAAAGTCAGTGCTTGGGACTTAGAAGTGGATAAGTTGAGATTAAACTGAGAAAGAAGATCGCTGAAAAGGTTTAATGCCTCTTGGGCCTGACCCTCCAGGTCAATCCTCCTTCTACCAGAGACAACCAGGGAGAAGTCATCCGCGTATGCAAAAGTTTTGAAACCCTTTGAATTCATTTCAATCAAGATGTTGTTGGCTATAATATTCCACAGAAGTGGGCCCAAAAAAGACCCCTGTAGACAGCCTTTTGATTGTTGAAGGTCTTTCGATTCTGGCCCCCCAAGTGATAATTATTTTCCTATTTGATAGATACGAACGGATAACCCCTGCCAGGTTACTCGGGCAATTAAGTTTTTAAAGAGTGTTCAGTATATGAAACCATTCGATGTTATCAAAGGCCCCTTTGATATCAAGTGAGATCTGAGTGGTGTATTCTTCAGACTGTATGTTAACGGCGCAGGAGCTGAGTATTTCTTTCAATGCGTGTTCACATGATCTGCCCTCTCTGAACCCAAATTGCGAGGGGTGAAGTAGTTTGTGGGTTTCCAAAAAGTGTAATCTTATTACTATTAATTTTTCCAGCAATTTTCCTAATGTTGGTAGAAGGCAGATTGGTCTATATGAGGAGGGTTCAGAGGGAAGCTTCCCTTGCTTTAAGAAATACACCACCTCTCCCCTGCGGAGTATTTTTGGAAAATATTGGTGTTGCAGGCAGAGATTTGACCATTTGTGTATAATTTGTGGAATAGTGTTAAAAGTATTTCTGAGAATTCTAAAGTCTATATTGTCGGGTCCTGGAGCCTTCTTAACATTGAAAGTGAACAGTGCCGACCTGACCTCCGCCTCAGTGAAGGGCAGAACGTGTGGAGCTGTGAATTTAGGGATCTGATACGAGGCCAGATTGCTCGGTGGGAATAAAATAGAGGTTAAATATTCAAGATTATCTCTTTTGGAGGAGTGAGCTGGAGGTCGTTCAAGTTTTAGCTCAGACGGGGTGAAGAATTTATTTGAATAAAATTTTTGTGCTGTGCCAAAAGGTTCTGTTTGTCGTGTGCAGAAGTCTTTCCATGCGGCTTGTTTTGTTTGATTAATTTGTTTTTTATAGATGGCAGAAAGTTGTTTGATTTTAAGCTTGTGTTGGGAAATTAAGTTAGGGTCAATGTATCGTGTTTGTCGTCTGAGTGCTGTGAGACGATTCCGCATGGTTCGAGTTGGGGAGACCAGAAATTATAGGTGCGTTGACGTCCCGACTTTTTGAGTTTAAAGGCAGAGGCTGCAATTGACTGAACTGAAGAGATTAGAAGAGTGGTAAATTGTTCAAGCTGATGCGTGTTAAAAATTAAATTTAATTGTTCGGTTAGTTGTTCAGAAAGATTTAAAAGAGATTTATTAAATATTTTAAAATTGCCTCGTTGAGTTTGAAATATTTTGTTTGTGAAGGTTTTTGGAGGAGGATTTAAAGAATACGTTATATGTTTGTGGTCTGAACAATTGAATATGTCTTGGACAGTCCAGTCAGAGATGTGTACTAAGGTTTTGGGATTGCCTAGGGTGAAAGCTGGCCAACCTCGCGCGTTATCTTTTTGAAAGTTAGGGAGGGAGTTGTCAATGTTAGCCAGGCATAGACTGTTAATTGTAATGTATTCAATTAGGCTGCTACCCCTGGTGTCCTCTATTGGAGAGTTCCATAGAGGAGAATTCGCATTAAGGTCGCAGCCGCAAAGGAAAAATTTTCTATGTGTAATAAGGTGTTGCCGCTCTTGCAAACACAACTCAAAGTCAGAGGACGGGGCCGCATAGGCACTGCCAAGAATCAACTCACCCTCGTTAGTGGTCAGCGTGATAAACACACAATGTTCCCCAGTGAATAGATGCGTGTAGACAAGGTTTTGTGTTCGTATTACAATGTGTGAGGAATGTTGAGCTGAGTTAAACTTGGTCCAAGCGGAAGGGAATCCATACAGGTCACCCTCTCCAGTGCAATTGGCGTCCTGCGGCAACGCGATGTCAATGGAACTTTTGTCCATATAATCCCGTGCCGCCAAGTTTGCCGCTTTGCAGTTGTTGAGGTTAACCTGCAGGATTCGAAGACTTTTGAGAATTGAGGGTGGGGTAGCATCAGAAGACATTGCCTCTTGGGAAGGAGAGGAGTGTACAGATTTTCTATTTGACATTCTAAATTTAGTAGAATTTTAAATAAGAAGACAAATAAAAGAAAAAGAGTGCAAGGAGAGATTACCCACTTGCTGCCAAGGAAAATCCAAGTGGTCCTGAAGGCAGGAGGTAGCGTTGGTTACCTTCATAATAATGTTTTTGTTGATGATTTGTTGTATTCTGCAAGGTATTTTGTGGAGGAACAAGGAAAGGATTAGATTGCCATGGATAAGCCCATGGTTGTACCTGGTGAGTTTGCTGGTTTATTGTCGATTGGCGTTGAGGCCTTTCATTATTTGTAGATTTTCTTTGAGTTGCGTGTTGCTCTACATTTGAATTACTAGAGAATTTTTTATCTAGTTCCTCTCTGCGTCTGCTGTATACTTTTTCAAATACTGGACATGAAGGAGAGTAGGCTGGATGATATGTAATGTATGGTCTTAGTCCTTTTTTAAGATTAATTCTGTTTTCCGTTAGACAGCTAATGCAGTTTGGGGGTTCTTCACAATCTTCGTTCTTATGATTTTGTGCACAGTGTGCACAAAATAGTTCCTGTGTGCATTGGGAGGAGGGGTGCTCTAAGCTCTGGCAATTTGCACATCGCGTTACATGTGTAAAAGGACGGATGTTACACTTCTGCAGGCCTAGATTAAGACAGTTCAGGCTGATTATAGCTTCCGCAATTGGGAGGGGAGCCTGCAAAATCCAGTTTTTTAGGCCTCTTCCCCTTGCAGCTGTGTGTCGTACAGTTTTAAGAGTATCTTTTGTTGTGCTTGTCAGAAATCCTAGGTCCTGTATTTTTTGTTTTAACATGTCTTCACTAATTTCCTCTGGAACACCAAGAACTATCATTCGTTGTTGTGGGCATGGTTTGAATTTTATGTTGAGCTTCTTATTTAGTGCCTGGCAATTTGTAAGATCTTGAATGAGGGATTTAGCTTCATCCTCTGTATTGCAGATTAGATCCAATGATCTACGGTAAGTCTTAGTGTCGGCTATATGTGCAAGTGTTGGTACTCTATTTTGACGTAGCAATTGAAGAATGGCAAGCCCTCTACCGGAGGAGCCCCTCGAGGTAATATAAACGCTTCTTCGTGCAATATGGAATTCCCGAATGGCTTTAGCAAAGTTTTTATTTGGCATCTTGAAATGCAAGGCCCTGTGCGTTGCATCTGATGGCTGGAGTCCTGATGTATCAGCTTCTGTTTGTGCTGGAAACACTTCCTTAGGTGTTGTTGACTGAGTGGATGTTATAAATGGATTGCTGGGATTTTGTGAAGTGATTGATGATTCCAGGTGCGTTGTAATGAGCTTCTTAAGCTCCTCTCTGTGATCTGTCAGGACCGGTTCCAGTTGTCGTTTAATGCTGGAGGAAGAATGTTGATTGCTTCATTGGAGGATGGTCCTGTATTCTGTTCAATTGTTTTAAGGATATTTTCTTGAACTGTTGAGATTTGATTCAATTTATCAAAGATATCTTTATGATTCTGTTTAATCACCTCATGTAGGTCTTGTGGGAATTGCTTTGTCATTGGCTGAGAGCAAGGAGTTGTTGGAGTCGATCTAGGTGGGACTGGTGGTGCTGAGGTTGAGGTTGAAACCTCCTTCGTCTTGGTGTTTTTGCACAAATTTTCGATCCTTAGGAAAGCTCTGTTCAGCAGGGATACAGGAGCTTTACAGCCTTTAGAGCGTACGATTCTAATGATTTCCATTGCTGTTTTCGCCACAGAAATTATGGTTTTGCAATCATTGTTAGGCGATTGGTTTTGAGTACTTGGCGGGGAAACAAAACACGGTTCTGTTCCTACACGGCAATCTCGGTGCTAATGAACTGAACGCCTAACAGCGCTAAATCGCCAAATATGCTTAATTTTGATAATTTTTTGTGGTCGCTGTAATTCATTCCAGCCGATAATTTTCTCACTACCTGGTGTTTTATGAAGAGTAGAATCACATATATTTTTTGAAGAGGACACATTTTGAATGTTTCTTTGTTAGAAAAACAAAATTAGAGTATTAATTTCACCATGTGTATCATTGGTATATTTACTTTAAAAGAAAAAAAAAAACTCTAAACCTATTTTTGTTTTCTATATAATAGATATCAAATTTTGCAAAAAACAGAATGTAATTTAGTACAAGACTTATTTTAATCTATTCTTCCATATAAAGGCATGCAGTAACTGTGTTTCACAACCTAGCATCCGTTACTATATTTCTTTCTTTCTTTTTTTTTTTTTGACACAGCTTTAGCGTAGGAGCCCTTTGCTGGCTTTTAGAGTTTTAACAATGAGTTAAAATGGCTATCGCAACTGCATAAGAAGAAACGTCCGAGCTTCTCCGGTACCAAATTTCAAATGTTGCCAAGGGGTTCTATACAGTAGTTGTTCTATTTCATTAGCACAATTTTTCTCAATCTTATTTTAATTATTGGGGAAAAAAAGTTTTTGCATATTCATTTTTTCTTTCGACATAAAATCAAATATATTATTTTTAACTCATTCTTTTTTTCTTTTTTCATAATTTTAAAATTAAAATGTGATTTTTACTTGACGTTTTGAAAGGGGCTGTGACAGCATCTGTCACGCTTTACCATAGGATTTCGTAAGAACCCCTTTCAAAAGGTTAATATTTTTTGAACCAATTATCTGTTTGAACTAAAAAATATGGCGTTAGCTAGATTTTGTTGTGATTAATTAGTGTACCAATTTTTGATAAAATCTAATAATCCAGTTTAAAAATCCGGACAGATACAATAGCAACCTTTTAGCTTTATATAGAAACAAAAGTGTTTGCGAGGTCATTCAAGATGACAGATAAAAATTGATAACGACTCTGTAAACAAATGAACAAACAAACAAAAAACTCTTTCCTTAAATTAAATATTTTAAAAGATTGATTACTGATGATCCATTTCTATTCATATTATGTAATTTTTTATTTCAATTATAAATGTCTCTTTTCATTCGAAATATTTAATAAACTGTATACGACAAATTAATTCTTAAATATATCTATTCATATTATTATTGTTATTATTATTATTTAATTATGAATTAGATACTGTACAAATTTTGCCTCTTTCCAAAAGTTAAATTTAAGGACCTATTTGAACCCTATATTCAAATTCTGTACGAATTTTAGCTTTCTAAAAAATATCAAATGAAAAATTTTTTAATTTCTTCATGTATTTCTGATGTAAGATTGCCCACATGTACGTACCCAATAGCACATATTAAGTGTAAAAGCTGGATTTTTCTCAATTGATAAATAAGTAAATTAAATAAGCTGGTGCGGTACTCACACGACTTTCTCTAACCCTGCATTTCAATACTATGAAGACAGACTGCAGATGAAAGGGTAAAATAACAAGTACTGTATATTAAACCTACGTCAAGAAGAATTGCAACTAGGTTTAGAAACAGTTCTATTTAAGATATAAATCTTCGTGAGGGGAGACTATCGCACCCTCAACTTTCCGTTCGAATATAGTACCTACATTTATAAAAGATTCAAGGTTGTTGTTAAATTTAAAAGTTTATTCCAAATTATTGACATAACTTTCAACTGCACTACTTCTTAAAACTTATAGTCAATCTTCATTAAATTTTTCAAGCATTATAAATTAATTTCGCATTATATTAATTTCGAAATACCAAAATTAAATTCTTGCAAATATTTGTTTTTAAGTTATGCTGATAGCAGACAAATATGCATTTCAATCGGTAACTAATTGATTTTCGCATTCAGGAGACCTCAAAACGCATAATTATACAAAAAAAACAAGCGCTAAAATTTAAACTTAAAAAAATACATTGTCTACCGTACGGATAATAGAAATTAATTTTTATTCCTGAACAGTTTTTTTTTTTTACTTTCCGAACATACATATGTAAAGAAAATATTGTAATCATGTCAAAAATACGACTTGATGCTTCTATATGTTTTCAGGTCCCCTGAGTTCATTTTTGCTATTTTTACGATGATGTATGTATGTGTGTTGTATGTGTGTGATTGAACACGATAGCGTCTAAACGCTTTGTTCAAATAAATTAAAAGATGGCACGTATACCGTAGATCCCCATAGCATGAAAACTACGAATTTTGGTGAATCTAGCACTTAGAGTTTTTTTAAATGGGCACAAAGAAAAGGTCTTTATCATTATTGCCTATGGGACCAAATTCTTTAAAATGCGATAGCGTCTGAACACCTTCTTCGATTGAGTTGAAAACTTATACACAAATTATATATCACAGTCGCACAAACTGAAGAAATTTTGGTGAATCAAGCACTTATAGTTTTTTTACAGGGACATAACGAAATATACTTCATTATTATGGCCTATGGGCCCAGAAGTTTGAAATTCCGATAGCGTCTGAACGCCTTATTCGAATGCGCTGAAAATTTACATACGTGTTATAGGTCATTATCGCATTAACTGTATAGATTTTGGTGAATCTAGCACTTATATAATTTTACAACGACACAACGAAAAATTCTGTATCATGATCTGGGGGCTCAAATTATTTAAAGTGCAATAGCGTAAAATTAAACAATAAACTATATGGAGAAAAATACTTAAACATCCTATCATAATTTTCACTTTTGCTTATTTAACGACTTCTCTTACTCTTATTTATTAATACAATTTTAATTAATAATGTTCGGAAAGCCCAGTGAAGTCACTCCAAATTTTTTTTTTTTTTTTTTTTTAATTCGTTAAAATGCAGTAAAGAATTTTCATCAGTTACATTCATTGGGAAAGATTACTTTTGCTTAGATTTAGGCAGACCTGGATGTTATTTACACTTTTCTTACACACCACATTGTGTACTTGAATCCAGTCTTATATAAAAAGATATAATACAATCTAAAAGTTATTTACAGTAATTTCCAAGTATTAGCCGAATTATACGCAAAATCTTTTTTAAAACCCTGTAAACAAATGATATATGATTTCCATACCACGTTCTGCACAAAACATTATGCATCTAAAAAGTACATGGTCTAAACTATCTTTTCGTACTAAATCGATGATGCTCTGCAATTTTATAATTCACTTTTTTCCCCTGTCTTGAACCGTTTCCGAGATAGGAACGCTAACTCCACTGTTTTACACCAGGTGGCGCTGTAGGTGGTTGAATCGCGTAGCACATGTCCACTTTACTATACCTACATACCACTTTTATGACTATAGTTGCAGCTTTTAAGCAGTTAAAAGAGTCGGGACTGATTGTTTTAGGCACCCAGTATTTTCTTTTGATCGTAAAGATAATACAATGAGACCTATTTCAGACGAAGACTTTTACAATAAAACAAAAAGTATCAAAATCGGATCATCCGTTCAGAAGTTTATGAGCTAACAAACAAAAACAAAAAACATTCGCTTTGAATTGAGAACCTCCTCCTTTTTGAAGTCGGTTAAAAACAACATTAAAAGGCACAAATAAGAGAAAAAATTTAAAACTATGCGGCCGTTTCAGTTTCCGGAACTTATGAAATTCCTCCCTCAGTAGTAATTGACAAAAGAATTTAAATATGATAAGAAGAATAAAAAACGAAAAATTAAGCCCCCCAAAACCCTTCAGGCAAGTATGATCAAAGACCTGGGCCAGAAAGGCAAATTGTGAAAAGTTTCATGGGTATAAATACAAAACTTGAAGTGATGCAATTGAAGTAAAAACCAATGGGAAGCGTATTACAGAAACTATTTCAAAAGGAAGTATGGAAGAGGGAAATGGGGGTTGTTCAGCGTAACCAAGTTTTCTATGCCTAGCAGTGGGGATGATTTTAAAGACTTGGAGGAGTGCCAACTTGACCATCAAGTTGGAATTTAGTAAATATCCAGTCACTCGGTGTTCCCTTATCGCTTATTTTCTCTCAATCACAAGGGTTATCATCCCTATTTTAACACTCGACTTGTTCAGTCCGTACTTATACAGAGGCTCCATTGGTCGCAAGAAATGTCATTAAAGATTATTTCTAAATAAATTGTAACCAAATTTTAGCGAAGTTCAGTGTACCTGAAGGGCCGTTTACAAGTGAGTTAGAGATTTTGTAAGTATGGAAAACTTCCCAAAACTCCAGACTCGTGTATTGAAGTACGTTTTTGAATGATGGAGGCTTCAGAGAAATTTAAATTATGTTTATTCAGCCAACTATGTTTGGCTATGGCAGAACGTTCTATATCACTATTTTTAACATGATTTTTGTGCTCATCGAAACGGAATTTAAAAGCGCGTTTTGTTTGAGCGATATATCTTAGACCACAGTCTAGGTGACATATATATATATATATATATTCACTATTTCGAAGAAAACTTTCTTAAGATTATCAATTTCCTTTCTTATATACGTTATGTAGACGATTCTATCGCCTTATTAAATCCAAATGAAAACGTTATATCTAATATCCTTTCTCCTACAAATTCACTAGAAAAACATATCTTATTTATTTACGAAAAAGAAAACAATGACAAACTTTCCTTTCTTGATATTCTCGTTTATCGTGGAGATAATTCCCTCCAAGCCACTGTTTATCGAAAACCCTCTGCAGATTATTTATCCCTTCATCGTTATTCTTTTCACCTCCCTAATCAAAAGTTATCTACCTTCAGCATATATATTACTTGGTAAAAGGAGATTCAAAATTTTAAAGATTAAATTTAATTAAATTCGTTTATTGTGAACTCCTACATCATGAAAAGTACCAAGTACCCAAATGACACGTTTTATCTTTGTGATTTGGCCTCGACGTTGATAAATGAACGAGTGAATCAGTAATATTTTGCCATTATATAGAGAGATATGAGAAGGCTTTTCCCCGTTTCAGATAAATACCGTAAAATCCCGAAAGTAACCCCCCCCCCCTTTTTGAAAAGCAAAACAGATAAATTTCAGGTGTGTGTGTGGGGGGGGGGGGGGTTATAATCAAGATTCTTTAACTAAATGAAGAAAAGGGAGGGGAGGTTATATTCGATGGAGGGGGTACTTTCGGGATTCTACGGTACTTACTTAAAAGGAAATATTAAAGGTAATTTCTTACATTAAAGGTAAAAAAAAACTGTGTAATGATTCCATTGATAACATGCATCCGACACTTTATGAAAAATTAGTTAAATTAGAAATTATATATAAATATTAAAACTTAATTCAATGCCAAACTTAACTTGCAATGCCGACGTACCGTAAGTGCGCCCGAAGATTGGATGGAGAAAAAAAAAAGGGGGGGGGGGGGGTTACTTTCAGGATGATGAAGACATTTCACTTTCAGCGAGAAAAGAGAGGGGGGTATATTCGATGGGGGGGGGGTACTTTCGGGATTTTACGGTATTCTATTCGTCTGAATAAAAAATAAAAACTCTTTTCTCAGAACAAAATATTTCTTTTTAAAGAGTGTTGCCATTCAAGAATTATGTTTTACAAATGAAACATTTTTGAAATCATCCATTTGTAGCAAACGATAGCTGTTCAAACTTTTGAGGCCTATTAATAAATATAGGAATAATAATAAAGAAAAAAAAAAGAGACTTATTGTTATCAAAAGAATTAATTTACGTATAGTGATCAGCGAAGCGGGTAGAGATAATTAGTTTGAAACAAATCATTACATTTAATTACAACCTTAAATGATGAATGTACTTACAATATTTAGATAGGTTGTAAAGATACTGGCTGTAAGTCCTTTTCACTCAGTAATAAATGTGAAATTAGGTTATTGGTAAATTAGTTTTCAACTGTTGTTTAATGTACTTTGCAAATTTTTAAATACAATAACTGTGTTAATGTTATAAGTTTAAACATATATGTATAGTTGAACATGTTTTATAATTTATCCTAACCGCGCGATTCTTTTCTTTGTTTTAAAATTCGACGTATTTTTACCCTTTGCAGCAAATATTTGTAATTTTCGAATCCATTTTTAAATAGAAAAATAATTTGGTGTGGCACGCGACTTTCTCTTACCCTGCGTTTCAATGTTATAAAGGCAAATTATAGATTAAGGGGGAAATGTAATAAAGTATATAAACGTATCTTAAAAAGAATTCAAACTTACAAGGGAGGGTCACCAACTGTTCAAAAGGTATTTATACATTTCATATATCATCTGAAAGGTCTTACTGAGCTGACAACGAAAATATCCATCTTTTCGGCAAATGTGTCCCCTAGCGTGTGTTATTCTCAATTAAACTTTTTAAATTACAGATTCTTTAACAATGTACTTCGCATAGTTATATTATTATAATCCGTTTTGCAAGAGATTCTCATTCTTATGACCATTGTATATATATTATTAATAAAGGTCGACTGCATATTGTGGTGGTTAGTGTCCCTAACTCCCTCACAGTAGGGCCGGGTTCGAATCCTGGACAAAGCATGGATTTGTTATCCCTGTATGTGGTGGCGATGGCCGCCCATTGGGTACTCCTTCACAAATGGTTATCAGATCAGAGACCACGCAGTCAATGCTCATTTGGAAATACCGTGCCATTAAAAAATAAATAAATAAATATACGTGTTATTATATACATATACATATCACATTGTTACTTGTAAAGTATTTTGCTGTTTAATAATTACTTTGTATCAATAATAAATTTATACATGCTAAACTGTATGAAAAGTATTAAAAAGAAAAAAAAAACAGTTAAAGTAAAAAAGAAGCTATTGTAATTTTTATAGTAACGAAGAAAACTATTAATTACATATTCATTTTTATTAAAATATTATATTGTAGGTAATAATGTAATTATTAATTTTTTTAAAGTAGAAATTTACTTTTCCGCTTATTTCCTCCCTCCATTGCTATGTTAGTGCACTAAATTTTTTCTATTGTTCCCCCATCCATTGTCAATATCCAAAATATCGATTATATCGATGTACAGGAAAATCTTTCTGATTGTAAATATTATACACATGGCTACATATATAAAGTATGGGATTTATAAATTTAATGCTATCACAAAATAATTATTAAACACATAATTAAATACTTTGCTAACAATATAAATAGTCATAATTAGCAAGAGAATCTGTTAAAAAATTGATTCTAATGATAGAAATTCTTCAAAGAACATTACTGAAGAGCTTGCAATTTACAAACTTTAATTGAGAATAACTCACGCTAGGAGGCGCATTTGCCGATAAGATAGATATTTATATTATCAGCTCAGTTAGAGCTTTAATAGGATATATAACATGTACAAATACCTTTTGAACAGTTGGTGACACTCCCTTGTTAGCTTAGGAACACTTTTATTTGTCAAATAATTGTGTATGAGGTGACAACCCCTTTTAATCCTCCTTTGAATAGAGTACCTATAAATTATACCTAGTATAATTTATATAGAATTAGAGACTGTCATTATATTTATAAGTCTATTCCAAATTATTCAGACAATTTTCACCCAAAACATTCCATGAAACTCATCAATCTTGATCAACCTTTCCAAGTAACAACCTTGTATGAACTTCTATGTACAACGCTGGAATTGCCTTCAATTATTTCTTTTTAAGTTATGCAAACAGCAGACATATACAAAGATCAACCGTTAAAAACTTGACTTTAGTATTCAGGGAACCTGAAAGCGTGTAACGATACAAAAACCCAAAGCTGAAATTATAACTTAAAAACATACTCGGCTTTCTGCATGGGTATAAAGAATTATTTTCATTTATGAGTAATTTTCCTAGACATGATAAAAACTAGTTGGCATAGGTGGACTCTGCTCAGTTCCCCATCATATTTATGCTCTCATAATTTTCTAGTGCGAAACATATTATAATCATGTTAAAAGAAATGAATTTGACCAAAGCTTGATACAGTGACAGAATGAAATCCCCGCCTAATAGGCTATCCACCGTTCACTTCGATATATTTATCTTATTCTAATCTATTAATTTATTTTATCAGGGTCGATTCCGTTGTTTAGTTTTCATGCTACAATTTCCAATGCAATAATCCTCAAAATTCATATTTATATGAAAAATTTACAATTTCGCTATGTTGGTAAAATCGCAAATTACGAATAATTTACGAAATTTTCCTATTAGAATATTTGTATTCAATCATGTTCAAACAAATATCATAAATGTAATTTTGAAGTTGCCTAATGTATTTATGATCCTCAAAATGGAAGTTTATGCTCAAATTTGCCTTATTCTGACATGTTAAGTAAACCGTAAATTCCAAATAACTTACGAATTTTTTAAATTGGAAAAATCATAGTCTATGATATTCATGCCAGCATCCTAAATAATATTTCAAAAGTGGTTTGACATCTTTAAGATGAAAATATCCCTCAAGATTGATGTTCATGTGAAATTTTGCTCTATTCTGCCATGTTAAGAAATTCGTAAATTTCCAATAACTTGCGAAATTTTTATACTGGAAAATTCATAGTCATTAATATTCATGCCAGTGTCCTAAATAATATTTCAAAAGTAGTCTGACATCTTTACGATGAAAATATCTCTAAAAATTGACGTTTATGTGAAATTTTGCCCTATACTGCCATGTTAAGAAATTCGTAAATTTCCAATAACTTTCGAAATTTTCAAAGTAGCATATTTATAGTTACTGATGTTCATTCCGCCATCAAAACTGATATTTTAAAATTGGTCTGACATTTTTACAGTAAAAAGTTTCCATTTAATGCACGTTTAAGTAAAATTTTGTCCCATTCTCCCATGTTAAGGAAATCGTAAATTTCTAATAATTTACGAAGTTTTTAAATTCGAATGTTGCAAATGAATAGGGTTCTTGCCAGTGTCGAAAGTAATATTTTAAAACTGATCTGACCTCTCTACGACAATTTGTTCTTCAGATATCGTGTACACAGACTAACAAACTAACGGACTAACGGACTAACACACTAACAGACATCCTACAGACAGACACCATACAAATTTTGTCATTTTCGGATTCCTCACACCTGAAAACGTGTAGAAAAGTCAAAAAACCGAGGTCGAAATTTTTCACGATTATCTAAGTTACCCATACCTATAGTATGATAGGGAACTAATATAGTAAAGCCCTTCATCCAATTACATTCCGTAAAAAAGAATGCTTTCATTTAATTATTGGTAGCCTTGTATATCGTCTATAAATTATGTACGCACCTTATTTTGACTTCCCGCAAGATATAGATAATCTCCACATTATATAGGTAAAAACAAAGTAAAAAGCAACTTAGTATGTTTCGACATTTTGTATATATTTGTTATATTTATTAATCCAACTGTTCAGATGTGTGTACGTAGGGAAAAGGATTTATTCAAAATCAGCATTTATCTGACCCAGACAGAATTTAACACTTCAGATCCGTAACTAAACCTATTAAAAATTTTTTCTCCTCAACTGAAAGGTAAAACGTCATTGTGTATTTCATTTATCCTCAAAATACTACACCGTAATCAAATTCAGTGAGTGAAACTTTTCATATACCTGCCATTCACGAAAACTCCTGGAATGTTAATCTGTCTGGTGGTTAGGTATTAAAAGTTAGGTAAAGCGACGGGTTTTTTATTGTGAATCAAGTCATCAACACTGCCAAAAAATGTTAACAAAGGTACGTACAATGAATTTAGTAATAGACTAATAGGTTCTTTACGCAATTTTACTTTGAAGTGAAAATCCTAAAAATTGTGTACTTTCTATCTAAATAATACTTGGAAATTGTGTGCTAACGGAATAAATATGCAATTGTATATATTCCAAATAAACTTAACCATAACAGTAAATCATGATTTTTTTTTCAATGTTTAAGAGGCTAATTCTTTGCAATTTATACTTTAATATTAAAAATACTAGCAAACCTGTTCGAAATTTTCGTATTTGATTTCTTATTTACCTTTAAAATTTTAAACTAATAAATACTATACGAATTTCACCACTTAATTAAAATTTTAATTAATCAGAAGCCAAATTATTATTAGAGCCAAATTCATACTGTGCAATAGTGAAACCAAAATCACTCCATGAAAGGTTTCAAAATAAAATTCATGGTTGACAACCCAGTTTTCCTACTTTGGTAGGCAATACAATTTTAACATATTTATCCATACCGACTTTTAAATTTTTACCACTATGTTGAGGATGACTTTTTATTTATTTATTTTGGTATAATTAAAAGGAAAAAAAGAAACTAATTCCTATTTTGATTATACTTTTTATGGCTACGTTTTTTAGTCAATTTATGATAGTAATTCATATTCTATATATATCTTTAAAGATTGCCAGTTTTAAAATGACGCTTGCAAAGATTTTGAAGAGGCAACTTCTGAAAATACATTTTTCCATAAAATAATATCATCGGACAAATGTCGGTAATTTTTCTTATTAGACCATTGAACTGAATACACGTGTTTATAAATATTGTCCATATATAAATATTATTTTTTATTCTCGTGTATTGTATTAATTACATCACTATCGTATTGCTTCGACAAAATTTAATCGTAACTCATGTTAGAGAAATATTATATAGATTTTTCCACACTGTTAGAAATTTCAACAGAAAACTCTGTGTAATCTATTATCTTAAGTCTTATGTAAAATTACAGAGAAAAACAAACAGAGATGTTAAAAAACGTATTTTATACATTCATTTTAATAACTAATATTTATTTAATTAATTATTGGTGAGAATATATTTCGGACTTGGAATGCTTTTTCTAAAGTAAAAACAGTCATTTTCAATTTTAATAAAAAAGTTAAATAATAAAATTACGTAAAAATACAGAATAAAGATTGAGAATCTCGATTATTCACTTTTAACTAAGAATTACTGTAAATTTACAGAGACTTTGGATAAATATTTACATTAAATTTACGGAAATTTTAAACAGTGCAGCTTAAATGCGCCAATTTTTACTTTAAAATACTGTGTAATTTAGTAGTGTCTGAATAATGCTTAACCCCTTAACGCGCGGTGTCCTCGCTGCGAGGACGCAAAATTTAAGATCCTGCTGCAAAAATTCATCCCGGAAATTTCTTACAAAAAATTCACGTTTATAACATATCAGAAAAGGCCGGTTTTTTAAACCTTAAAATTTAAAATTTCTTTTAGTTTAATTTAGTTCATGAATTCCGGTGGCAGTATAATTTAAATGTTACAAATTGCCTTTCGCCGGAAAGGGTTAATAAGTTTGAATAATTAATTACAAATACTTTTTTAAATCTTAAATAATTGTACTAAAAATATCTTTCAAGTTCATTTTTAAACAGTATTTCTCAAAAATTTTCTAATAATAATCAATCAAATCAATTATAACTTTTCTAACTTTACCCAGTATATACTCTAGTTTATTAATTACTGCAGTGCAATTATATTTCACATATTCTTTCCCCTCTGTATATTTGAATAATATTAATCAACATTATAGATGCTGTATAATACATTTTTTAAAGATAATATTGTATTTTGCTCTACATCTTTAGCTATTTTATTTATTGTTGAAATATTTAATAAATTCATTCAATCAAACGACAAAACTTTTATTACAATCAATGTTTCTCCAGTTTGAAATATAAAGTAAACACAAAAATAAGTTAAATAAATCTATAATTTATAACTTCCTATTATGTATTTTAAATTATCAAAAATTTTGCAGGAAATGGAAAACCGCATATTTTCTAGGATTTGATTTTAAATATAATCTAATTGACTCTGATTTAGTCTTCAACACACGTTACCAACCGCTGGTATAGAATCCTTCGCGGGTCGAGTAAACTTGACCTGCACCCGACCTGCAGAAATACTTTCAACCCGCAACCCGACCCGTGACCCACAAAAATGTATTAAACAATTAGCATTATATAAAAAACTGAATTAAAATTCTATTTCATGAAATACAGCTCTATATACGAGTATATATATTAAACATATCTTTCAAAGAAGTAATTATTACACAAACATTACAAATATATAATTATACTAAAACTAATGAATAATTAAACTTTTATTAAAGATGACTAGTCTAATTATAAACAAAACTTTGGTATATAATATAACAAAATTTCATGTATATTATACTTTTGAAAAATCCACGGTTTTAAAAATTTATAGTACGTAAAAATCAAAAAGCAAAATAAGGAAGCAATATACGCTGGAAGGCAAATAATTTTCTCGAATAATGTTTTAAACGTCAAGTATTATTATTTATAGATATCTTCTTAACGAATTAGACTTATGTTATGAGTCATGCTGCTTTAAACTGCTATGAAGGAAGAAAATATCATCCAATCTCTGCATTCAAAAAGTTACATTCATAATAAACAGCAACATAAAATCTTCTTCGAAGAAAAATAATTTGCGGGTAGACCCTCGGTTTTACCCGTGGGTCAAAAATTAACTCTAACTCGACCTGCAGCCAGCCACCCCTCCCGATGCAGGACACTATGCCAGTATTTAAAAATACCATTAAATCAACCAGTTGGCATAGGTGAACTCTCATCAGTTTTTAATCGTGTTTTTACTATCACAAATTTCTGTTACAGGGCATAGTTGAGGATAATCAAAAAGTTATGCAGCACCTGAACATATTGACAAATTAAGTGCATCCCACAATGTCACATTTTTACTTCGAAGTTAACGGACACTTGTGCTCGATAATGCTACCATACAGTCGGTAACAAAAGTGTCCGAACACTAGCAAAAATTCTTATATAAAAAAAGTGCGCTTAATGCAGTTTTGCTAAATAAATCCTTGTTGAATCCTGTTCCTAGAGTGTCTAAGAACAGGATTCGACAAGGATTTATTTAACAAAACAGTATTCAGTGTACTTTTTTTATATAGGAATATTTGCTAGTGTTCGGACACTTTTGTTACAGACTGTACATCGAGGCAGAATCGTTCCAGATTGGTTTAGTAAACACCAATCTGACTTCTAACAGTTTCCCTAGATGCCGCAATCCAATAGAAAATTTTTGGGACATGTTGGAAAGAAGTATCAGTCAGCAAACTATTCTTCCATCCAATTTACAGGATCTTGAAGTCTGTGTAGCCAATGTATGGTAAACTCTGGACGTAAATGCACTGCAGAGGCTTGTAGAATCGCTGCCCACAAGAATACTGGCTGTTATTCATACAAAAGGAGGTCCAACGGGCAAAAAAAGGTCCAATAAAATATTAATTAAAAATTTCTAATTCATTGGCCAGTCCAGTGTGTGTATATTTATGCTACGAAAAAGTAATTTTGAATGAATAATCATTCAATACGTTTCCAAACTGAAATGCCCTACCTAGTATGCTGTCTACTCTCCGATTCCTTACATTTAGTTTATCCTAATTTATTTATTAAATTTATTAAGGTTAGATTCGTATTTGAGTTTTTGTGCAATGACGAACTATTTTACAATACAGTGATCCTCATAATGCAAGTTTATGTGAAATATTGTCCAATTTTACTATGTTGAGAAATTTTTTTAATTTCGAATAACTTATGATGTTTTCAAATTAAAATATTCATGGTCAATAATGTGTTTACATGTACCATAAACGATACTTTAAATGTGGTCGGACACATATAATACAAAATTAAAGCAACAACCTGTTTTCTAGTTTTTTTTCTTTTGAGCATAATTTTAAAACAAATTAACATAAGAACATAAATTTTAAATGGCATGTTTATTGTCATATTATTAATCGAATTGTATATAACTTTAGCATAAGTAATAATTTTTAAACTGATAATTATTCAATTTTTCTCAAAAGTAAGCTTTGAAAAAATTGAAAATTTTCGACGATTTTAGAAAAGAAAACTTTATGAAAAATGGTTATAAACAGATAGTTGAAGATACACATGCATCCATTTGTTAGATTAATACCGGATATTTTTTTCTGTATTCACTTTTCTGTTTCTTCTTCTTTTTTTTTTTTTTTTTTTTTTTTTTTTTGCTTTTATTTACAAGTGATTAACTTTTCAAAAAAATATCCATACGTACATGAAAACTGGACGCTCATTATAAAATTATTTATCGATATTTTTATTATTCTGGTGATGCTCATAGTTTACAAATTAGTGATTATATATATATATATATTTTTTTTTTTTTTCAAAAATTCCGTTATAAAAGTAAAAGAAAAGTAAATGTGGGGGGGGGGGGGGGAGAGAAATCGTGATTTAGTTTAACATTTGAAGGCATATGCATTTTCAGTTAATTCATTATGCATTTTCAGTTTGGTCTCTTTGTAATGCATCCTTAACACCATTTTTAATTAAGTTTTCTTTTCTATAAAAATTGTTGAATTTTTCAATTTTTTCTAAAGCTTACTTTAGATAAAAATTTAATAATTATTAGTTTAAAAATTATTACTTATGATGAAGTTATATAAAATTTGGTTAATGATATGATTACGAGCATGCCATCCAATTTTTTTATGTTCGTATGGTTATTTGTTAAACGTCATGTGCAAAAGATAGGAAAGAAGGTTTTTCCTTTAATGTTGAAAACCAGTGTATGATGGAAATATCCCTCATAATAGACGTTTATGCGAAATTTGGTCTATTCGTTATATTAAATACCAAGTCAAATGTAACTTAAAAATATATTTGTTTCACTTAATTTATTTATGTGTTTTTACGTGAGGGAGAATATGTTAAGATTTGAACTACTCGTCATAGAATTAAAGAAAAAAGTAATATTTTTAGTACGACCCCACTGTAACTTTAAAATTAATAATAATAATAATAATAATAATAATAATAATAATATATATATATATATATATATATATATATACAGGGTTTAACATGGCAAAAAAATTACATTAGCATTTTAGCGAAAATAGGCAAGCACTATTTTAGCTTTTTCGAAAGTTAATTCTTTGGATACCATTGATTTCTTTTACTTAGCTTTGTTATCCTCAGTTTTGTTTTCTATCCCTTTTGTTCATTGATGATTTTAACCAAGCATCCATATTTGTTACTTTAAAAATATGAATCAGGGAAACTATGTTTTGATTTTATCAATAGAAAAAGAGGTATTCATATCATATGTGTAAAATGAAAAAGCAATTTAAAAATCAAGTAAAGTGTAGTGGTAGATAATCGTGAAATACTAGTGCTAAAAATGCTTCTATGAAGCAAATTCTGAATTCTAACATACTTTTAAATATTTTTGCATTTAAATTCAATCATTGAAAATTAAAAATAAATCCAAATTACTATATAAATAAGGATTTCCGAAAATTTCAGTCCTTTCGTAGTTTTTGCCTGCAAATATTACAAACAAATTTGAATTATTATATAGAGATATTTTATCCAGTTATCCAGTTTTAGCTTTTTAGCGAAATTCTGACCGACTTGTTTTAGCAAAATATGATACCTTTTAGCAAAATGCTAAAAAAACTAATGGCAGTTTAAACCCTGTATATATATATATATATATATATACCTAAAATAATTAAATAAACAAGTAAATATATTTATTTTCATGTCGAAAAAAACAAGTGAATGTGCATTTTTTTTTCTCTCTTCTTATCTTTGGAGGTTGCAAGAACCTCCTTCCTCATGGTTGCAGGAACTTAAAAATGTACTAAAATGAATTATACCTTTTGGTAAAATTTATTTTTAAGTGCAGTTTAATATCTTTAGACGTTTTGACTGCACTAAATTTAATAAAATCGACAAATAATTTTTAAAATATACAAAAGCATATTTCGCATGAATATGGTATGAAAACAATTTACCTACTTTTAAGGGATATACAAAATAATTCTAATATATTAATGCTTTGTTTGGAAATGGTTCGTCGTGCAATGTGTCATGCATTTTTTTTCTTTTTGCGCATTAAATTTAACTACATTATTTCGTGCACATATATTCTACTTAATAATAGGAGCCTTGGTTTTCTGTGTATAACGCTTGAAACTAACACTATAGCTGCAAAAATGTATTGAAATATAGGAAGTAAAATTTTATCCATGTTCCCACGCGTGCATTTCAAACGAATAAAATATAATTAAAATATATAAATAATTAAAAACTAAAATTACAGCACAGCTGTAACAATGTCTTGAGAAAAAGTAAACAAATTTTTATCCATGGTTTGCATGGTTTTCGGAGATTCGTTCACTGATTCAAATAATGAATTAAAACTTAAACATACAAAATTTCTTACTTCATTTACAGAGAAAATCTTATTTTAAAATCTTGAGTATAGTATATATGCATTTATATAGTTCTATTATTTACAGTACAAAGTTAAAATTACCAAATAATTTTCCAGTATTTAATCATCCACGAAACAAAGCTTAAATAAAACAAAAAAAATTTATTTAAATATTTTTCGTTGCTATGCAACATTTTTATACATCACGGTGGTGTAGGTATTAAGGCCAATCATCTTTCTTAGAGGCCTAGGCCTAGGTGGAATGCCCTTCATAAGAGGGGGGCTTTTTTAAGGGATCCCAGCGTATTAACACGTATTTCGGTGAAAAACAAGGGAAACTCAGGGTAGCTAATATTAGATTTTTTCCAAATTACCTGACTTTTCCATGATAATTTTTCACCGTTTTCCCCGATTTTTCCCTTACTTACGGTGTTTATTTCTCGCAAAAATTCACAAATTTAGTACGCATTTTAGCAATTTACAATAACGAACTTTAAAATGAGACCTTTGGTAAAATTCTCTTCCTTTACATGAAATTCCCTGACTTTTCCAGACTCTCTTAAATTCCTTTACTTTACCATGATTCCCTTACTTTCCCTGACCAGTGGCCACCCTGAAACTCTGGGCGACGGGCGCGACTTGAGATTGAATCCGGCAGCTCTTGTCTACCAGTTTAGAGAGCATAACCAATTGGCAACTGGTGGGGCTATGATATGTTACGGGAAAATAATAGTAATGAATTAAATGTGTAGAATTTAGCTGCCTCACGGAAAAATAACGACGTAAATAAGAAAATAGGTCCCTTGTTCATATATAATATACGGTGTACTCAAAAATAGTTGAATGTGTTTTGAAAAGTGATGTACA
Source organism: Salticus scenicus (assembly GCA_963930645.1). Classification (NCBI taxonomy): domain Eukaryota; kingdom Metazoa; phylum Arthropoda; class Arachnida; order Araneae; family Salticidae; genus Salticus; species Salticus scenicus. The sequence continues at coordinate 179,590,060 of OZ005658.1, forward strand.
CTGCTATTTTTTAAATAATTTTAAATAAATATTTTAATTTAACAACAACCTTAAAGCCTTTATGAGCGTAGTTATTATAAATCTCCGATTGTGTGAATGTACAATTTACAGAAATACCGATCACAGATCATAATGCTTTAAAATATTTTGAGTCTCCTGTACAAAAACCAGTGGCAGAATTTTTACCATTTTTAGCAGGAAACACGATATAATGAACTTGAATCATATGTAACAGATTCAAGACATTATAAAAAATATTGACGAAAATTAAGTGTCTGAAAGACAGATGGACGGTCGAACATCACATCGACACACAGAAATCATAAATACTTTTCAGTTTTGTTGGAAAATGTTAAAAGGCGATATTTTCTTGTTTTAAAAAATGTATTATGAAATTTTGAATTTTTAAATAAGAGAAATTGCTTGTAAATTAAATACATGAAACAAATTATATATATATATATTAATCATATTTATTTTTATTTATTTATTTACTTTTTAATTTCTTTTAGTGTACATCTTTTCTCCGCTATGTGTGGTGTCTTGTTCTTATTTCACACTGTATCCTAAATGTACAAGCTCAAATCGAAGATCAATCAGCAGCCTCGTTATCTAATGCACCAGTCGCTATATACAGTCGGTCGAATGCTTTTGGTGATGTTCAGAATGCAGCATCTTTAAGTAAGTTGAACCCTTAATCCGAACCGGCCAAATTAAAAGTAAGGCCAGGGCTCTAATAACTATTATTTTTCTTATAATTTTTACCAAACTTTGAAAAAAAGACTTCAAATGAAAATTTTCTCACAATTTCATTCAAAAATGCATATTTGAGTAAATTATTATCTTTGTAAAACTTTTCATTTTGCTTTCAGTAGTAAACTTTTCATGAAGTGCAATTTTCAAGAGCATTTTTGCATATTTTTAATGAAACTTTCTTTAACTGCAAACAAAATTTAGAGCTCCTCCAAATCAAGGGTCTCTAGTCCATGGACTAGTCAGCCCGTGCGTTAATCAAGCCCTCCCCTTAATCTTTATTCTGTCTTTATTTTATTCAAATAAAAAAAAAATTGTGTGAGTGTCATATCAGATTATTTTATTTTGATTATAAGGCATTCTTTCTACTATACCACAGTTTCTCAATTTTTGGAAAAGTTGCATTATATTTTGTTGAAAACTCTGAATTTTTTCAGCGAATAACATAAAAATTTTTTAAACTTTTTAATGAAACCATAATATTTCCGTTAATATATGTCTGTTTTCATTCAAATGAACACAAATAATGTAAAAAATATAACAATCAAATGCTTCATTTACAAAACTTTACTGGCACAAATTTATTACAGGGTAGTGCCAAGTACTATTTATTTCTTCAAATTGTTCCGATTTTGTCGTGTTAAACTTTTAACTGAAACATATAACACATATTTAACATTTTCTTTACACCCCCGAAGAGTATTTTCAAGAAAACCTCACTGCCCTCCAAATAATTATAACTGGATTATTTCTTTCCTTTCAACAGGTAATGCTCCAGTGGGTCTGTATGGAAAAACACATTACCCCACATTGCCAGTACCGATTAACTATCCTCTGTTCTATCCACCATTTTTTTACCCACCTTTTTTTGGACTGCCCAACTTCGGATCAACAAAACCACAAATTCCAGGAAGGCCCCAGTTTCCAGGAAAAACGCCAGTAATTAGCAGACCTTCAAGAAGGCCAGCTCTAAGACCAATTTCACCAGTAAGACCAGTTCCACCTGTAAGGCCAGCCCCATCAAGACCAGTACCACCATCAAGACAGCCTCCAAGCAAACCTGGAATCACCCCTAGGATTTTACCAAGTGGACTACTTGGTGATGGTTTATTTGGAATAATTCCTGGGTTAGGATAAAACATTGGTGGTATTTTCGAAAAATGCACTGGTGAGTAATTCATTTTCTAATTCTTTAAGAAAAAAATTAGTAAAAGAACTTTTAAATGTATTTTAGTATATTTATTTCTTTTTTCTTTCTTTCTTTTTTTTATTTATTTATTTATTTATTTTTTTTTTTTAAGTTTTTCTTTCCATTTTAAATTTTGCATCATATTATAGGTATGGGAACTTCGGTTGGGTACTTTTCTTTTTAATTTTTTTGGAGTGTGAGGAATCTGAAAAATCAGTCAAGTAGTCAACTTGTTACTATGAAAGTTTGCTACTTTATTAATCTATAAGCATTATCTGAAGAATAAGAATAAAACCTCTTGGAATGTTCCACCAGTACACCACTGGTGAAACACTGGTGGAACACTGATATCAGAATAACCATCCGGGTGGTTCTCTGGCACTTGATTGTAACAGGCAAGATCAAACCATCTTCGCTCGCTTCCTTAGTGGTCATCTTCGATATTTCACATATTTTCATGTTTCCAAGCGTTTTGAAATCTATGCCAAGGGTTCTACGGCTTCCCGTAATCACATTTTTGCTTGCTTGAAACTCTCTAGGCAGGACCATACTGACAATCCTTTATTGGTTCTCGATTATTTAGTGTGCACAATATCATGGAGTTGCCTGATTTAGCCTTGCTGGGCTTTGGGAATGAGCAACAACATAATAATTTTTTTTTATTTTTAATTAATATATATGAAAAAGGTGGTATGGTGTTTATGTTTATAAAAATATATTTTGTTTTTAATTAAAGAATGAATCTCACTAAAGCATATGTATGTAGATTTATTTTAACGAACGCAAAATATATTTACTTTAATAAATGTGAAATCCACAGAAATTACGTTTGCATAGCGCTCGTTATCGTCCGCCATCACATATAGTGTACACATTTTAAAACTGAAACGCTTTTTCCATATATGTCGCGTAATGCATATGAAGGACTCTAAACTAGTTCGGTAAAACCAATACTTACAATAATAATACTTTGTTTTACCGGAAAGAAATATTTTGTGTATATGAATAGTGTATATTGCGTTATATTATGTACAGAGTATAAAGACATTTAAAATACGCTTTAAACAAATACTTCTTACAGACATTAATGCATCGGGAATATTTTATGAGTCCGTGTATAGAAACGAGTTGCGCTGTTTATACCATTTTTAATGGAGAACAACGTCATAGTGAAGTTAAATAACATATATTAATTTTAACCCGTTAGTGCCCAGTGTCCTCATTTGAGGACAGCTAATAAAATGGCACGTATATTTTTTCTGGTTTCGTGGAATGATTTCTGCTTTTTAGTGACAGTTTATAGCGTCACTCTAAATGATCCCTGAAAGTTTTATGTGCCTACTATTTATTAATATTTCATAATTTGGATAGTCATTTTATGATTTTTCATTCGTCACACATATATTTGCTTTTTGCGCAGGTATACTAACTTAAATCAAGTTGAATAATAATATATATTATAATACTTTACTTTCGAGATTTTTTTCAACATATAATAGGAAATTAATCTGTTATCTCAAAGTTTTTCTATCTCGAAGTTTTATCGCTAGAACACTAAACTTAAATAAATGAGGACATGCTTTAAATTTAAAACTATCAGAAGAATTGTTTCAGTTAATATATTTTACTGTCAGTTGTCTGTATAAATTTAGAAGTGAAATAATCAACTAATAATATTTTGCAAAATTAATTCGGGCGTTAACGGGTTAAGGCATTCTATACATAGTAATGGAAATTAAACCGTAGACAGACAGACGGACAAATGCACAAACTTAGATTCACAAATAAACTAACCGAAGTCATATTTACTTGTGAACAAAGTTTTAAAGTGCTAAGAGCACTTAACACACCTAAAAATGAAATTCTATCAGTTTTTAATTATAGCTTTCGAAAAGTCTTAATATATCTAAATATTTTTGTGTGGCCCTCTAAGCTTTAATACTAATAATACCATATTCTGCCGAAAACGTGTTTTTATGCATTTGAATAATAAATGTCAATTATTATTCTTATCAATTTTTTATGATTTGTTTTATTATATACATATCTCTCATCCAATATATCTGCATTTTTATTTATTAATGTCAATATTAATTTTATTTTATATTTCTATCATATTTTTATGATCTACAATCCTAAGTAATATAAATTTCTATTTTAGTTATATATATACATATATACATAAATTAGCTTTGAATGTTAATGCTTTCGAAAAGTCTGACTAAAGCCCCTATAGTATAGGGGCTCCTATAGTATAGGATTAGTTGCCAACTTTTACGCTTTTTGTCTACTGGAAAATTTTATTTTTATTTAATCGTTGAAAACTGCTACAGAAATATATAAAATATTACTATCAAAAATTTCTGATAGTCAAAATGCGTAATAGTTGGCAGCTATGCCTAAAACAATGGATTTGTCCTTTTCCTTCACTAAACGAGATCTTTACCTTTGTACACAATGCGTGATCGAACTGCAGGTTACACGTTTTAACTGTATGATATTCTTTAACAGCAAAAATTTAATTATAATGGTGCTATTACACACAACAACTTTTCCTGCAACTTTCATTTGAGCTATTTTTTCATGCAATTTTTGAAGGGGGAAATCAAAAATAGGATTGCAAATATTGAGTCAAAGATCTATCGAAACCTAGTTTTCACAGTGTGCAGCACATGTCTAGGCACATCTGCTTATTGCTCTTTTCTCGTAATGGCGCTATTACACGTGACAACTTTTCACACAACTTTTGAGCCGATTGTTAATTTGAGCCAATTTTGTCGGTGAAACCATCTCAACTCCCAGTGTAATAGGAGTTGGGAGTATGAAAAAAGTTTTATGACTGTCATGAAAAAGTTGCTTCTATGCGCAATTTTTCGTACGATGATACATCAATAAGAAGAAAGCTCTTTGTACGCGCCGTGAAAAGAGCAATAAATAGGTGCACCTTGATTTTTACTGATCACTAGTAAAATCAATCTTTAACACAACATTTGCAACCCTCTTTTAAATTTCAGACTTCAAAAATTGGAGGAAAAATTGGCTCAGCTCAAATGAAAGTTGTGCGAAAAGGGTGCCATTATACACTGGGCGTTGGGTGATTTTAGCCAAAAAAAATTGAGTCGAATTAATAATCGACTCAAAAGTTGCTCGAAAAATTGTCGTGTGCAACAGCGCAAGAAAAATGATTTCATCTTAATTGAAACTTTTTATTAAATATATGGGGGGGGGGGACGTTATCGATATTTTTATAAATACTTTCAAATTTTTGTAGTATAATTTAATTTTAAATAATTTCATAGCAATATATACTAGAAAAAGAGATATAGTGATTATTTCAAATTGTTTTCATTTTACAGACTTGGCTGTGATTTGGACACTGCTCAGGATTTCGATGCTTGCAATTTGTGATGTCTTTCTGCAAATGTGCTCAATAAAAAAATGATTTTGTATTAAAGTGGGCTTTAGTCTCTTTATTTTTACTGTTTCTTAATCTATTCTATTGAATGCAGGATAGGTACACAAGAGAGTCTATGTTATCAATATTGATAGACAATCAAAACATAATTAAACACAGTGATGAATTTTCAACACCAAAATAATTACAAGATAAAAAGAACTTTTTATATACCACGTTTTTAAATTTTCTGTTGAATCATGTAAACTTGACAATTTTACGTATTAATAAATACTTTTTAAAAATCTTTTTGATGAATTATCTCATCAACTTGAAAGAAAATTATCATAAAAAGAGCAATTATAAGAAATTTTGAAGCATTTATTAGTTTAATAAAAGTATTAAAAGAATGCATTGTCATCGTGTTCTAAGCTATTGTAAAAGTTTCAAATGTCTAGCTAATCGGGAAGTTAAAAATCGATTGCTAGATTTGTACTGGACAAACAAACAATCAAACAAGAAAGCGAGTTAATAAAAACATATTAATAAAGATATGTTCTCAATTTCACAGATTCAGCAATAAATTTTGACAAAGATTTTAAAATCTTATTGAGTCTATGTAAACTGTTTAGGTTTAGAATGTTTACATCTGAATTTATTCTTCATAAATTATGCTTTAACGTGAAAACATCACACAATATCGCTATCTACTAGATTGGGTTTTAGGTTTTAAGGTCGATTGACTACGGTAGGATCCTAAATCTATAGGCTGAATGCCCTCCATGGTATTTTTTCTATGTGGTTCTAGGCCATATTTAAGCGAGTTTCGGAGAAAACCACGCAAAACCCCGAACGGCTAGATCGATGAGCGTGACCTGGGATCGAATTCGGCACTACTCATCTACCAGCTTTGAGCGTTGTCATCTGCTGAAAATTTAATAAATATGTTGTGCTAACTCTAACGTTGCAACATCAGAAACCATCAAAAAAAATGTTTCAAAGCTTGCTGTAGAAACCACTTTGACTTTTTTTTATGTTTCAGAAATGCAACATGTTGACACAAAGGGTAAAAAACTGACTACACAGGTCAGAAATATATGTATATATATATTACCTGCATGATATTTTTTGACAAACTTTGTTTTCAAAGAGGCTAGATTAAAAATGACGAGTATTTTTTTTTCCAATTATGTACCCCCCCTTTTTTTTTTTTCAAAATTTAATAAGTAATCATCAATTTACATTGATATAAACGTATTCTGTCTTATAATTAAACATGCAATTCCTTCATGATATAATCAGCATTTTGTGTTCAATCTCGTTGCATGTAAATATTCCTCTTTTTTTTTTTCCTTTTTTTTTTTTTTTTTTTTTAATGACTCATCGAACATGCTTTTCCCTTTCATCTTTCATACTGCAACCCCCCCCCCTCTTCTATTTTCCCTTAAATTAGTTCTTATAAATATTGTTATGAAGTAAGAAACAGTTATTAAATATGGTTTTTATAATCAACAATAGGACAACAGATTTCCTGCTTTCACGCAAAACATTGAACTAAAAATATGAGTTTTGCAAAATAAATAAATAAATACATGAAAGTAAAAATTATGTCCAAAGACAGAATTCAGTTTAATACGGAGGACTATTAATTTCAATCTGTAAAATTTTTATTATTATTATTATTTTAATTTTTGATTTTTGATTTGAATTTATTTTTTATCTCATTTTTTGACCGTAAACCTGGGCCACGTATTTTTTAAAATGACTGAAATGAATTAAAATGAAGTGTTTCTACCTAAATTTCATACTTTAGTTAATATATATATTAAAAAGAAAAAAAATTCTAATTGTCGTACCGAAAAACTGTTTGCACCCCTGGATTCAGAAAAATCACCCCTTTCATTTGGTACCAAATTTGTAACGATAGGACTGATATTTCTAATTTATTTTGGTGTTACACAACACTGATCTACAAAAGTTCCAGATTGAAACTAATAGTCCTCCGTGGCCCAGCCTTTTTTTCATACCAGTATATTTGTAGAGTAATAGTCATATTATTTAATTGTGGGTACATACTGCTGAATATTAAGGTTACATACAAACGGAATGCTTGCAAGTTCGATGACGTAAATTCTGCAAGTTTTTTGCAAATACAGTAGGAAGCAAAAGTATCCGAGCACTAGCAAAAATTCTTATATAAAAAAAAGTACACTGAATGCAGTTTTGTTAAATAAATCCTTGTCGAATACTGTTCTTAGTCAGTCTAAGAACACGACTCGACAAGGATTTATTTAACAAAACAGTGTTAAGTGTGTTTTTTTTACATAGGAATTTTTGCTAGTGTTCGGATACTTTTGCTGCCGACTGTAGCCATACATTTGGAACGCTTGCAAACGGCTGCAGACGGCTTTGCAAACGGAAATGTTTCATTTGTATGTACCCCTTACTCTGCAAATTTACTGGTGTGAAAAAAAGGCGGAACCTAAAGCTATTTCGGATAAATTAGCATAATTGTCAGGTCTACAGTATAAAATGTAATGTTAAACATGGTGTTTTGTTTAGAAATTTTATAAAAGTATTTCGCAAAAATCTGTCAGTAATTCACATTTTGCTAACAATTTTTTCTAAATTCATAAAATTTTGTATATTATTAGAAATAATCAGAATTATTTAGCATTTCCAAGTAATCGATTTTTTTTCCTGTAGCAGAACAACGGGCAGACAAGAAAGCATAGGGTGGTCATAATTAAACTTGGCCCATTCAGCACTCTCTGTGACTGTAACTGAAATGCGGATTGAGTCAAAAATTTGTATATAGACATTTCAAAAGATGCGCCCAAAGGTTAATAATAAATAAATAAATAAATAAAATTCCGCTAGGGGGGGGGTGTACCTCAAAATACAAACAAGTTACAAATTACAATACAAACACCTTCATTTATTATTACAGATATTTTTGTCATTTTTACTTTCCGAACACTATAGTGAGGAAAGTATTGTAATCATGTCAAAAATCCGAATTTGAGATTTTGATGTTTCTATACGTTTCGAGATCCCCTGAGTCCGTTTCCACTATTTTTACGATGATATATGTATGTGTGTATGTCTGTGAGTGAACACGCTAGCGTCTAAACGCTTTGTTCGAATAAGCTGAAAGTTGGTGCGTATGTTGTAAGTCCCCATAGTACGAACCCTATACATTTTGGTGAATCTAGCACTTACAGTTTTTTTACAGGGACACCAGGAAAAATTATTTATCATTATGGCCTATATGCAGCCAAATTTTTAAAAGTGCGATAGCGTCTAAACGCTTTATTAATCTGAGCAAAAAATTTGTACACATGTTATAAGACCTAGTTGCATGAACTGTATAGATTTTGGTGAATTTAGCGCTTACAGTTTTTTTACAGGTGCACAAAGAAAAATTCTTTATCATTATGGCCTATGGGGCCAAATTTTTAAAAGTGTGATAGTGTCTAAACGCCTTATTAATCTGAGCAAAAAATTTGTACACATGTTATAGGTCACAGTTGCACCAACCGTATAGATTTTGGTGAATTTAGCACTTATAGTTTTTTTTACAGGGACACAAAGAAAAATTCTCTATCATTATGGCCAATGGGAACAAATTTTTAAAGTTCGATAGCATCTAAACGCCTTATTCAATTGAGCTGAAAATTTATATAAATATTATAAATCACTGTTGCACTAACTATAAGCATTTTTGAATCGAGAATTTATAGTTTTTTACAGGGACACAACGAAAAATTCTTTATCATTATGATCTATGGGCTCAAAGTTCAGTGGCGTTAAATAAAACATCGTGTAATATATGGAGAAAAATACTCAAACACTCTATTATGGTTTTCTCTATTTTTCTTGTTTAACAACTCCTCTTTCTTTACTTTATCTACAAAACTGTTAGTTACTCAATGTTCGGAATGTCGAGTGGAGTCACTCCAGATTTTTTAGAAACTGTTTAGCGGAGTAAAGCATATTGTTCAATGTGGGCCCCATCATTGAGTTGTAAAATCTGCAGCCGATGAACAACGTGTTCAGCAGCTCACCGAAGCTGGTTGCCAGAGGTCTGTCGTACATGCAACCTTACAGTGGGCAATAAAATTATTGAAACACTAGCAATAATTCCTATTTAAAAGATGGGCATCTGATACTGTTTTGTTAAGTAAATATTGATCGAGTAATGAAACACACATTTTCTAAAATCTGAACACCAAACCGTGTTCAGAACATCTCAAAATGTGTGAATCCATCGAAAATCGAAAGTCAATTCTTTCTACGGATCAAATATTTTAGGTGTATATACAAGAAAGTAACAAATGAGGAAACAAAAACACTACAATAAAATGAAAAAAAATCTTTCCATTTTAATGTTATATGACAATAAATAAAATAAAATACATATGGCAATCAACGAATTAACTTAGTTCTACATTGGAAGCTAATTATAAAGATACTTCAGTTATTCTTACTAGAGAAAATGTATACCAATTTCTTATTCATAGTAATTTCTAAAATAACCATACTTACGATAAACTTCATGACTTTTAAATCTGTAAAATTACATGGATACATGTAATCTCGGATTCTTTTTTAATTTTATATCCTGCTCTGACAATCGATTTTTAGTGAAAACTTCTACGTAATGTAAACACATGTCGTCACAGAAATGTGTCGCAATGTTCTACTTGCGAAAACAAGTTGTGTTAGAACTACCTGTTTTCTATTTAAAACAATTCACATGTTGTAATTTTAAAATTTAGAGGGAAAATAAATTTACCAATGATACAGTGAAAACTCAATTACGACCTTTTTTTGAATTAACAAGGAATTTTAAATAACAAGCAATTTTTTCATGATAAGAATTAACAAAGCCGTAGCTAAAAAAAAAAATTCGGTGGGAGTTCAAGCTTCAGTACATGATATTGGGTGTTAAAAGTAATGTATAACTCAAAAACTTCCCCAAATTTGCAAAATTCAGAGGTGGGGGCCTAAAGTTCAACCCCCAAAATACAGTCGGTAACAAAAGTGTCCTAACACTAGCAAAAATTCCCGTGTAAAAAAAGTACACTTCATACGGTTTTGTTAAATAAATCCTTATCGAATCATGTTCTTACACTGACTAAGAACAGGATTCGACAAGGATTTATTTAACAAAACCGTATGAAGTGTACTTTTTTTACATAGGAATTTTCGCTAGTGTTCGGACACTTTTGTTACCGACTGTACCTACTTAAGTACGGCCTTGAATATTAACTTTCATTCTGCGTATATCCACAATTAAACTATAGAAGATATATAAACGATAATTGTCTTTATGTTCCTATTCTCCGTGTTGTCGGACCGGGGGAAACACCCCTCTGCAGAGGATCAAAACTGTGATGGCATATCTCCAGATACTCTTTGGTGTGAATCAAAATGCGTAATTATATTGCAACGTTAAACCAACACCTTCTATAATAATGCCTTCGAACTGACGGAAAATTGGTAGCTATTATAGTGTTGATTGAATATAATTAGCCGTTCTTCTGTGACGTAAAGCTCAATCCAGAGGCATTTTTATAGGAGATGTTGGTTAAACCCACTCCACTCCAGTCCTTTATTATTCTTCATATAAGCAGAAAATGAATAAACACAACACACATATACACACGTACAAAAAAAAAAAAAAAAAAAAAAGAAAGAAAAGGAAAGAAAAAGAAAGAAAGAAACTATAAACAGCAAAGCAAAAATAAATGGCCTTTAAACCATCGGTTAAAAAACATTTTACATTAAACTGATCTTTAAAATATATCAGAAGAGTTCGTTCAAAGACTTGATTTGGCATTTTGTTTAAAAATGGCGGTCATATGAAAATTTGAAATGCATAAAAAACCTAGTTTATGAGACGATTTCTTTGAAACACGATATACACATAGATCATATCAAAAACTCAACCAAGTTTATTAATCATTTTGATCCGCCCTCTTGTTTCAAAATGACACTTGTAAATTTGAAACACATACATAAAAGGAAAAATAAATAAGCACTGTTTATAAGCGAGTTTGCATGAAACTCTGAAGTATATAAGACATATAATGATCTCAACTAAATTTCTTAAAGAACTCGACCCGCCATCTTGTTTGAAAATGGTGGCCACTTAAAAAAAAGAAAGAAGAAATTAATTCACTCTTGTGACGGAGTCAGAAGGAATTGTTTATCTTTATGAAAAAAAAAAAAAAAAAAAAAGCGAATGTGTGAGATAATTTTATTTGTGCTATCAAATTTTTAAAAAGCTATATTTGAAAGAAGAGAACTATGCAGAGAGAAAGAGAGAGAGAGATGAAAACCTTTTCAAACATTTCACAGGAAATTATGAAAAATCCAATTTTAAATTATGAAGAAAGAAGTAAAAATTCAATATTAAATTACCATGAAAAAAATAAAAATCCTGTTAAGGAAAAAAAAAAGAGATTAAAGATATGAAAACTTACAATAATTAATACTTAATTAGAAGCATTATATTTTAAAGTTAAAGAAAGACAGAAAGAAACATTGTAACAATTTTCGTATTTCGATATCTAAAAATAAAATATATCATTACCAACAACTGTAATAGAACTAACCTATTTTGATATATCTAAGTATAAAATAACTAATATTATTAATCTAAATAAATAAATAAACCATAAAGGAAACACTAAAATTTTAATGAAATTAGGTTGGTTCGGTTTTAGGTCGCACTAGTGCTGCGCAAGGAGCAGTTGGCAAAGGTCTGGGACTCACCCCTAGAGGTGGTCTGGAGACATGCCATCGCAATTTTGATCCTCCACGGAGGAGATGGCTCTTCCGCTGCGATGATCCCCAGAGGTATAATTTTGATGGAAACATGGAGGACATTGTGGCCACGACAGATTTTACGTGCACCAGCCACCATTAGTGCACACGATGGTCTTTGGCTGGCTTGAGTACCGAACCCGCAATCTTCCAATTACGAGCCCGGTGCTCCATCGACTGTGCTACCGCGTTAATGAAATTAAGACTATCTTTTCAATTAAGTAAATAAAGACCATAAATAAATTAGTAAATTCTCGTGCTGAAAAATATTTTACCAATATGGATACATATCGAATGCCGGCAAGAAAAGGGACACTACTCAAAAATGTAGTATTTGAGAGAAAAAAATTGTATTATTAAAAAAAAAAAAAAAAAAAAAAAAAAACTGCCTCTCATTAAGATAAATTGCTATATAAACATGTGACGTTTCGCATGCACGTGGGAACAATTCATACACATTTTTTAATGAAATGAGCTCAAAATTTGTATTCTTTGACTTGTGTCATTTTTCTTGCCGAGATGTGATATATATACATTAAGTGATAAGAGAAAAAAAAAAAAAGCCGCACTTGAATATTTTTCCATTTTTCTTTCTGTAATCGCTAATTTTATTGTTTCAAATGTAAATTTTTGAACAAATTTTATTACGTTGTGTTCCGCGTGCAATTTAGGATTGAGCCAAGTGTTAAAAACAAGATGCAATTGTTCGGAAAATTGTAATTTTAGAAGTGTTTCAAAAATGGCAAGAATAAGGCAATTAACGATACCACAAAAAATATTAATTTTAGAACGAAACTCAAAAAAATATTTTAATGCGTGGGATGTCAAAATGATTAAATGTTAACAAAATATTAGTGATCTGGTTTTTAGTAAGGTATAATATTTTTTGGCTGCTTACACTATGCACATTTGTCATTAGGCGACCACGATACTCATCCAGTCGAGATGACCGCAAGTTAAAAAGCCAGCGCTTAAAAAATATGTTTGTATTACATATAGAACACAGCAGGGATTCAGAAAAAGTATTTAGTAGCATAATTTATCTAAATACAGTGAAATAACAACTAAACAAAGCAGGTTTAATTCAGAGAAAATCTGAAAAAAAAATTCATACTTAACGAAAAGAATTAGAAAATCAAGACATTAGAGAGTTAAAAAAATAAAAAAAGGACCAATTAATTATTGAACTGAAGTTGTTTTCTCTGTTGAGTCAAGTTTACCTTATTTCAAATTGACAGAAACAAGCAGATCTGATCACGAAAATATGACTGACTTAATGAAAATCGCACTTTTAAAACAGTGACATATTCCCCGTACATTACGATACAAAAATGCATAATTTTCTGTGAGTCTGGCAAATATTCATGTTCAAGGGATCAATTAACCCGAAATAAAACTTGGTCATTAAAAAACTGATACCTGACCGACTACTTTGGTAGTATTTCAGACTATTCCATAATCAGCATTTCAAGATGATAATGTACCTTGTTATATGGAGCTTGTGATACATTTATTTGATTCAAGTTGTTAAAATACTTATCCATTCTCATGAGCATCTATAATTTTGTAAGTTATCATAACTTTTTTTACTTAAAATTAAATCCCCAAAGAATACCGCAGAATTTCTTCTTTATTAGACCTAAAAATTGTACTAATCTCAATCCGCTCGAAAATGTTTAGTCTATAAAAGACGGTGGGGATTAGAAATTTGTAGCCTACAACTTTTAAAGAACTAGAAAAAAAGATTTGTGATATTTGGCTCAGTGAAATTTCTGAGTTTCATGTTAAAAAAACTTTAAAATACTATGTCATTGCGCATTAAACAGTAATTTCATATAAAGGCGGAATTATCCTATCCAGAATACATATTTTTATTAAATAATTGTTTAGATCTAACAAATAAATAGTTTTATTTCATACATTAAAATAGCACTTGTTCATTTCATATAATAAATCCTGAAATATAAATCCTGAATACAAAGTATATGTTTATTATATTACGTTTAAAAGGAAAATTTTATGTAGATCTTTATTAAATACTTCGTAGAGTGTAACAAAACGAATTATGTACATAGGTATCATGTTTTGACTTCCGTATTATACAAACATAACAATTTTATTTGTTGCAATCATTAGTTTTTAAATTATTACAAACCCAAAAGGTATAAGTCAATTTTTCTGCAGAGCGGCTTTTTTTTTTTTTTTTTTTTTTTTTTTTTTTTTTGTCGCTTAGTGTATATATAAACTTACAGAAAATTACCAAAATGAACCAATAGAAAATGATCAAATTCAATATAATCAGAGTGCAGATTGAAAAAGATCAAACTATCAAAATAAGACAAAATCCAAAGAATGAAATTATGCTGAACTCCCCATTTCATCAAAGGCATCGAATAAAATGAACGTGCAAATTATGTTTTTCTGTGATTAGACAGCAAAAGTTTCTCTAACTTTCCCAAACCATAATGACACTGGCAAAAATATACAGAAGGAAATGAATTAAAATATGAGTACACACAAATCAACATAGTACACAAAGATCAATCGCTAAAATCCGGATTTTTAGATTCAATGAACTTTACAGAGTTTAATTACAGCCAAAAATTCCCTATTTCCATAATTCAACCCTAAAACAATACTTTTTCTAAATTGTAATGTATAAGAGATCGAAGTATTAAAAAATTATAACTAATATATTTTCGATGAAATAATATTTTGAATAATATATTTTCCTAAACTTAAAAGAAAACGGGGGAGCCATCTTCTACGTGGAGGATCTAAATCAGTGATCGCCAACCGTGGTACATGGACCATTAGTGGTCCGTGACAAAATTTTGTTGGTCTGCAGAAAATTCTTGACATTATATGCATTTTTAATGTTTTATTAGAAATTATACTGATATCAGTTTTAACTACAGGATTTTCTGAATCACTCACACTAACAAAATTAGACTAGGATTAGACAGAGGGTAAATGGATTTATTTTTCATCACAAAAATATGAATTCTAGGTAGCAAGCATATAATTATCGCTTTGAATTTCTGATCTTCATTTGATACTTAGCTATTAAATGTTCTAAATTTATTAAAATAGTCAAATTTATCAAAAGTTTAATATTAGTGGTCCATGGGATTTTAAATTATGAATTTGGTGGTCGCCGTAATTTTAAATTGTTAGTTTAGTGAACCGTTTAGTCGAAAAGATTGGAGACAGCTTATCTAAATTATGATAGCGCGTCTCGGGACCATCATATGGGATGAGTTCTAGACATTCGCCACTTTTCTATTATCACTAGTACGATATAAAACCTCTCAAAATCAACCTCAACCTTAACTTACATTGACTATGCATTTTAAAAGGCATTAAATTGTTTTAGAAACTCAACCTCGATTTATAAATCTGGATTTCTGAATAAAGTCTGGAATTGACAGAAATATATTTGGTGCTGCCATCTATGGAGATTTTAAGTAAAACAAAATTCTAAGTAAATGCTTCTGGTATTAACATTACTAATAAATAGGGTTTGCAGCGTTCTTAAAATTTTACTTTCATTTTATTATATTGTAAACACTATTTTAGAGCAATATTTTTAAAAATAATATTATAGCATTAAAATATTCAAGAAAAATTTCTTTTTGGAGATATTGGTGACAATATAATAAAACACGTGTAAAAATTTAGGAACGCTGTGAGCCCTAAATATATTTTCTTCCTTTGCAATTTCTTTTGTATAAAAAGACAGTATTGGATAAGTTAAAATTTTTAACATTCTGTTTTCAATGTATTTACACGTTTTGAAATGTCCTGAACACGATTTAACCATTTTTTTTATAATACTCCTTTCTGTGTGTCTGTCTGTGTGTTAACAAAATTTTATGGATATTCTCATTGGTACAAACTCTCCATTATTTTCAACGGAAAGTTTTTATAAATGTTTTCAGTTTATTAATTTTTATTTATTCGTCGCAAATATATAGGACAGACTCCTTTTTAAAAATATTAGTGATAAAAATGATTTAAAAATTAGCAATACTTTTCAGCTGTGCATTCTAACTCACGAAAAACTGAACCAAGTCAATAAAACTTTATATTTGGTTGGACATCGACTTAAGTTAGTGCTGATTAGATTTTGGAATATATTCCCCTACAGATCGCGCCGCTGTGCCTCAGTTTCCCTCATATAAAAAAGGCTATATCTCAGCTTCAACAGCGTATAACTGCACAACACTTAATATATATGATAAAAACTATAATTAAAAAAACTATATTCATACAATTTGGGTGCTTGTCAGCTGACAGGTAGCTTTGTTCAATTTTTGTGATTTTTCAAATGACTATATCTCAACATCTATTGATTAATTCCTAAGTAAAATCTTTATTGCGGGAATTTATGTTGATAAAAATTTTGTGCATGTCAACCGTAGGTGGCGCTGTTATATACAACTATATATAGCAATTATAGAATAATGCAGAGCGCTGCTACATAGCAGTTTTAATTGATCACCTGAATAAACGTGGTCCAATAATCATGTCTTTCTGAAATTCCAACAGGCCTGTCTCTGCAGCTCATTCAACGTGGATACTGGCACATGCAACATTTAAACGTTTCGGAAAATTTCTTTAATTTCAGATAAACATAATTAAAAATAATTTGGTGTAGCAATCATACAACTTTCTTTTAACTTGTATTTGAATATTATAAAGACAGATTACAGTTTTAGGGGTAAAGTAAGAAGCGTTATATGCAAATATACTTTATAAACAGTTTTATTTGATATATATTTCTATGTAAGGGGAGTTACAGCCCTGAATACCCCGTTTGAATATAATACCTACATTCATGAATCTTTAAAGGCTGTATTTAAAAAGATGTTACTCGGATCTTATACAGTGCAGCATCCTGTATCATACAGATTTAGAATACCGAGTTTGGACTTTCTGCAAATATTTGTTCTTGAATTATGCTGATAATAGACTCTCACATTCACATACAGTCGGTAACAAAAGTATCCGAACACTAGAAAAAATTCCTATATAAAGCTAGTATGTTGTGGGCACCAAAAGACTTTCTTCTATATTTTCCTATACAAATTCACTCAGTAACAATATTAAAAAAAAAAAAAAAAAAAAAAAAAAGATTTTTTTTTTCCCAAGCTTTTTTTTTTGTTAAAAGTAAAAAAAAATCTATAACTTTGTTTTAAATTATCACATATTTATAGTTCAACCATTCGTTTTAAAGGTATTGACGAGACCTTTCGAAAGATACCCATCACAAAATTTTACCCCCCCCCCGAGGGGGGTAGTACTTCCCCCGAGGGAGGAAGCGATGCCCCCACATGCACAAATATTTTTCCCTAATTAACTACTACTATTATCAATAATTACTATCAATTTTACAATCACAGGTTAGGAATAACTCTCATTAATGTACATTTATACGAAATTTTGTCCTATACTGCCATGTTAAAAATTTAGAAAAAATGCGATCACAGCCCCACCTGTTGAGCGATTGATCCTCAAATCTAATCAGCACCAGTTTATGTCAAGTTTATCTAAATACCAAGTTTGGTTAAATTTCGTTTAAAAAAAATCGACAACTTTGTTTTAAATTATCATAGATTTATAGTTCAACCATTCGTTTTAAAGGTATTGGCGAGCTCTTTTGAAAGATACCTATCATGAAAATTTACTCGCCTCGAGGAGGGACTCCCCCCCCCGGGGGGGGGGCGAGGCTTCTACACATACAAAACTTTTTTCCCAGTTGACTATCTCTATTATAAATAATTCTTGTAAATTTCATAATAATTACTAAAAAATAATTCTCTTTGTGCACATTTATACAAAATTTTATATCATCACGTTACTATTTCCTATATCACCACGTTAAAAATTTAGAAAAAGCGGTATGGTAACGCAACCTGTAAGACAATTTTTACCAAAAGTTGATAGGCACTAATTTATGTCAAGGTGCAACTACATACCTATTTGTATGAAATTCTGTGCTGTAGTTCCTGAGATACAGTTGTCACAAAATTTTGTCACACACAGACAGACACACTGACAGACAATTCATTGGTCAAATCGTGTTCTACAGCTCTCAAAACGTGTAAATCCGTCAAAAACCCGACGTCGAAAATTTTTACGAATCCAATACTTTCTTCTATTGAATATAGAAGAAAGTAAAAAGTAGAGTTAATACTGTTTTGTTAAATAAATTCTTGTCTAATCATTTTCTTAGTCAGTCTAAGAACATGATTCGACAAGAATTTATTTAACAAAACAGTAATAACTCTACTCTTTTCATATAGAAATTTTTGCTAGTGTTCGGATACTTTTGTTACCGACTGTACACAGACTTATACACACCGAGATCCATCGCTAAAAACCTGATTTTGGATTCAACAGGACTTCAAAACTTGAAAATAGGGAAAAAACTCAATTTCGAAATTTGTCCCTAGTACTAGAATGCTTTCTCAGCAATTATATGGGTAAGAAAAAAAATAAAGAAGTTCGTTATAAATTAACTATACAAAGATATAAATTTCTAACAGCTGCTTACTATCAAATTCCATTTTGAAAACAATTTAAAGACAGCTCACTCTGTCGCCGGGAACATAGGTCTGCAACCAGAAAATTATATAGGATTTTTTTGCTGTTTCTTATAGTTTTTTGTTGACTATAACCGAAAACATCAGTAAAAAATTCCATCGCCTCATTTTTTGTTTTTATTTTTTATTTTTCGAAAACTTATATTAGGTTGATTTCTTCAGAAATCGACGTATTACAATCACTTAGTTTATCTATCTTTATATATATATATATAAATAACAGAAAATTTGTCATCACGGTAACTTCTGAAATAATTAAACGAATCGAACTAAAGTTGAACAGTGAATTTATCTGAGAAATACCTTGGATGACTTTGTTAACCAAGTTGTTCTTTTGTTACCAAATGACAGCAACGTAAAAGGTTCAAATTCACTTTGTAAAAATCTTATTTAAGACCGTATTTGCTTAAATTTTGATATATAGATAGACATTATAGAGGTTTCCACTAAGTTTACAAATGAATTTGATCCACCATCTTGTTTCAAAAAGAATTTAATTGGGGGGGAGGGGGAATATGAAATTAAGCTTCCACTTGAAAATTTGTCATCATAATAATTTTTGAAATACTGAATTAATTGATTCGAGCCAAAGTTTAACGAGGGATTTATCTATCAAATACTTTGGATGAATTCGCTAGGCAATATTCTCCGCTCTTTAGTTTCGAAGTGACGGTCCCTTGAAATCAGAGATTCCCTTGAAAAATTGTCATCACGATAACTTTTGAAATACTGAAATAATTCGAACCAAAGTTGGACAGTGAACTTATCTTAAAAATTTCTTGGGTAACTTCGCTGAGCAACTTGTTCTGCCAGTTTATTTCAAAGTTGCGGCCTTTTGAAAATTTGCCATCTTAATAATTTTTGAAATACAGAATTAATTCCAACCAAAATTCGATAGTGGACTTATCTTACAAATATCTTGGATGAATTCTTCGGGCAACTTGCTGCGACATTAAGCGACGGCCACGTGGAAATTTGTCGTACTGAACTTTGCAAATGCATAATTAATTTAAACCAAAGTTGGACAGTGGACACTTACTTTACAAATATCTTAGTGGAGTTCGCTAGGCAACTAGCTCCGTCATTTTGTTTACAATTGGCGATGAGATTTTAATTTTTAAACTCACATCATGAAAAAATGTCATTAAGTCCAGATTTGCTTAAATTTCAATGCCCATAGAAGGGTCTCAACCAAATTTATTAATAACCTTAATCCGTTATCTTGTTCAAAATGGTGGTCACTCAAAATGAGTTGTCATTACGGTAACTTTCGAAGTACTGAATTAATTCGAACTAAATTTGGACAGTAAACTTATCTTAGAAATGCATTTTCATAAGTATGTTGACCATGCTGATCCACCATCTTGTTTCTAGGTGTCAGCCTCTTCAAAATTTTAAATTCATAAAGAGGTATTTATGGATCAATTTACTTAAAAAGCCTTATGTACCGCAATTCAGTAAATAAAAAAAATAGTAGCATCTTCACCACCTCATAGGCTACTGTTTATCCAGCTGCCCTGCAAGTACAGTCAGTAACAAAGGTATCCGAACACTAGCAAAAATTCGTATATAAAAAAAGTAGAGTTAATACTGTTTTGTTAAACAAATCTTTGTCGAATTTCTTAGACTGACTAAGAACATGATTCGATAAGGATTTAAACTCTACTTTTTTTATATAGGAACTTTTGCTAGTGTTCAGATACATTTGTTACCGACTGTACGTACCGTATGTACGTAAGCCTACATATGTCTCCACCAAGTTTATTAATAAACTTTATCCACCATCTTATTTCAAAATGGCCGATAAAGTTCATCGATAAACTTGGAGAGTCACGTTTTCGTAAGTAAGTGGATGAGTCACTTTTTCGTAACTCTCCCAATGCTATATTCATTTAAAAAGATTTCCCTTAATTAATCAGGGAAACATATTGTAAAATTTACTATTTAAATATATTGGTGGAAGTACCATGGAAGAAATTGTATCAGTAGTCACACCCTGATTAAAGGGAAAAAGAAAAAAAAAATCAACCGACTCTTCCGATTGAGCCGGAAGGACTTGTTTTTAGTTTCATTTTGCGTGCAAACATGAAACCTAGTAACAATCTTGTTTATAAGAGGGAATCTAAAATTAATGCAAAATGGAAAATAGACGTGTGTGTGTGTATGTGCGTGTGGTGGGTAAGTGAAATGGATCTGCTTGTGGCATTGTAGCTCCCAAATGAATCAACAGGTATTATTGATTGTATTATTATTATTATTATTATTATTATTATTATTATTATAACGTTGATTTAATTGTGATGATTTTTAGCTATTTTTAATAAAAATCAGTTTTTTGAATTCTTTTTTTTTTCCTGGCCATTTTGAATCGATATTTATAATTTAAGAGTTTTCTATCTTCCAACTTTGTGCTTTTAGATTGGAGTATAAAGCAACGATTTTTTTTTTTTTTTTTTTTTTTTTAATCACGATTTATTTCAAACGATTTTGACAAAATTTAAAAATTCGTTATAAGTAATGATTATGCGTGCATAGTCCATAAAAACCTCTAAATTCAAAGGACTTTATTTGTGATGCGTCAAAAAAAAAAAAAAAAAAAAAAAAACTCACATGTGACTGCTGCAGGGAAAGTTGCAACATAATAATGTTTTTATTTGTACTGTGTGGAGAAATATTGTATTCCATAGGGAAATGTTTGTATCCTAGAGGAATTTCTCAGGGAAATAAAGAATCAGATATCACATGATGGGTATGATTTAACTTCGACACCCGCCCCTCAAAAAAAAAAATATATATATATATATATATATGTAAATAAATAAAATAACGGGTACTGTCCATTGGAAATTACAGAATTTACAGAAAAGTAATAATGTTTAATTAAATTTAAACCCGGACAAACATTAACGTTTTATAATTAATGCATATACTTCTACTAGAAAATTACAGATTTCATATAAAAACGGATATTTAAATAAATTTAATGTGGGGAGGTTTTTATGAAGCAAGTTTTGAACTTATTATATTATAATTACTATTATTATTATTTTCGAATACTTGTAAATTTATTTATAAGAAATTGCATATAGATAATCATTCACAATCTGTTTTTTTTTTTTGTCACTGCACATTGGTTGAGAAGCACAGTCGTAGAATAAATAAAACCTTTCTGAATATTTAAAGGTCAACATCATAAAATAGGGTTTGGCATTAGATACTTTACGAAATTGAATTTGAAACAGATATAATAAACTTCTTCCAAGGATATTAGAAACTTTTATGTGTGTGTATTTGTTTTTTGTTTCCATTAATTTTACTCTGGTAAAACCCACATCACTCAAATGTAGTGTAAGAAACGGAAAAAAATATATATCCTGTTACTTCCCCTTAATTCTGTTACCATTCTTTTCTTTTCTTTTTCTTTTTTCTTTTTTTTTTTTTTTTTTTTTAATACTTGTAAACTTATTACTTTCTCTTTCCGTATTTACGGTAGAGAATGTATTATTTTGGATATAATTTTCGAAATTGAGTTTTTATTATATTTATACGTGTTAAGGGTCCCCTGAATCCGAAAATCATGTTTTTAGCGGTTGGACAGTGAGTGTGTGTGTGTCTGTCTCTTATCAGCATATCTCAAAAATAAATAGTAACAAGTCTAAACTCGGTATTCTAAATCAGATAGGGATGCTACACTAAACTTTTTATTAAGATCGAGCTAATGGTTCGTGCACAGGGATACACAAGAGAATTCAAATACATCTATGGGAAAATTTCTGGTAAGTATTGTGATATGGAAACCATTCATCATTCGTTTACAGGGCTACGTATTTGGATAGATTGAAGTAATATTTGGAAAATGTTGGAAATGTATTTAATTTTGTGTTAGGTGTTTTCCATAGAAAACTAAATTTATTGACACAATGTGATGTACATATAGTGCATAGACAATATACAGAGCAACCCAAAATTAAACAAAACGTTCTTTTTTATTGAATGTAATTGATGAAAGTGCTTTGCTACGTTTTACTATGTCGACGAACACTGCTCAAGAAGGAAAATCTAGTTTTCATAACCATACTTTGTAAACAAAGAATTTCTTGAAGTTCTATTTTCAACTCTGGTTTTCTGTATAATATCCCATTTTGAGGCCCCTAAATACGAAAGTCAAATTTATAGCGTTTGGTGTGTATGTGTATTTGTTATATGAGCATAACTTAAATAACAGCAGAAAATTCAAATTTGTTATTTTGAAGTTCGTAATAGGTTGCCGCTTTAAAAATTTACAAAAAAAATAATAATACAAAGAACAAAAATGAATAACAAACAAATAAAATTACAATATTGTTTACCAAGAGGCTTGCAAAGCCTTTCCGGGTAAATCTAAAAAATATATAAATATGAATTTAAAAAAAAAAAAAAAAAAAAAAGAAAGAAAGAAATTGCATAAATGAAAAAATACAGACAATAAAGTAAACACAAAAAAAAACATAAAGTAACATAAACATATGCCATAAAAAAATTAAACAGGTGGCTAACAACACACAAATCGCAACAAAAAAAATTTTAGAGGCTCAAATTAACACAAATTAAATTAATACTTAATAAAAACTAAAACGTTTATTTACTGTAATAGGTGGCAAAAACAAGTATCAGCATCATCCAAAGACAATAAAAATTTTCGCAGTTTTTCTCTAAATGAGTTTAATCTTAATTCGTTTAGAATATATAGCGGTAACATATTAAAACATTTAGGACACATATAAACAAAACATCTGTGCAATATTTCTTTCTTTGCTTTAGGAACTTGTAATACAGAAGAATTTCTCAAATTGTAAGCAATCAAAGTATTAAGAAATTATTTCTATTTTTAAGCATACAAATTAATAATCGGTAAAAATAAAGTTGTTTTATCGTTAAAAAGTTATGATACTGTATCACACCTAAGTAATTTATTAAACGATTTTGAGCTGAAAACGAATGTAAAATATTTGATACATAATATCCCCTCAAATAATTATTCCATATTGTAAAATTGATTCAACACATGCATAATATAAGTTTTTAAAAAAATCTTTGCTAACATAGCTGCTTAAATGAAAGAAAGTAATTAAATGATAACGAAGTTTGTGCATTCTAAGATATTGAACATGACTATTCCACTTTAGGTTTTGATCTATAAATACTCCAAGGTATTCTTCGACCAGATTTCATGAAACCACGGAAGCATTTGCGCAAGTTCTAACTCAATGAGTCCAATGCTAAAATAGGGGTGACAGTCATCTGACTCAGAGAAAATGAGAAATAACACAGAGCGCGGAATTATTGGATGTTTTCAAAATTTCAGACTGTCGGTCAAGCTGGTATCCCTGCAACATTTTGGCCGCGTCCTCACTGCTAGTTATAGGAGATGTGGCCGTACTGTATTTAAAAGTTTCTGCTTTATTTATAATTGGACAAGAACATTAATTACCACTTGAATTACAAAAAACATGATGTTTAATTAATAAATCCGTTCTTAAATTACTCAGACTAAAATTCATATACTTAGTTTCATCACTGTTAATTGACAATTTATTTCCTATAAATCATTGTTTAATCTGTAAAAGATCTAAATTTATTTGTTCTTGTATTAAATCATAAGTTTTTGCTGAATAGATTAAAACCGTGTCATCTGCATATGTTGCAATTTTAGCATTGATATTAAGATTACAAAGGTCGTTTATAATAAATGTTATAAAAAATATAGGACCTAAAATCGAACCTTGTGAGACACTATTTTTAATAAGCTCAAAATCGCTAGTATAATTACCAATTTTAACACATTGTTTCCGATTATTAAAATATGACTCAAACCATTGTAATTGTTTCCCTCAAATTCCTAATAAATTTAATTTCTGCAGAAGTAAAATATTATTAACTGAATCAAAAGCTTTTTATGCGTCTATATAATTGCTACAGTTTTTAAACTATTGTCAATATTTTTAAAAATAGAACCGGAAAATTAAGCAAGTGCGCTTTCTGTACTATAACCTTTTCTGAATCCATATTGATTTTTTGAAATGAAATTTATTGAATCTAAATATAAAACACGTCTAGATCGCATCACTTTTTCAAAAATTTTTGAAAAAACTGGGAGAATTGAAATAAGTCGATAGTTACCTAAATTGTTAAAATCTCTCGATTTGTAAAATGGCAAGATGATTGCCAGTTTTAATTGATCGGGAAAAATTCCTTCATTAAATGATTTATTTATGATATCAATAATTATATCAGATCTATATTTGAAAATAATTTTTAAAAAATCAATAAGAATATTATCTAAACCAACTGCTTTTTTATCAGGTATTGAATTAAGAATATTTTGAACTTCAGATTCGTCAGTGTTTAACAAACAAAAAGATCAAGATTTGATCAAGATTGTCAAGTTTGAAAGCAAATTAACAACAGGCTTGTATTTTTAGGTTGATTTCTTTAGAAATCGACCTATAGCAATCACTTCGTTTATCTATATATATACTAGCAGACCCGGCCACACGTTGCTGTGGCTAAGTAATACGTTGATAATTTGATAAGGTATATAGTATTTCCCCACAACTGGATTTGGCGATTTTTTTTTTTTTTTTTTTTTTTTTTTGCGCCTTTTTGAACGATAACGAAGTCGTTCTGGATTCTTTGCAATAAAATACGGTAACCTGCATGCTTTTATTTTAGATCTATGATTTAGCTTATGATTTTTTGATTTATGATTTAGCCATAATCGCCAAATCCAGTTGTGGGGAAATACTATAGTTGTTACCCACAACTATAACTTATAATATAACTTCAGTAATTATATTCGGATAATTATAACTTCAGTATCAGTATATCCCCACAGCTGAATTTAGCGATTTTTCTTTGGCGCCGTTTTGAACGATAACGATGTCGCTCTGGACTGTTTGTGATATAATATGGCAGCCTATATGTTGTTTATTTTGGATTTATTATTTTATGTTTTTGATTTATGATTTAGATTATCATTTATCATTTATAGATTTATGATTTAGCCATAATCGCCAACAAAAAATTGCCAAATATCGTTGTGGGGATATACTGATTAATATATTACTGAAAAGATTAATATATTTTAACGAAGTGGTGAGAAGATTCTGAGTATGTTAAAATTTTAATAGTAAATTCAAGTTAATCAAGAAGGAAAGCATTGAGGATTAAGATAAGAAAATTGCAAGATTTTAAGATCGCATTTTCAGCAATAAATATGAGTCAAAATTTAATGCAAAATACATATGTAAATCACAAATTTAATCAGGAACGTTAAATTGGTAAGTTATTAAAGAAAAAGTAAAGAAAAATAAGAGAAATAATTAGTTAAAGTTTCGAACATCGATCATATAGATTAGCGTTACAAAACAAATAAACAGACTTTAACTCTTCCAGACTTTTAAATAAGTTTTAAATTAAGTTTTAAAATTTAATGTTAAATGAAACAGACTTTTAAATAAGTTTTAAAATATTGAAATGGTTACTTTTTATTTAGAACGTTATGTATAGATCACAAATTTCTTAAAGAAAACGAAGTGATACAGATTAGAATAATGCAACAAAAATTGAAAAAGCAAGGTTATGTCGTAAATAAATTTTTAACACACGTGTCACGTGAAATAAATTGTAGCATATACATAATGTATCTGATATAAGATATTAACATGTTGCAGCGGAATAAATTTCATATCTATCATCCTTGGCGGAAAAAAAATAATATCGCCAAATTATCTGGCGCACACATTTAATTCCTTTCAAAAATCATGGTTATTTTAACAACTTATATTAAGAGAGTAATGAATAATATGAAACAATATTTCACACAATACATATTACGAAAATATACATCTAGCTTGTATATTTCCGTGTTACGTTTTTGATCGCCAAATACGAAAAACTCCAAGGACGACAGAGCTTTGAAATTTAAAATTAAAATTTTGTCAATTTAACAGCAAACTAACCCAATCTAACGTATGCACATGATAAATAATACATATCTATACAAAAATATGGGGATTAAAAACCGGAAATAATTTTCCTCGTTTTTAATAATTTTTTACAAAAAATACAATGGGCCATTAACATAAGAAATCTTTTTCTTGATTTCACAGACTGTCAGTGACGTCCCACTTCGCTTGTGTATAACTACATACTTTATCAATGCGAATAAAATCTTTAAATTGATTATGACGTCAATTTTCGTGAGATGTATAATTTAACTTTTTATAATTTTTTAACGTTCACGTTTGATTAAATGTATTTACTTTTATGTCGAAAGAAAATGAACTCGTATTTTTAATTTTTGGCAACAATTAAATTAATGGAACTCACAGATATTTTGGAGCAACTTTATTAAAGGTCTATAATTAACAAATAATTGCAATAAAACAATATTGTGAGAATAAATTGAGATAAAAAATATCCTATCTCTCAAGTTGGACCAAACTGCACACAGTGTGCAAAATTTCATTAAAATCGGTTCCTTAGTTTAGGAGTTTACCCCGGACAAACATCGTGACACGTAATTTATATATATATATACAGATATATATATATATATATATATATATATATATATATATATATATATATATATATATATATATAATGAAAATGTTGTCATCACGATAACTCCCGAAATAATACTCGAAATCGAACCACATTTGGACAGTGAACTAATCTTATAAATATCTTGGATGAGTTCGTTAACCAAGTTGCTCCGACTTTTTGTTTTCAAGTGGCAGCCACTTGAAAATTTTAAACCGACATTGTAAAAAGCATATTTAAAGCAAGATTTGCTTGAATTTTGTTGTAAATACAGGTCACATGAGGGTCTCAATGATGTTTATTAATGAAGTTTATCCGCCATTTTCAATAAAGTGGCAGATATTTTACGTTAAACGGGACCACTTGAAATCAGGCTACCACTTGAAAATTTAAAATCCCTATAACTTCCGAAATAATACTCCAAATCGAACCAAATTTGAACTGTGTCTTAACTTATCTTATAAATATCTTAGATGAGTTTGTTAACCAAGTTGCTCCGCCATTTTGTTTTCAAGTGGAGACCACTTGAAAATTTCAAATTCAAATTGTAAAAAGCATATTCCGATTTTTTTTAATTTTGATGTATACATAGATTACACAAGTGTCTCAAATAACTTTATTAATGAACTTTATCCGCCATTTTTAATAAAGTGGCGGATATCTTAAGTGAAGCGTGACCACTTGAAATGAGGCCACCACTTGAAAATTTAAAACCATGATAACTTCCGAAATAATACTCCAAATGGAACCAAATTTGAACAGTGTCTTAACTTATGTTATAAATATCTTAGATGAGTTTGTTAACCAAGTTGCTCCGCCATTTTGTTTTCAAGTGGAGACCACTTGAAAATTTCAAATTTAAATTGTAAAAAGCGTATTCCGAAATTGTTTGAATTTTGATGTAAATACAGACCTCATAAGGATCTCAATGAAGTTTATTAATAAACTATATCCGCCATTTTTAATAAAGTGGCAGATATCTTAAGTTAAGCGGGACCACTTGAAATCAGGCTACCACTTGAAAATTTTAAATCCCTATAACTTCCGAAAGAATACTCCAAATCGAACCAAATTTGAATAGTGTCTTAACTTATCTTATAAATATCTTGGATGAGTTTGTTAACCAAGTTGCTCCGCCATTTTCTTTTCAAGTGGAGACCACTTGAAAATTTCAAATTCAAATTGTAAAAAGCGTATTGCGAATTTCTTTTAATTTTGATGTATACATAGATTACACAAGTGTCTCAAATAACTTTATTAATGAACTTTACCCGCCATTTTTAATAAAGTGGTGGATATCTTTAGTTAAGCGGGACCACTTGAAATCAGGCCACCACTTGAAAATTTAAAACCATGATAACTTCCGAAATATTACTCCAAATGGAACCAAATTTGAACAGTGTCTTAACTTATCTTATAAATATCTTAGATGAGTTTGTTAACCAAGTTGCTCCGCCATTTTGTTTTCAAGCGGAGACAACTTGAAATTTTCAAATTTAAATTGTAAAAAGCGTATTCCGAAATTGTTTGAATTGTGATGTAAATACAGACCACATAAGGATCTCAATGAAGTTTATTAATAAACTATATCCGCCACTTTTAATAAAGTGGCAGGTATCTTAAGTTAAGCGCGGTCACTTGAAATCAGGCTCATACTTGAAAATTTAAAATCACGATAACTTTTGAAATAATTCTCGAAATCGAACGAAATTTTGACAGTGATATTATCATATAATTATCTTGAATGTTTTCACTAGGCAACTTGTCCCGACATCTTGAAAATTTGCCATAATAATAACTTTTGAAACACGGCACTGATTTAAACCACAGTTGGACAGTAACCTATGCTTCAAATATCTTCGATGTGTTTGCTGGAACTTTAGAAATACTTAATCAATTCAAATCAAAGTTGAAAAATGGATTTATCATTCAAACAACAAAAATTTAGAAAATTCACGTAACTCATGAACCAATCACGTTATTGCGTCCATCTTTTGTATATCGATAATAAATATTTTCTCGTCAAAAGTCGCCAAAAAAGTCGCCATAGGGGAAAAGTCGCCAAATTTGGCGCCAAATTCATTACATGCGTTACTGGATCTTTTTAATCCGTTTTTAAGGTAAAATTAGACTATTTTAATGCTAAAACAAACTAGAAATGCAGGAAACTAACATTTTATCAACTTACTAAGCCTCTTTGAAAGAATTTCTACAAAAATAAAAAATAAAAATATTTTCAAATTTGCAACGATATCTTAGATGAGCATTTTTCTCTGCCATTTTTATCGAAGTGGCAGCCACTTAATTTTTCAACACAATGACTTTTGAGATTTTGAATTAATTCGAACTATGTGTGTACAGTAGACTTATCTCACAAACGCATTTCATATATTTGTCAACTTAACCCACTATTTTTTTTCCTAGCGCCGGTCACTTGAAAAGTTTAAATTCACATAAAAGTGTATTTATGAACCGATTTGCTTAAAACTCCATATGTGCATAGCCTACATCAATATTTCTACCAAGTGCATTAATAATTTGTAGCCGCCATTTTGAAACAAAATGACGGCTACTTGATAAGGAAAAAGAAATCAACCTACCCTTCCGAAAAAGCCGGAAGGTCTTGTTTTTTTTTTTTTTTTTTTTCCAATAAATGTAGACATTTCTGGAGATTGAGGGGGTGGTAGCTCCCCCTTACACAGAATTATATGTCAAATAAAACTGTTCCTAAACCTATTTTAGATTATTTTTAACGTAAATTGAATTTCAGGTAAGAGAAAGTCGTGTAAGTGACAGGCCAGATTATTTTTAAGAAAAAGCTAATAGATAATAATTTAACTGGCAGTTGATAATTCTTTATTGCACGTCGGTTGAGAAATGCAAATCTAGATTTAATACAACTTCTATGAACATTTAAATGTTAATACAATAAAGTTACGCTTAACATTAAGATTTTTCATAAAGTTAAATTCGGGACAAATGATATAAATCTTAATCCAGAGATTTCGTTTTCGTGATTGTTTTTTAACACTTTCAATTTCCAATAAAGTTGAAAAATATTTATGACTTTGATTCTTCTACATATCTGTCAGCACTCTTATTTTCATAAATACTTTTTAACTAATACGTGTTATTCATATTCACTATTAGTAGAAAATGACATCAATTGAAAATGTCATCAATTGAAAATGACATCAGTATTAGCATGCTTGCCAACATTTTGAAGTTTTAAATCAGATTTTTCACTACAATTTTTAATAGAAGTATGTGTTGTTATTTTTCTGAGATTAATTAAAGTGAAAATTGTAGAAATTTTTTGGTATGAAGTCTCCAACCGAAATCGGGAGGCTTAGCATCTACGAAATAGCAACAGGGATTTTTGTATCGTGACACCCGAAAGAATTCCAAAGTACACGTTGGTTATAACTAAACTTCTCCTATAAACAGCATCCTATAGCGCAAACGGGGTAAACGGAATGCAACAAAATTTGGTATATAGACTATACACGAGATGCGCTCACGGAATTACGAAAAAAAACATTTTAGTTCCAAAATGTCTACTAGAGGGCGCCTTTTCCGGAAAAACATTAAATTTAACACAATAAACGACCAAAATGGAATACAGTAACAATATTAACAATCCAGAACAAGAATTATGAGTAATAAAATGCAAAACCGAAAAGTTGTCAGTTCTAGGGAAAAAAAGTCGAGATTTGAACGCTTGCGAAGAACAATAAGCTTTCTGCAAAACAGGTATTACTTAATATGGTTCGATGATAAAGTGATCAGAAACTAGTCAATAAATGTTAATATTATTTCTGTATTCCGTTTTGGTCGTTTATTGCGTTAAATTTAATCTTTTTCTAAAACAGGCGCCCTCTGGTGAATATTTTGGAACAATTTTTTTTTTTTGAAATTCCGTGAGCGTATCTCGTGCAAAGTCTGTATAACATATTTCGTTGCATTCCGTTCACCCATTCGTGCTGTAGGATGCTGTTTATAGTGGAAGTTTAATTATAATCATCCTGTATTATGTTCTATAAGAAATATTTTTATGAAACTAATTTTAAAACCATTGTAGAATATAAAACATAATAAAACTAACATATATTATTCATATGAACAAAAATTTATTTTCTATATACCATGATATAGTAAGATCATTAATCCAATAATTATGATAATTATTATAGACCATAGTATCATAGCAGTAATCGTTAGTTTAGAGGACCAAACAAAAACATTTAGATAATATAACAAGAGACGTAATCGAAAATTCCTAGAAATGTAATATCATTTGTGTTATATATTTTAAAACATTCTAACAAACTTTAAAACTGATTATGACTTTAATTTGAATATCTTTGTACATTACTGTGCATGAACTATTTTCCAAATCTCAATAAAAATTTTATGTAACATTCCCTTATAATACAGATTTTGAATACTGAGTTCTGATTTTCTACTACTATTAGCTTTCGAAAGACATCCACATCCACACACGTACACACATAGACCAACCGCTAAAAATTGGATTTTTGAATTACAGGGACCACAAAACGTGAAAGTGTAGCAAAAATTAAATTTTGAAAATTTATCACTTTCTCTTCTTTATATGAGTAAGCGAAAGTAAAAAAATGGAAAAAAATTATTTTTTTTTTTAAGTCCATCCGATTTTAAAATATTTAGTTTGATTGATTTATTTATTTTTAAGAGAATCGTTGTTTCAGAAAATAGTTCTAATACAATAAAGGAGAATGACCCCCCAACAAAATTTGCTTTTCTTATCTCAAGTAGAGTTTCTTTAAAAATAAGAACAAATATTTACAGCTTGGGTGTAACAATGAAACTCTCCGGAAGCATTTAGCTTTTTTTTTTTTTCTTTCAGTAGCGATTAGTTTATTCCTGAATCAATATTTGATAAAGATTAGCTTGCTTCGGTAAGTTTCTATGGATTTCTTCTTTGGTCGATTATTAGGAAAGAAAATGGTAAATATTTTTCCGGAAAATATGATAAATATACCTTTGATTGGTTACATTTACTTTATTTTTCACACAACAAAAGAAAATTACGACATAAAGTAATGAATAATATTATTTTTTAGAAGGCCGTAGCCAGGGAAGGAGGCGGGAGAGGGGGGGGGGGGGGGGGGGAGCACGCCCGAAAAATTGGAGGCTGGCGGAAATTTTTTAGTTATTTTTCATTTTTAACACTCCACATTATGTTTAAAGTTTCAACCCTCGAGGATTTTTTTTTTCTAGCTATACTGACTTGTTCTTATAATGTGAAACATGTTTAATAGTAATAATCTATATAATATTTCTCTAACGTGGTCCAGTTCCAATTAATTTTTGTCGAAACGATGCGATAGTGGTGAAATTAATAAAATACGCGAGGATAAAAAATAATATTTAAAAATGAACAATATCTAAGCACACGGACTCAGCTCAATGATCTAATAAGAAAACATAACGACATTTGTATGATGACATTATTTTATGGAAAATGCATTTTTAAAAGTTATTTCTTCAGAATGTTTGCAAGTGCCATTTTAAACCTAGCAATAATTCAAAGATATAAACAGAATATGAATTATTATCATAAATTGACTAAAAAAAGCAATCATAAAAAGTGTAATCAAAGTGGTTTTTTTTTTTTTTTTTTTTTTTTTTTTTTAACAGAAAATTTCGCCAAATTAAATAAAATGTCATTGCATGCTTGGCGATAAAAATTTAAAAGGCGTCATGACGGTCCTTTACTAAAACTGTACTGCCTGCGGAAGTATGAAAACTGAGTCGTCAACCATGAATTTTATTTTGAAACTTTTCTTTGAATGATTCTGGTTTCACTATTGTACAATATTTATTTAGTTATAATAATAATTTGGCTTTTGGTAAATTAAATTTTAATTAGGTGGTGAAATTGGTATAAATTTCAAATTTTAAAGGTAAATAAAAAAGGAAAATGTGAAAATTTCGTACGGGTTTGCTAGTGTTAATATAAAATTTCATTTCACTGGAGGTTGGCGTTAAATGGGTTTTACGTCACACTAGAGTTACTCAACGGGCAATTTGCGACGGACTCGGTTTCAGCTCTAGGCCTGGTCTGGAGTAAGGCTCCTATATATACGAGCTGGCGCATCAGGCATTTTGTTGCCTTAGGGTTGCCACATGTACCCAGCGCGTTTCTCTGATAAACAAACGACAAACATTTTCTTTTATCGTTTTACGTTACTTTCGAGTAACTTGTTTTATTATATTTCATAATATTAGCTAAGTAAACTATGATATGGAAGTTTGTTTAGCGATAAACTGCTATAATCATTCAAGAAGTGAATATGAAGAGTTCACAGACACTCTATTACTGTGTATTTGAGTTTTGGCGACATTTTGTAAAAGAAAAAGAAACCGCCCTAACAACACATCTTACCCCTTTAAATCCATAAGATATCCTCGGAATAAAATGACATCCTGAGAATTTACTGTGAATAAAATGTGTTTTTAGGATTATTATTGTTGCTTATTGCTCTTATCTTGACCGGATTAGCTTCAGATCAACATTTCTTAAAATCATTAGGGAAGCGATAAGGACGCCAAGCGGGAATGCTGTCCTCTTCGGAGGCAAAAAAATGGCGGTATGCGCCGGCCTATTATTTTATTTAGGGGCTCTAGTCTGGAGATATGCCATTAAAATTTTGATCCTGGGATGTCTCATCCGATTCGATAACTTTCAGAGATATTACTTTTACGAAACATAGAGGACACTGCAGCCTCGACAGGTTTTACGTGCACCAGTTACCATTAATGTACACGATAGTTTTTGGACGGTTCGAGTGTTGAACCCGTAACCCTACAATTACGAGCTCGACGCTCTACTGCAGCTCTCCATTTTGATGGATTTCATTATTATTTTTACTTTATTTTGAAGTGAATATGAAGAGTTCACAGACACTCTATTACTGTGTATTTGAGTTTTGGCGACATTTTGTAAAAGAAAAAGAAACCGCCCTAACAACACATCTTACCCCTTTACATCCATAAGATATCCTCGGAATAAAATGACATCCTGAGAATTTACTGTGAATAAAATGTGTTTTTAGGATTATTATTGTTGCTTATTGCTCTTATCTTGACCGGATTAGCTTCAGATCAACATTTCTTAAAATCATTAGGGAAGCGATAAGGACGCCAAGCGGGAATGCTGTCCTCTTCGGAGGCAAAAAAATGGCGATTTTTGGAGTTTTTATTACTTCTCTTTACTTCCCTTTCCTCATAAACGACCTTTAAAAAGAAATGAGTTAATATCAGTTAACAATTTGCTTAGCGGCCCAGTTGGCAAGCCATTGAAATTTTAGAACAGAAGATTGGAAGTTCGAATCCCAGAAAAGGCATGAATGTTTGCTGCTCGTCTGTGACAAAAGTAAAACGAAAGTTATAGATTGAACCATGCACGGTTTGTAACAATTGCAGGGAATGTTTTTACATCAAACTGTGAAATTTTTACTGCGCATAACAGTAATAGGCGAAACGTGTTAATCCTGGACGATAGGTCTAATGCCTCAGCCCTACCCACCCGCTCCTCGATGTCTTTTTCTACTCAATTTTGTCCTTTTAT
This sequence comes from Salticus scenicus, assembly GCA_963930645.1. NCBI lineage: Eukaryota > Metazoa > Arthropoda > Arachnida > Araneae > Salticidae > Salticus > Salticus scenicus. Next base: position 179,625,039 of record OZ005658.1, read on the forward strand.
TATTTCCGGTGTGAGCCTTTTTTTTTTCCCACACTTGACATTGTGAGTTTTTTTTGGTTTTCTTCCCATGCTATTTCTATGGAGTTTTAGCTTTTTCTCCCCTCGTTTTCTACATTCTAAAGTGCGGTGGTTCCCGCCCGCTCACCACCGCCGAGACAAATAATAGGCGAAACGTATTAATCCTGCACGGTAAGTCTAATGCCCCAGCCCTACCCACACGCTCCTCGATGTCTTTTTCTACTCAATTTTGCCCTTTTATTATTTTCGGTGTGAGCCTTTTTTTTTTTTTTCGCACTTGACATTGTGAGTTTTTTTTTGGTTTTCTTAAAAATTATACAATGTAGGCCAGTTCGACATATGAGTTTGGCAAAAGACAAACAAGCAGAAATTATATGTAGAGAAAAGAAGTTGAAATAAAACTAGAATTTTGATGGCAAAATCATAATAAAAGAGTTATAAATCTTCTTTTGAATGTTGGTTCTACAAAAACAGAACAAATTACGACGAGTATATAATCATTCACTCACTTGGGTAGGTAAAAAAGTTTTTTGACGGGGTTTAAGTTTTCTGATGCAACAAATACTCATAAAAAAAAGCTGAAAAATCTACAATAAATTGAAAATTTTCATTTTGGCAGGACATTATGCTGTAATCTTCTTTAGAGGATTTTTACAGAGAATTTATTCGGCTAATTTGGATTTGGTTGGTCCCATTTATTGTCTCTATTTCCTACATTCTTCCCATAATTTACTCAGATTTAATACAATAATGAAAACACATAATACCACTTGAAATGTACTTCAAGCAATTTTCAACTATAACCGTAATATATCTGAATTTTTTATGAGGTCCCGTAAACGAAAACTGATCTTTACTTTCTTCTATATTCAATAGAAGAAAGTATTGGATTCGTAAAAATTTTCGACCTCGGGTTTTTGATGGATTTACACGTTTTGAGAGCTGTAGAACACAATTTGACCATTTTTAGAAAATGCCTGTCTGTGTGTGTGTGTGTGAGAGAGAGAGAAAATTTTGTGGCAACAGTATCTCAGGATCTAATGCACATAATTTCATACAAATTGGTATGTAGTTGCACCTTGACATAAATTAGTGCCTATCAACTTTTGGTAAAAATTGTCTTAAAGGTTGCGTTGCCATCCCGCTTTTTCTAAACGTTTAACATGGTGGTATAGGACAAAATTTTGTATAAATGTGCATAAAGAGAATTATTTTTTAATAATCATTATGAAATTTACAAGAATTACTTATAATAGAGATAGTCAACTGAAAAAATAAATTTGTATGTGTAGGAGCCTCGCCTCACCCCCCTAGGGAGGAAGTCCCCCTCGAGGGGAGTAAATTTTCATGATGGGCATCTTTCAAAAGAGCTCGCCAATACCTTTAAAACGAATGGTTGAACCATCGATCTGCGATAATTTAAAATAAAGTTATCGATTTTCTTTTCATTTTTAAATTTTTTTTTTTTTTTAAATGTAATATTGACAGTAAAATTGTCATTTTTTGGATATTTAGTGATATACTACTTCTCTAATATGGAAATCGTCTGCATTATCATGGAAGATCATTTTTTTAAATAATAATTTTAATAAATAATTTTTACTGTGTGAATTTGTATAGGAAAATATAGAAGAAAGTCATGTGGTAGCCACAACATACTAGTTTTTTTTTTTTTTTCATATCATTTTCGACATGAAGTATGCTTTTGTGTAAACCAAAATATATTAATCTAATTATATTCAGTGCGGTCTAAAGTGTTACAATCTAAGAAGAAAAATTTACTTATAAACATAATGTATTTTAATTCTTTTGTTGTGAATGTTGTTTACAAACCGCTTGTCTGTTGTCACTAAAAAATGTCAGTAGTGAGAGAATGTGCGTTCTGCGCCAAGAGGTGGTGAGGTGGGATGTGCTGATGTGTTGATATGCCAATGGAACGCAACATTCCCATTCACTACTATCTATTTGTATGATACAAGCTTGAAAGTAACCTTCTATAGTATATAACATAACAGTTTGGATATTGCATCATATTATAGTATTTAAAAAATAATTTTTAAAAAACTTATAATCAAAGTAAAAAGTTTGTAATAATAGAAAAGATAAAGTAAAGTTTGTAATATTTAAATTGAGTCATAAAATTACTTTTCCTAATATATTTTTTTCCGCTAAAATTTTCATAAATCAATTTCCCCTTTTCTTTTTTCTTTTTATGATATTTCAAAATAATTCACACACACTCTAAAAAATGCTGACTTTGAAATAAAACAGACACAGTTTACAGTTAATAAAAAACCTTTATTTTTACAATATTTACAAGTATTTTACATCTAATAAGTATTGAATATAATTTCATCAATAAAATTAAGTTTGCAATATTAAATCTTAATCAATTTCGCAATGTCCATATGCTAAACTTGTTATTCCATCTTCAGCAATGTATCGTTTGTCATCAAACGGACTGAGACTGATTTTATTTTGACAGATTGTATATAGTTTATGTTTTTCTTGGCCTATTTTTAATTGTTTTTCTATGCTTGTTTTCTGTTGCAGTAAACACTGTAAATAGTCTTCATGACTAATTTTATGTCTAACAACCCTGGTTGACACACCTTTAGCTCTCTTTTTTTCACTTTTACTTGATTTGATAGAGTACATTTTAGCCTTCAGTCCTACAAATTCCAATGCTATTTCACCACTCAATTCATCTTTAAATTTCCCTATAACTTTCTTATTAACATCGGAATAAAGCGGGTGAGTTTTAGGATAGTCAGAAAAGTCAAATTCAGATGAATAATTTTTCATGTCTTTATATATATCATCGGTAGTAATATGGTATGTAAGCGAGTCTGTATCTGTAAATAACAGTACAGCTTGATTGTTATACATTGGTTTTATATAATTATAATGAAAATTATACATTAGGAGTTTTGATAATTCGAGTATTGTAAACCCAACGTAAATGGGTCGGTTCATCAAAATGCTTGTTTTAAGTCTTTCTACAGCGGTTAAATCTTCATCATACGTTTTAAACGATTTAAAAGTAGGTGACGCTATCAATTTTAATGCTCTCTTAGAGGTATTACAACAAAGTTCTATATTGCGTCTTTTTCGCAAGTTTTCCATAGTCTTGCCATATACACTGTTATTAAGAAGTTTAAAAAAGTCCTTTTCAAAGGATGATGTTGCTTCTTTCCTTTTATTGGTGTTAAATAGTATATACTTTTTCAACCATGGTGCTTGTTTAAATTGAATGGCTTTATGCACTGCTGTAACTTTTAATCCCAGTTGCAGATAAAGTTTTAAATTTCTGTAATGCACAACATAATTCTTTTTATTACATAAGTTAGGTATTAACTTGGGTGTACTAACATATTTTCTGTTTTGCAGCATACTTTTAGCATAAGGCGATAGCATTTCTTCATTCAAGGTTAATCTTTCAGGGGCAAGCGGATAATCGTTATGTAATGTATGAAGGTGGTTAGGATAATGCAGATCAATTTCAAATATATACCCTATATCTGATTCATCATCAAGGGATAAAATCCATTCTTCATTAATATTATGTATATCAACCCATTCAAAGTTGCCATAAGGTAGGTACTGAGACATAGCCCAACCGTAAAGGTTGTTCGCATCCCAGTACATGATATAACTATTAGGCTCATTTGGGTTATAGTCGTTCCTATAGGGGTTATTTGCTCTAGCCAGTCTTCGACTAATCATGCTAATACCACCTCGTATCCCTTTTTCTATAAGCAGCAACATGTTAATATCTGTTAAGAGCTCTAAAGGTGTTTCAGTCATTTTTAGGCATGCTTGCCATGCAAGTCCTGGAGTTGTAAAAAGATGCGCGCAATCAATTTCGTAGTATGGCTGACATAAAGTTCTAAAATTATGAAATACATCCGCGAGTAACAAAACATCAGTTTTTACGTATAAATTATGATAATCACCCAATGTCTTCATATTAAACGTGTTCCAAATAGTTTTAGCGTGTTGGTAATCGTCATCATCGATAATTGCATCATTCAATGTATTATAAAAGGCACATGCTGGAGGTAGTTCGGTTTCTTCAAACTTATCAAAAGAAGTAAAGTACTCGAAGGGATAGACTCCTTTCCTCGTTAGCATATTCAACGGTGTATTAACAGGGAAATTCTCTTTCAAAATATTAAACTGGGATGAATCAAGATTTTTTACTAGTTTTTCCAGCGATGTAGGTAGGAATTGAAAGCTGTCTAAAAAGACTAATTGTACAGGATCCTTAGGTTTCTTCAATCTGAATGTAATATAGTTTTCCAAACTTGTAGCAATAACCTCTATCTGATGATTGTTATACTTGCCTAGTTTCGTCATGATGTGATGTCCATCGTAGTTTTTTAAATTATGAAAGATAATCGGTATTTTTTTAGATAATTTGAAATTCAAGTTGCAGGCGTTATGGGCCGCACCCCTAAATTCTCCTGAAATGTGACAATGATCTCTTCGGCGATCCTCAGCTAACTGTTTATGGCATATATAACATACTTTAGCTTCTTGAAACTCGTTTTCCTGTGCTTCCGTTAAGACTATAGGCTTGATTTGTGATAAAATCTTGGTGAGTTCTTCCTTTTCAGTCATCATCTTTTCTAAAAAGTGTTCCACAGCGTCTTCTCCTCTATATACTTGAATTGGTTTAACGGAGCGTCCATCTGGCCCGATAATAACATATGCATATCCACAAGGTACATGATAGGCAATTTTTTCACTATGTGAATTATCAGATGACGATGAAACCGAACTAACAGGAACAAGAAGGCTTTCGAAATCTGCATAAATACAGTAAGCGACAGGATGTTGTAAGTGCGTACCTGTAAATTTTAAAATGTTATTTTCCTCAGAGGGCATTTTAACAACCTGCACTTCATGTTCTTGACAGTACTGAAGGTGAGTTTTCAATAAATCCTCTCTGCTAAATCGGTGTAGACATCTGAAACAGTAATGGGCTTTTAAACGATGTTGGGTTAAATCACCAAGTAGACGCGAAAAGTTTCGAATCAAGCAATAATGTTGCCTTTCTTCATCAGAAATTAATAATAAGTTGATAACATCACAATCATTTTTTGGCGAAATATAGAGTGGGCACACTTCATTGTCTTCAAAGCCAAAGACATTGATCCGTAGATCATTTAATTTTTCAATAAGGGGTATCTTTGTTAATGGCACGGGACATGTTACATTACCTAGTTTAATGGTATTTTCATACGGTAGGTAGTGTGATACACGATGAGGATGTTTACTACGATCTATATTCAGTTTATAGGCGATCAAACACCAAACAAGGCATTTTTGATCTTCGTTTTTGATATTTAGCACAGCCTTTTTCAAAGCAAGTTTCTGTGGTAGTTTAATATAGCAACTAGCAGCTAACGGATGGTATTTGGCCATTTTTAGTTCCAGATAATGAATTTTCTTAAAAATCAATCCAGATCCTCTTTGGATAAATTCATCTAGGGACTTACTAATCTTTGCATATCCTTTACGAATATGATGGTCAATAGTATTATCTAAAAGGTCAGTAAAACAACAACTTCTAAAAAAAGTTTGAATTTCTTCCATTTCGTCATTACCTCTTTTACGCTCCAAGCTCACTTTCATGACCATATACCACTTCAAAGCATTTTTTTCACGTATCTCATTCAAAAGTTTTTCATATAATGCACCCTGTATATAGGTTTGAAATACTTCCATATCACATTCATTGCTTTCGTTTGGATAAAAAAGCTCTGTATTAAACGCATTTGAAGTGTTAATCTGTTTTTTAACTCTTTTAGATTTTACGACAGGTGCAGCTATCTCCAGTAACAAGTTCATGCTCTTGTCGCTTATGGCATGTTAATTCTGCTTTCATATCAAACATTTTATCACATTCACTGCATGAATATCGTAAACTTTGGTGAAATTTTAAGTGCCTCTGCAAGTTATCCTCGCGCGTAAATACTTGCTCACAATGCTGACACTTTATCGGTGTTACTTCATCTTTACTGCGATGCATTAACATATGTCGATTCAGTAACCATTTCTGTGAAAATTCCTTTTTACAAGAAGTGCAATAAAAACTTTCTGACACTCTCTTATCATTCATTTCAACAGATGAGGATTGATTTTTACGATTATGAATCATCGTATGCCGAATTAAGTTTGATTTTAACCCAAAGGCTTTTCCACACTCATCACACTTGAATAACTTTTCATCCGAATGGCTCATCAAATGACGATTCAGTAACCATTTCTGTGAAAATTCCTTATTACATGTAGAACATCTAAAAACACTAATCATTTTCTTATCTAACGGTTCCATAACTTGACTCAATTTTTAAGAACAAGAGATAATCCAGACAACATTCATAAAATTTTTCATGCAAATGACTTAAAATTACAATCACCTTCAATTTATAGCATCGGGGTAAGTACTTACTGTTCTCTCATTAGCTAATTAAAGCTTCAATAAAATCCTTGCTTCATAATCCGCTTCATAAAATGCGCATGACCTTGAAAATATTTACATCTCCAACGCGCTTAATTTCAGAGCGATAATATTATGAATTTAAAACATCAATAAATCACCGTTTGTGATTGGTCGAAAAAATCACGTGACCTCGAAAAATATTTGCATTCACAAAATTCTTAATTTCATAATGCTAACACTATTAATTTAATTTTTAAAAAATCATTGCTTCTGATTGAGTTAAAAATGTCTACATAAAAAAACACATATGGCTAATAGCATGAATTAAAGCTTCAATTAAATCAGAGTTTGTGATTGGATGGTAAAAATCACGTGACCTTAAAAAAATATATGTTTATAAACACCACTTAATTCCACTAAATTCTTAATTTTATAATGGTAATATTACAAATTCAAATCTCCCACATGTAAAACTTTCTAAAAAAATAAATAAATAATAAAATTAATGGTACCTCAAAAGTATCTGTATAAAAAAACACTTAATTTTATAATGATAATATTAGGAATTTAAGTTTCAACTCTCTCACATACATAAGAATAATGAAAATGTTAGTTTTCGTTACGTCAGAAGGTTCTATCAGCGTATGATAAAACAATAGATAACTGTTATCTATCATTTCATCCTGCTCGCTAGAAAAACAAAGACGTGATACATCTATTCTGAAGGCAAGTCTTATTAAAGTCTTATTAAACATATATTATTTATTAAAATTAGGAATATAGTATCAAGATATTAATTTTAAATAAGCTTTATATATATTTCATTTATCAAAATGCTTAACTTATAAGAATTTTTAATGAATATTCGAAATGAAAACTCTTTTTAACTTCAAAAGTGAAGAAAATTTCCACTTGTTTTAATGTAAGTCCAAATTTACTAAACAACTTAGTTAAACAGAAAAGTTAATAATTTATTCCATTAAATAAAAAATACAAATTTTAATCATTCGTTTTATTAAAAATGAAATTAGATTAATATTTTTATCATAGAAATTCTAGTATATTCTAGATACATTTTAAATTATAACCATAAGAATATATATTTCATTACCACTTTTGTTAATATTTAATATTTAATCACAAAAAAAACATATATTAAATTTTCTTAATGTACTCATTCTCTATACAAGTGTTCAATGTTCAAAGATGGTATACATTTAAAGTTTTCCAAGGTTTTCTCCAAAACTTGTGTAAATACAAACTAGAAGCACTCATCCTCAAATCAAGGATCCCAACAATCATGCTATTAAACTTTCTACACATTGAATTATATTATATCACAATTTTTCTTTAAAAAAATATTAATAAAACTGCAAATTCATTGCTTAATTACTTCAATCATGCGCTTAAACAATCATGTTATTAAACTTTCTACATATTTGAATTATATTATATTACAATTTTTCATTAAAATTACTAACGAAACACCAAAAATAATGCTTATTTCCCTAAAAAAATAATTAATTTCCTTAATTATACAAAAACGATGCTTAATCATACTGAATTACCTTAATTGAACATAACTGACATAAAAAAAAACCTATTGAAATTTAATAAAACTCATTCTTTATACGAGATTTAAAGTTTTCCGTGGTTTTTCTGAAACTTCCATACTAAAATCACTTAATTTTATAGTTTTCCATGATTTTTTCCGAAACTTGTGTAAATACAAACTAGAAGGCAAGTCTTATTAAACGACAGACATTAAAAGTTTTCCAAGGTTTACTCCGAAACTTGTGTAAATACAAACTAGAAGACAAGTCTTATTAAACATATATTATTTATTAAAATTAGGAATATAGTATCAAGATATTAATTTTAAATAAGCTTTATATATATATATTTCATTTATCTAAATGCTTAACTTATAAGAATTTTTGATGAATATTCGAAATGAAAACTCTTTTAGTAGTCTTTTTAACTTCAAAATTTCCACTTGTTTTAATGTAAGTCCAAATTTACTAAACAACTTAGTTAAACAGAAAATTTAATAATCAAAAAATGTTAATAATTTATTTCATTAAATAAAAAATACAAATTTTAATCATTTCGTTTTATTAAAAATGAAATTAGATTAATATTTTTATCATACATGCATCCATTCTACACATCAAAATAAAAATTTTCCATCAACCACTTCGTTAATCATCTGAAAAATAATTAATTTCCTTAATTATGCACTAAAAATCTACGAAAAAGATTTGTTTTTTCATTAAAATCATTACTTAATTATCTGAAAAATAATTAATTTCCGTAATTATGCACTAAAAATCTACGAAAAAGATTTGTTTTTTCATTAAATTCATTACTTAAACATCTGAAAAATAGTTAATTGCTTTAATCAGTTTAGTTCATTAAACATTTAAATATTAATAATACATCGCTTAATTGTCTGAAAACTGCAATTAAACATTTTACATATCCGAATTATAACTCCATTTCTTATTTAAAATACTAATTAATTTCCTTAATTAATATTAAATATGGCTCTTAATTAAGAAAATACAAAATTTTAATCTTTAAAATAAAAAAATTTCAAGATTTAGTTCTAAATTCTCGGACAGATGGCAGCACATTTGCCAATATTTCACATTAGAGAAAATTTCATTGCTTATTATAGTTTATTAAAAATAGTTTATTTCTTTAATTTGCAATAATTTTATTAAACTTTGTATGCATTTAAATTATACCACAATTTTTCCTTAAAAATATTAGTGTAAAACCATTCATGAAAAATACTGTCTAACTTTTAAACAATTTTATAAAACTAAAAAATATATTTATTCGATCTATCTCTTTAAAAGAAAAAATATTTATTATATTATACTTATATTATCATAAAATAACTTACATTTTAAATCAACCAAATACTAACTAACTTTTAAAAATTACAAGTTTTAATCAATTATGTCTCATAAAATCCCAATTAAAACATTCATCTCTAAAATAACTTGCATTTAAAGCCAATTTCATCTTAATCTCTAAATAAATTGCCTTTAAAATCAAAGTTCAACGGAATACGATACACTGAATATTCAAGAATTCCATTCACAACTCTGGCTTGCTCAACGGTCAGAGCATTCGCTTGCTGAAACATAGGACCTCAGTTCGAATCCAGCTGCCGGCAAATGCCGAAAAACAAAATTTTTTTAAAAAAAAGAAGTTCAATAATTTCTCAATAGATGTCAGCACCAAATATCAAAACGCCACAGTAGTGTAATTTTGACAGTTGAGCAACCGCCGCACCGCTGCACGGGCGAGCCGTGCTGCTGCCGCACCATTATCTTATCAACATACGGTGACGCATGACCTTGTGACGGTCAAAATTACACTACTGTGGCGTTTTGATATTTGGTGCTGACATCTATTGAGAAATTATTGAACTTCTTTTTTTTAAAAAAAATTTTGTTTTTCGGCATTTGCCGGCAGCTGGATTCGAACTCAGGTCCTATGTTTCAGCAAGTGAATGCTCTGACCGTTGAGCAAGCCAGACTTGTGAATGGAATTCTTGAATATTCAGTGTATCGTATTCCGTTGAACTTTGATTTTAAAGGCAATTTATTTAGAGATTAAGATGAAATTGGCTTTAAAAGTAAGTTATTTTAGAGATGAATGTTTTAATTGGGATTTTATGAGACATAATTGATTAAAACTTGTAATTTTTAAAAGTTAGTTAGTATTTGGTTGATTTAAAATGTAAGTTATTTTATGATAATATAAGTATAATATAATAAATATTTTTTCTTTTAAAGAGATAGATCGAATAAATATATTTTTTAGTTTTATAAAATTGTTTAAAAGTTAGACAGTATTTTTCATGAATGGTTTTACACTAATATTTTTAAGGAAAAATTGTGGTATAATTTAAATGCATACAAAGTTTAATAAAATTATTGCAAATTAAAGAAATAAACTATTTTTAATAAACTATAATAAGCAATGAAATTTTCTCTAATGTGAAATATTGGCAAATGTGCTGCCATCTGTCCGAGAATTTAGAACTAAATCTTGAAATTTTTTTATTTTAAAGATTAAAATTTTGTATTTTCTTAATTAAGAGCCATATTTAATATTAATTAAGGAAATTAATTAGTATTTAAAATAAGAAATGGAGTTATAATTCGGATATGTAAAATGTTTAATTGCAGTTTTCAGACAATTAAGCGATGTATTATTAATATTTAAATGTTTAATGAACTAAACTGATTAAAGCAATTAACTATTTTTCAGATGTTTAAGTAATGAATTTAATGAAAAAACAAATCTTTTTCGTAGATTTTTAGTGCATAATTACGGAAATTAATTATTTTTCAGATGATTAAGTAATGATTTTAATGAAAAAACAAATCTTTTTCGTAGATTTTTAGTGCATAATTAAGGAAATTAATTATTTTTCAGATGATTAACGAAGTGGTTGATGGAAAATTTTTATTTTGATGTGTAGAATGGATGCATGTATGATAAAAATATTAATCTAATTTCATTTTTAATAAAACGAAATGATTAAAATTTGTATTTTTTATTTAATGAAATAAATTATTAACATTTTTTGATTATTAACTTTTCTGTTTAACTAAGTTGTTTAGTAAATTTGGACTTACATTAAAACAAGTGGAAATTTTGAAGTTAAAAAGACTACTAAAAGAGTTTTCATTTCGAATATTCATCAAAAATTCTTATAAGTTAAGCATTTAGATAAATGAAATATATATATATAAAGCTTATTTAAAATTAATATCTTGATACTATATTCCTAATTTTAATAAATAATATATGTTTAATAAGACTTGTCTTCTAGTTTGTATTTACACAAGTTTCGGAGAAAACCTTGGAAAACTTTTAATGTCTGTCGTTTAATAAGACTTGCCTTCTAGTTTGTATTTTCACAAGTTTCGGAAAAAATCATGGAAAACTATAAAATTAAGTGATTTTAGTATGGAAGTTTCAGAAAAACCACTGAAAACTTTAAATCTCGTATAAAGAATGAGTTTTATTAAATTTCAATAGGTTTTTTTATGTCAGTTATGTTCAATTAAGGTAATTCAGTATGATTAAGCATCGTTTTTGTATAATTAAGGAAATTAATTATTTTTTTAGGGAAATAAGCATTATTTTTGGTGTTTCGTTAGTAATTTTAATGAAAAATTGTAATATAATATAATTCAAATATGTAGAAAGTTTAATAACATGATTGTTTAAGCGCATGATTGAAGTAATTAAGCAATGAATTTGCAGTTTTATTAATATTTTTTTTAAAGAAAAATTGTGATATAATATAATTCAATGTGTAGAAAGTTTAATAGCATGATTGTTGGGATCCTTGATTTGAGGATGAGTGCTTCTAGTTTGTATTTACACAAGTTTTGGAGAAAACCTTGGAAAACTTTAAATGTATACCATCTTTGAACATTGAACACTTGTATAGAGAATGAGTACATTAAGAAAATTTAATATATGTTTTTTTTGTGATTAAATATTAAATATTAACAAAAGTGGTAATGAAATATATATTCTTATGGTTATAATTTAAAATGTATCTAGAATATACTAGAATTTCTATGATAAAAATATTAATCTAATTTCATTTTTAATAAAAATATTAATCTAATTTCATTTTTAATAAAACGAATGATTAAAATTTGTATTTTTTATTTAATGGAATAAATTATTAACTTTTCTGTTTAACTAAGTTGTTTAGTAAATTTGGACTTACATTAAAACAAGTGGAAATTTTCTTCACTTTTGAAGTTAAAAAGAGTTTTCATTTCGAATATTCATTAAAAATTCTTATAAGTTAAGCATTTTGATAAATGAAATATATATAAAGCTTATTTAAAATTAATATCTTGATACTATATTCCTAATTTTAATAAATAATATATGTTTAATAAGACTTTAATAAGACTTGCCTTCAGAATAGATGTATCACGTCTTTGTTTTTCTAGCGAGCAGGATGAAATGATAGATAACAGTTATCTATTGTTTTATCATACGCTGATAGAACCTTCTGACGTAACGAAAACTAACATTTTCATTATTCTTATGTATGTGAGAGAGTTGAAACTTAAATTCCTAATATTATCATTATAAAATTAAGTGTTTTTTTATACAGATACTTTTGAGGTACCATTAATTTTATTATTTATTTATTTTTTTAGAAAGTTTTACATGTGGGAGATTTGAATTTCTAATATTACCATTATAAAATTAAGAATTTAGTGGAATTAAGTGGTGTTTATAAACATATATTTTTTTTAAGGTCACGTGATTTTTACCATCCAATCACAAACTCTGATTTTATTGAAGCTTTAATTCATGCTATTAGCCATATGTGTTTTTTTATGTAGACATTTTTAACTCAATCAGAAGCAATGATTTTTTAAAAATTAAATTAATGGTATTAGCATTATGAAATTAAGAATTTTGTGAATGCAAATATTTTTCGAGGTCACGTGATTTTTTCGACCAATCACAAACGGTGATTTATTGATGTTTTAAATTCATAATATTATCGCTCTGAAATTAAGCGCGTTGGAGATGTAAATATTTTCAAGGTCATGCGCATTTTATGAAGCGGATTATGAAGCAAGGATTTTATTGAAGCTTTAATTAGCTAATGAGAGAACAGTAAGTACTTACCCCGATGCTATAAATTGAAGGTGATTGTAATTTTAAGTCATTTGCATGAAAAATTTTATGAATGTTGTCTGGATTATCTCTTGTTCTTAAAAATTGAGTCAAGTTATGGAACCGTTAGATAAGAAAATGATTAGTGTTTTTAGATGTTCTACATGTAATAAGGAATTTTCACAGAAATGGTTACTGAATCGTCATTTGATGAGCCATTCGGATGAAAAGTTATTCAAGTGTGATGAGTGTGGAAAAGCCTTTGGGTTAAAATCAAACTTAATTCGGCATACGATGATTCATAATCGTAAAAATCAATCCTCATCTGTTGAAATGAATGATAAGAGAGTGTCAGAAAGTTTTTATTGCACTTCTTGTAAAAAGGAATTTTCACAGAAATGGTTACTGAATCGACATATGTTAATGCATCGCAGTAAAGATGAAGTAACACCGATAAAGTGTCAGCATTGTGAGCAAGTATTTACGCGCGAGGATAACTTGCAGAGGCACTTAAAATTTCACCAAAGTTTACGATATTCATGCAGTGAATGTGATAAAATGTTTGATATGAAAGCAGAATTAACATGCCATAAGCGACAAGAGCATGAACTTGTTACTGGAAAACGGAAGATAGCTGCACCTGTCGTAAAATCTAAAAGAGTTAAAAAACAGATTAACACTTCAAATGCGTTTAATACAGAGCTTTTTTATCCAAACGAAAGCAATGAATGTGATATGGAAGTATTTCAAACCTATATACAGGGTGCATTATATGAAAAACTTTTGAATGAGATACGTGAAAAAAATGCTTTGATGTGGTATATGGTCATGAAAGTGAGCTTGGAGCGTAAAAGAGGTAATGACGAAATGGAAGAAATTCAAACTTTTTTTAGAAGTTGTTGTTTTACTGACCTTTTAGATAATACTATTGACCATCATATTCGTGAAGGATATGCAAAGATTAATAAGTCCCTAGATGAATTTATCCAAAGAGGATCTGGATGGATTTTCAAGAAAATTCATTATCTGGAACTAAAAATGGCCAAATACCATCCGTTAGCTGCTAGTTGCTATATTAAACTACCACAGAAACTTGCTTTGAAAAAGGCTGTGCTAAATATCAAAAACGAAGATCAAAAATGCCTTGTTTGGTGTTTGATCGCCTATAAACTGAATATAGATCGTAGTAAACATCCTCATCGTGTATCACACTACCTACCGTATGAAAATACCATTAAACTAGGTAATGTAACATGTCCCGTGCCATTAACAAAGATACCCCTTATTGAAAAATTAAATGATCTACGGATCAATGTCTTTGGCTTTGAAGACAATGAAGTGTGCCCACTCTATATTTCGCCAAAAAATGATTGTGATGTTATCAACTTATTATTAATTTCTGATGAAGAAAGGCAACATTATTGCTTGATTCGAAACTTTTCGCGTCTACTTGGTGATTTAACCCAACATCGTTTAAAAGCCCATTACTGTTTCAGATGTCTACACCGATTTAGCAGAGAGGATTTATTGAAAACTCACCTTCAGTACTGTCAAGAACATGAAGTGCAGGTTGTTAAAATGCCCTCTGAGGAAAATAACATTTTAAAATTTACAGGTACGCGCTTACAACATCCTGTCGCTTACTGTATTTATGCAGATTTCGAAAGCCTTCTTGTTCCTGTTAGTTCGGTTTCACCGTCATCTGATAATTCACATAGTGAAAAAATTGCCTATCATGTACCTTGTGGATATGCATATGTTATTATCGGGCCAGATGGACGCTCCGTTAAACCAATTCAAGTATATAGAGGAGAAGACGCTGTGGAACACTTTTTAGAAAAGATGATGACTGAAAAGGAAGAACTCACCAAGGTTTTATCACAAATCAAGCCTATAGTCTTAACGGAAGCACAGGAAAACGAGTTTCAAGAAGCTAAAGTATGTTATATATGCCATAAACAGTTAGCTGAGGATCGCCGAAGAGATCATTGTCACATTTCAGGAGAATTTAGGGGTGCGGCCCATAACGCCTGCAACTTGAATTTCAAATTATCTAAAAAAATACCGATTATCTTTCATAATTTAAAAAACTACGATGGACATCACATCATGACGAAACTAGGCAAGTATAACAATCATCAGATAGAGGTTATTGCTACAAGTTTGGAAAACTATATTACATTCAGATTGAAGAAACCTAAGGATCCTGTACAATTAGTCTTTTTAGACAGCTTTCAATTCCTACCTACATCGCTAGAAGAACTAGTAAAAAATCTTGATTCATCCCAGTTTAATATTTTGAAAGAGAATTTCCCTGTTAATACACCGTTGAATATGCTAACGAGGAAAGGAGTCTATCCCTTCGAGTACTTTACTTCTTTTGATAAGTTTGAAGAATCCGAACTACCTCCAGCATGTGCCTTTTATAATACATTGAATGATGAAATTATCGATGATGACGATTACCAACACGCTAAAACTATTTGGAACACGTTTAATATGAAGACATTGGGTGATTATCATAATTTATACGTAAAAACTGATGTTTTGTTACTCGCGGATGTATTTCAAAATTTTAGAACTTTATGTCAGCAATACTACGAAATTGATTGCGCGCATCTTTTTTACAACTCCAGGACTTGCATGGCAAGCATGCCTAAAAATGACTGAAACACCTTTAGAGCTCTTAACAGATATTAACATGTTGCTGCTGATAGAAAAAGGGATACGAGGTGGTATTAGCATGATTAGTCGAAGACTGGCTAGAGCAAATAACCCCTATATGAACGACTATATCCCAAATGAGCCTAATAGTTATATCATGTACTGGGATGCGAACAACCTTTACGGTTGGGCTATGTCTCAGTACCTACCTTATGGCAACTTTGAATGGGTTGATATACATAATATTAATGAAGAATGGATTTTATCCCTTGATGATGAATCAGATATAGGGTATATATTTTAAATTGATCTGCATTATCCTAACCACCTTCATACATTACATAACGATTATCCGCTTGCCCCTGAAAGATTAACCTTGAATTAAGAAATGCTATCGCCTTATGCTAAAAGTATGCTGCAAAACAGAAAATATGTTAGTACACCCAAGTTAATACCTAACTTATGTAATAAAAAGAATTATGTTGTGCATTACAGAAATTTAAAACTTTATCTGCAACTGGGATTAAAAGTTACAGCAGTGCATAAAGCCATTCAATTTAAACAAGCACCATGGTTGAAAAAGTATATACTATTTAACACCAATAAAAGGAAAGAAGCAACATCATCCTTTGAAAAGGACTTTTTTAAACTTCTTAATAACAGTGTATATGGCAAGACTATGGAAAACTTGCGAAAAAGACGCAATATAGAACTTTGTTGTAATACCTCTAAGAGAGCATTAAAATTGATAGCGTCACCTACTTTTAAATCGTTTAAAACGTATGATGAAGATTTAACCGCTGTAGAAAGACTTAAAACAAGCATTTTGATGAACCGACCCATTTACGTTGGGTTTACAATACTCGAATTATCAAAACTCCTAATGTATAATTTTCATTATAATTATATAAAACCAATGTATAACAATCAAGCTGTACTGTTATTTACAGATACAGACTCGCTTACATACCATATTACTACCGATGATATATATAAAGACATGAAAAATTATTCATCTGAATTTGACTTTTCTGACTATCCTAAAACTCACCCGCTTTATTCCGATGTTAATAAGAAAGTTATAGGGAAATTTAAAGATGAATTGAGTGGTGAAATAGCATTGGAATTTGTAGGACTGAAGGCTAAAATGTACTCTATCAAATCAAGTAAAAGTGAAAAAAAGAGAGCTAAAGGTGTGTCAACCAGGGTTGTTAGACATAAAATTAGTCATGAAGACTATTTACAGTGTTTACTGCAACAGAAAACAAGCATAGAAAAACAATTAAAAATAGGCCAAGAAAAACATAAACTATATACAATCTGTCAAAATAAAATCAGTCTCAGTCCGTTTGATGACAAACGATACATTGCTGAAGATGGAATAACAAGTTTAGCATATGGACATTGCGAAATTGATTAAGATTTAATATTGCAAACTTAATTTTATTGATGAAATTATATTCAATACTTATTAGATGTAAAATACTTGTAAATATTGTAAAAATAAAGGTTTTTTATTAACTGTAAACTGTGTCTGTTTTATTTCAAAGTCAGCATTTTTTAGAGTGTGTGTGAATTATTTTGAAATATCATAAAAAGAAAAAAGAAAAGGGGAAATTGATTTATGAAAATTTTAGCGGAAAAAAATATATTAGGAAAAGTAATTTTATGACTCAATTTAAATATTACAAACTTTACTTTATCTTTTCTATTATTACAAACTTTTTACTTTGATTATAAGTTTTTTAAAAATTATTTTTTAAATACTATAATATGATGCAATATCCAAACTGTTATGTTATATACTATAGAAGGTTACTTTCAAGCTTGTATCATACAAATAGATAGTAGTGAATGGGAATGTTGCGTTCCATTGGCATATCAACACATCAGCACATCCCACCTCACCACCTCTTGGCGCAGAACGCACATTCTCTCACTACTAATGTCAAGTAATATCCACATATGACATACAGATTAAGGATACCAAACTTGTACGTCCTGTTAATATGTGTTTTTAGGTTATGGTGATAACGTATTCAAACACGTACACAGAGATAGACAAACCTCAATCACAATTCTAATTATAGCAAAATGCATTTCGAAAATTCGACTCAAAATAATACTTTCTTAATAGTTAACAGAAAGAGAAAAGGGTTAGAAAGCTTTTAAAAAAACTGAAGACGAAATAGGAACGAAGCCACTTAAAGTCTTGTTAATTCAACGACATGCTGTTAAGAAGCCATTTTAGTGTTAAAGATTACGCAACAGCTGTTTTCTTTTTATTGTTTCATTTTCCTTAATATATAATCGTTTAATATACCAATCTCGTGACTCTAAATTACACGCAGTCCACATGAAAATCTTGTAATTACACAAGCAAAAAAGATTTTTTTTTCATTCATTGTTAAAAAAAAAAAAAAAATATGTCAAAGAAAATACTTGCGTAATTTAACACTCAGAGTCGATCATTTCAGAAATCTATATATTTTAAATAAATTAAAAAATAATAATCTGGTGTGTCACTCACACGACTTTCTCTCACCCTGAAATTTAATACTATAAATATAGGTTGGAGATTAAGAGGTAAGATAACGATTTTATGTAAACCTATGTCAAACAATTCAAAGTAGGCTTCAGAAGAGTTTTATACGATAATTAGTTCTGTGTGAGGGGGGGGGGGGTACCACCCCCTCAACCCTCCGTTTCATTAATGCACCTATACTTATATAGAATGTAATTCGGTTATTGAAAAATAATTCTGTTTTTAAAAAATAATTTCTTAAAATTATTATTTTAAAAAATTATTTTTTATGATAATGCAGACGATTTCCATATTAGAGAAGTAGTATAACACCAAATATCCAAAAAAGTCCATTTTATTCTCAATATTTAAAAAAAAAAAAAAAAAAAGTCTTTTTTCCAAGGTTTTTTTTTTTTTTTTCGTGAAAAGTAAAAAAAATCGATAACTTTGTTTTAAATTATCACAGATCGATGGTTCAACCATTCCTTTAAAGGCATTGGAGAGCTGTTTTGAAAGATACCCATCATGAAAATTTACTCCCCTCGAGGGGGGACTTCCCCCAGGGGGGGAGGCCAGACTCCTACATACACAAAAAAAAAAATTCCCAGTTGACTATCTCTATTACAAAAAATATATATTTGTTTCATTTGGTTTAGTGCAGTCTATAGACGTTAAACTCTACTTACCTGCAATTTCCCCCATAGACGTAATGTATTAGAATTCTCTTGATTGTCCCTGTACACGAACCATTTGCTTGATCTTAACGAAAGGTTTAGTGTAGCATCCTTATATGATACACATTTAGAATACCAAGTTTGAACTTTCTGCCATAATTCGTTTTTGAGATATGCTGATAACATACAGATACACACACAAACACACAGACATACACACAGACCAACCGCTAAAAACATGATTTTCGTATTCAGGAGACCTCAAAACTTGTTAATATAACAAAATCTCACTTACGAAAATTTGACCCAAAAACAATACTTTCTCTACCTTATGGGTAAGAGAAAGTAAAAAAAAAAAAAAAAACTAATGAAAAATTCAGAAATCGGGCTTCGAGGTTCATCAAGAGAGGTGAAAATGGGCCTCCATCCAAAATTCTGTAGCACTGAGATCCGCCGGCCGTTTGCCTATAAAGGAGGGGTCGTAATCTCCGCCCTTTTTTCAGGACACTCTGGTGGATAAGAAACTTCTGCTTTTGTTGCTACCACTATTTTTATGCAATAATTTCTATCCTACTTAATCGTGACACATTACTATAAAAATATCATAAAGATCTCTGCATAAAATTAGTGGTGGTAAGAAAGACGAAAATTGCTTATCACCGAAAGTGTCCTGAAAAATGGGCGGAGTGTACGACCATTGCAATAAAACGACGGACATACTGACACACGGAGAGAGACAAACATTTTCTTTTATTAGATGTAGAGAAGAAAATATTATATCCGCAAATATTTTCGACTTCCATGTTTCGATTGATTTATAGGGTTTGAGACATTCAGAACACGATTTGACTGTTTTAGGAAATGTCCGTCAGTATGTCTTTCTGCCAGTGTGTGTCGGAGAAAAAAAAATTTTTTTCAAGAATTAAAGCACGCAATTTTAAATAAAGTTATATTTAGGTACACTTTGATATAAATTGGTATCTATTAGATTCAAATTCACATCGTTCAGTAGACGGCAGTATCGTCCCGTTTTAGCGCATTTTTTTAAAAGGAGAGCATGCAACAAAATTTCTCATAAATCTGCACAATGACGATTGTTTACAGAAACATTCCTTTCTCCCTTGAATAGAATATCCCCCGGGGATGGAAATTTCCCATAACAGTATTTTTCAAATGAACGCAGAAATACCATTAAAAACAATGTTTGAACATTGTACATGTGCTAATTTGAAACAAAGTTACCGATTTTTTATTTAAAACTAACTAAATAAATAATAAAAGAAAAAACCTTGAAAAAATATTTTATATAAATGTGTTTATATCTATAAACTTTTACAAAATCCTTAGAAAACGTCTTTTCTTTTTTTTTTTTTGAAATATTAATCGTAAAATTCTAATATATAACTTCGAATCTGGTGGTACAAAAAAAGAATTAAAAAATAAATATAATAATCTGGTGTGTCACTCACATCATTTTCTCTTACCCTGAAATTTAATACTATAAATACAGGTTGGAGATTAAGAGGTAAGATAACGAGTACTGTAATGTAAACCTACGTTAAACAATTCAAATTAGGCTTAGGAAGAGTTTTATGTGATAATTAGTTCTGTGTGATGGGGGCTCCCGTTTCATTAGTGCACCTACATTTATATAGAATTTAATTCGGTTATTAAAAACATAATTCTGTTTTTAAAAAATAATTTATTAAAATTATTATTTAAAAAAATTATCTTTATGATAATACAGACGATTTCCATATTATAAAATTAGTATAGCACTAAATATTAAAAAAAAGTTGAATTTATTCTCAATATTACATTAAGGAAAATATATATATATATATATATATATATATATATATATATTGGTTAAAAATGAAAATAATCGATAACTTTATTTTAAATTATCGCAGATCGATGGTTCAACCATTCGTTTTTAAGGTATTGACGAGCTCTTTTGAAGGATACCCATCATGAAACTTGGCATGAACTTGAATAACTTGGCATGAAATTTTAAATTTAATAACAGCTTTTGAATTCTCTTTAAATGTAAGTGCAATATTGAAACGGGGAGTTGAGATCATACATATATATTTGTCAAATGAAACTTTTCTGGAGCCTGTTTTAACGAAGTTAAGTTTTTAACGAAGGTTTACATAACAGTATTTGTTATCTTACCCCTTAATGCTCAATATGTCTTTATGGTATTTAATTTCAGGGTAAGAGAAAGTTCTGTGGATGACACATCAGATTATTATTTTTTTTTCTATAATTATTATAATTGTTATTTAAAAAAAAAAAAAAAGAAGAAGAAGAAGAAGAAAAATGAATTTTGATTATTTTATATAGTGCCGATTTTTTTTTAAATACATCTTTTTTCTGCATCTTTATTATTTATTTATTATTTAACCCTACAAGGCACCCAGTTCCATATGTGGAACACCGACATTAATCGTTCCTATAGCTATAAAACTATTAGTAGCGACATCTCTTGCCATCTTGATTAAAGCTACTGACATTTAGCAATGTAGTAATACGAATCTTTACCTAAAGATGTCGTTCGTGTTTTTGTTATAGAGCACTCAGTGTGAAATTTGAATGAAAGTGATACGTTAGTCGTTTGTTTGAATTCAAAAATAAAAAAAAGAATAGTTATAGAACAGTTTTGACTGGAACAAAAAATACTGTGTGTTATAACGAAGTGTATATTTTGCAGAGGTAAGTTTTTTTTTTTTTTTTTTTTTTTTTTATTACAATATTAAACGTATTAGTAAATCATATTTTTATGTATGTTCCACATACGGTACGTTGAGCTAAAAAGTTGATTTTTCCGTAAAATATGGTTTTATTTTCATTTTTATAAGTTTTCCCTATCTTCTGATGATTAATTACAACCTATATATTTTTGTCGCGCACTCAAAAAAAATTGAGCCTTGTAGGGTTAACTTTTTGTCATCCATATCTGTTTAGTGTAACGTTGATTCTTGAGTCAAGTTTTCGGAAGTGTATTTATTTATTTATTTATTATTTTATTTTATTTTATTATTATTTTGCAATACTTATAGGTTTTGAACTCTAATGACATACCCCCCCCCCTTTTTTTTTTTTAATCGTTTATTTTCATATTTAACAGTGTATTGATCGTCTTTGTGAATGAATTTCATGACATAGATCGCACATATTAAGCAATGAATGGGATATTCTCTGGACCTGACTATATCCATGCAGTTCAAAATAAGTTGTGCAATACAACAGAGCTTAACACATCTTGTTAAAGAAGAAGAAGAAGAAATCTTACAAGTCGTATAGATTTTTAAAACAATTACCAATTGTACTTAACCGATACACAAATTAGCATGCAACATATTTTATCTTCGTCATGCTTGATGACGGAGAGATAGATATTATTTAAAATTACGGAGGAAGAAATGTTATATATACTGTGGATTTGTATATTGTCTAACGATTGCTTGTGCATCATAAAGTGCGTTGAAAAATTGACACAACTCGAAATGCACCTCGCGAATTTTCCAATTATTCCACATAATGTATTTATAAATTTCTGTGCTGTCCTGTACATCAGTACTTAATGCTAATAATTCCCTATGAAACATACTTTTGTGCATTTGGATAATGTATGTAAATTTCGTTATGCTTTCTTTTGTGTGAAGATGTTAAAATATGCTTATAAAAAATATTTCTGATAAACCATAATGCATCCGATATCAAAGCATCAAGATAAAAGATTAGAGGACATAGAGGTTCTGGTTTCGGATAAATTATGAAAATAGTATGCAAAATCTTAACCCTTGCATATATCGGAAAGATAATAAACAAAACATATAGTGAACAGAATATACTGTACATATACATACAAACATACTCACCTTGCATTTTTCATAAACACTAAAATCTTCATATTTTATTTCTTCGTGTTTCGAGTCAGGCTTATTTTTTTTAATCATAATACATTTAAACTGCTTCATATGAAATACCATTCGAGTAATAATATATTCATATTGACTCATTTTATCGCGACTATTTGAAACGTATTTCCAGATTTTTACGCGTTTAATTGGATTCGTAAAAATTTTCGACTTCTGATTTCCGACGGATTTACACGTTTTGATAGGCCTAAACACGATTTGACCATTTTTAGAAAATCTGTCTGTTTGTCTGTGTGTGTGTGTGAGACAAAAATTTTGTGGCGACTGTATCTCCGGAAATGCGGCTCAGAATTGTATATAAATTTATATATTGACCTTGACCTAAATTAGTGCCTATCAACCTTTGATGTCAACCACTAAACAGGTGGCGTTGCTACGCAGCGATTTCCGAAATTTAAGGGAAGGCTATATCTCAGGTTCTATTGCGTATAATCAAACAAAATTTGATATGCGATAAGACTATTATGAGGCATTATGCTGATTCAATTTGAATGCTTATCGGCCAACAGGTGGCGCTGCTATACTGCAAACTTCCTCGATAACGGGAAGGTTATATCTCAAATTCTATGGCATATAACTTGAACATGGCATATAACTGTACGAAACTTGATATGTGAAATAACCATTATAAAAACGCATTTTTTTATGATGTTATTTATAGACAATAAAACTGTTTTTCTTTGGATATTTAGTGTTAGTTTTCTCTAAAATGATAATCATTTGCATTCATCATGTTAGACAGTTTTAATAAATAATAGTTTTAATGAATTATTTGCACTTAGTGAATTTGTATAGGAAAATATATAAGAAGGTCTTGAGGTGGCCACAACATACTAGTTAGAAAATGTCTATGTGTATGAGTTCAAAATTTTAGCTTAAGAACAAATGAACAGAATTTCATTTAAAAAAAAACTATATTTAGATGGATTTTGACATAAAATTGGCGCCTATCAACGTGGAAAAGTTATATCTCAGCTTCTATACAGTATAATCATACAGAATTTGATACAAAAGGCAATTAGAAAGTATACTCTGAATGAAATAAGAGCATATTGGCTGGCAGGTGGTTCAGCTGTTCTGCGATTTTTCTCCTATACGAGGATGATATGTCTTAGATTCTATAGCACGTAAATGCACCAAACGTGATATGTAATATGGTCATTATGAAAAATAATGCTACACTTATTTGGGTGTATATCGGTTGAATAGTGACGTTGCTAGTACTACTGTCTGTTGTTTTCTATATGGCTACAGCTCAGCATCTGTTGGTTAAAATTCTTCAAACTGCATATATAAAAAAATTTTAATGAGAAGTGATAATGAAATTTCTGTACATATTAATCAGTATGTAGCACTGTTCCATAGGCATACAAAAGAAAATTTTACGATGATCACAACATGCTAGGTTTTCATTCCTATTGCTTATTAACCCTTTAACGTTCATGTTCTTTACACTTAAATCAAATATTTAACATCATTTAATATTTTTATACATTATTTTTCAATATTTTCTCCTTGTTTTAATCTATTTTAAAACCTTCGTTCCTTCTCTGTGCCACAGATAACAGCTGGACCTCGAAATTTAATAAATGACTAGCGAGCTTTGCCCGCCAGCGGGTCACTATTCTTAAATAAGCCACTATAATTATTGAATATTCAGAACTAATTCTCAAAAATTACATATTATCACAAATTATTATTTTTTCCCCTTAAAAAAAAAAAGAGAGAGAGAGAGAGAGAGAGAGAGAGAGAGAGAGAATCTTTTAATTATTTAATCATTTGATCGTGTAAAACTCGCACTGGATCCCCACTGCTTTCAGCACCGCAGAACCAGCGCTTCGGTTTAAGTTTGAACATTTTAACGAATCAACATATTAATTTTAGAAAAAGGTAAATAAATAAAATAATTTTTTATGTGAAAAACTTGAATGTGGTCCCCACTGTTTACAGCAACGCAGGCCCGTGTTGCGTTTTTAATTTTTTATCATTTTAAAAATTTATTAATTTCTCAATAGACGGCGCTGCTAACTTGGTTTTAACTTCCGTTTTTAAATTTTTTATCAATAAAAAATTTCTTAATAGATGGCACTGCTAAATTGGTTATGGTTTCCATTTTTTTTTTTTTTTTTTTTTTTTTTTTTTTTTTTTTACTTTTATCAATTCATTTATTATTATTTTTAATTACAGAGGATCCGACCGTATGTTTAGAAGTTAGCCCGATCGTCCGGGGTGTCCGGCATTATTCATAAGACCCCTCACCATTATGTTTTATGGAGTCTAGAGGCTCTAAATGTTTAATTTCATCCGACCGTAAATTTTAAAGTTCATCGGATCATCTGTTTCACAGAAATCAATGATTTTTTTTTTTTTTTTTTTTTTTTTTTTTTTAAGGCGTGAATGCACTTTACTGCTTTAATAAAACCCACGTACCTAGATTTTCATCTGATGAAGAGCTGTGCTATTATTTTGGACTGAAACAACTGTTGTGAGGGGTTTTTATTTTTCTTTTCTTAAAAAAAAAAAAAAAAAGAAAAAAAAAAAAAAGAAAAAAAGAAACTTATAACGTTTCTTACAAAGTTTTTTTAGACAAACGTATAAATGTTTCAAACCAAAAATTTCTCAAAAATTAAAAATGGTATTTCTTTCTCTTTTTTTTTTTTTTTTTTTTTTTTTTTTTTTCTTTCTAGATATTTAGGATCAGCTATGTGTCTAATAGCCATTTTTTAAATCAGTTTAGCAATTTTTCAAAATAAAATAGGGAGTTGAACATTAAAAGGTTATAGTGTAACTAACAGAAAATATGATAAAATGTAAAATAAATAGATAAAACTAATATTGTTATTATAGAGTTGAAAACGAGCATTATTTGTTTGAATATTTTAACATTCTTCGAAATCTATGGTCCGAAACTCTTCAGCTTTTATAACATTATAAAAACCGTTATTTAAAAGAAATTCAACCTTTATTTTGTGGGGGGAAATGATCTGTGATTTTCTAAAATTAATCTTTTCAAACACGAGTCAAGTTTATCAGTTAAAATGCGACACAAACAAACAAATATCGGTCAATCTCTTTAGTAACTTTTCTCTGATTTTATTCGATAGTTATTTATCAGGAATTGTATACCAGTCCAATCAGTCTCTTTTCATTTCCTATCGGTAAAGTAGAAGACATGACAGGGTATAAGTATTGCTCACATGTTTATACAATGAGACTGCCTTATAAAGTTTGTTTCTGTTACTTTTAGTGATTATGAAATCTCTGTTGATTTATTGCTGAAAGAAATCAGGAATAAGAAAGGTAAAAATATTTGCACTTCTTTTTCTACTTTCTCTTTTTTCTTACCGATATATTCGGTAGAGAATTGAGGGAATTTTTCGAAATTGAGTTCTGTTATATTTACACGTTTTGGAGTTCCCTGAATCCGAAAATCAGGTTTTTAACGGTTGGACTGCGTATCTGTCTTAGCAGGACCCGACTTAGACTGCCTGGAGCCCCGGGGCAAGCCTATTCTGGGGGGCCCCCTTGCAGTGGCATAAAAGGTCATTAGGTTGCAGAATTTCTGCATACGTCTGTGGGGGGGGGCCCTTCCAGGAGGGGGGCCCAGGGCATTTGCTCCGTATGCCCTGCCGTTAGTCAGGGCCTGTGTCTTAGAGTCCTGTATCGTATATCTTTTTTTTTTTTTTTTTTTTTTTTTTTACTACATTTTTATTTTTACCCAAACTTAAACGGGCTCACGAGGCAAACAGTTTACCCGTTAAAAATATCGTTAGATGATACCCTCTCGAATAAACATAAATTAATTCATTTCTATTATTATACTATCGGGATGGTTTCCTGGTAAGATTATCCAAAATTAAGCCAAAACATTCTTTTCTATTGAATGTAATTTATGAAATAGCTTTGCTAAATTTTACCAAGTCTAAGAAATCTACTTAGGAACAATAATTACTTTCTCATATCCACATGGTAAACAAACTATAGTTTGAATTTTAAACGTAAACTCGTTACAAATTCGAAACCAAATAAAAAGGACAATTTTTCTGAATACAGGGGTGCAAACAGTTTTTCCACACGATGATTAGATTTTTGAAAATTAACTAAAGTATGAATTTTAGGTGGTAGCACTTCATTTTAAACTTTTATTACTTTTTAGTGCCAATCAAGCTGATAGAAAAAGTCTTTAATTTAATTCTTTATATATATATATATATATATTCTAATATTATGCTCTCATTGATAATCCAATGAAGGTCATTCCAAAATTCAGGACACTATATTTGTTTATTTTCTAATCTGTTCAAGATATACGTACACCTTCTATACGCGATTTTCATCTACAAACACAGTTTTCAATTTTTATCTAGGAATAATCTCCAAACCTTTAGCTTTATAATTCGTTTGAATTTTTCATTTCTAGAGTAAATAGAATCCGAGTTATGACGTTTTAAAAGTACATGACAGCACAAAACTAAGATTATTTTTAAGCAAAATAAAACGCCATACATGATATGGCTTACACTCTTATTTTAAGAGTTGTAAAATTTGGCATACATATTTACAGTGTTATTATCCAAGTTTTGAACTACTTTTATAAAGATATCTTAAAATTTGTACACTTTCCGGGGATAAGAAGTTAGAAATGTATTTTCGGAAATTCTTCAGTACAATTAATTTGATAGCCACCTAAAATATTATATAGAAACTTATAATAGTAGTTCAAATCCTACACTGAGAAAAAATTCTGTAACTGACATCTAGAATCTAAATTGTGGCTCTAGAAAAAATAGTACCATGTCATCGTTATAAATTCTAGTCTCCTCTGAAAGCGAGTTCTAGAAACCCCTAATAGAATTCTAGAGCGTTTGCTTATTTTATCGAGGGCAAACTTATTTAAAAATCTCTGCAAATAAATGCGAGTACAAGAAGCGGGTTTCAGCAACTATAATCTTGGTTTATGACCCAATTCTAGAAAAGTAAGCGAGAATTTCTCGCAATACAAAAGATTCAGAGTATTCAGAATACTTTTTCGACCTCTAGAAATGTGTACACTAGAAATTCTCGATCATTTCGTCTATTCAGTTTATTGGCGTGCCTTATGCGCATTGCTCGGAAATCTATATTTCTAGTTTAGGGATTTAGAAAATGACCACCTATTCATTCTAAATGAAGGCAGTATATATTTTTTTTTCTCAGTGTAAAACATATTTTTCTGAGTAAAATGTATTTTAATTTTTTTAAATATTAAATATTATTTATTATTTCACGTTTTGCATAACTTTCATTTTTTAGACAAATCATGGATGCTTTACTAATTTTTTTTGTTATATATATATATATATATTCGAGCTTTTTTATATATCATAATACTTTTTAATACAAATGAAAAGGTCAAGAGAATAAAATTTAAAAAATTATAAATATTTTTAAAAAATGACCTCTGAAGGTGCGCGTATACCTCAAGGAAATTGTCAAGAAAATATGCAATGTAAAGAAAAAAAAAAAAAGCAAATAGACAATAGGCTGGAAAAAAAAGCAAGAGAATTCATGCTTGAATACATTGAATTAACGTATCAAGGTAATTTAGTGTTTGTCCTTTGAATTGTAACAGGTTTTTTTTTTTTTTTTAATACCAACAAAATTGAACGGTGTTTATTAATTCGGTTTGTCTGTCTGTCTACTTTCTAACTTCTGTAAATATTTTTTATAATTTCTTAAAAATAATATATGTTACATATTCGCTATAACATGTTCTCTGTTGAAAAGGTAATAGCTCGACTGGTTTGTATACAGGAACACTTGAAAGAATTACAATGCATTGCATTCTATGAGAACAACTTTGTAAATCATATTTAAATGCCTTTGTGCTACACAAGTCATAATGATATTGACATTTATTTTTCATATGCACAAAAACATGTTTTCGTAGAGTATGGTTTGTTTAGCATTAAGGTTTAGAGGGTCACACAAAAAATTTAAGATATATTAACGTCCATAACTGGGAATTGATGCAATTGTATTTTCAGTTGTGTTAAGTGTTACTTTCCAATGACGTTTAAAAGGGATTAGGGGGCGTTCATCAATTACTTGAGGTGTTCAGGGGGGGGGGGGAGGGGTTCAAGCCAAATCTCACCCAATCTCAGGTGGGGGAGAGGGGGGATCTCGGCAAATATCACGTAATTTTTTTCCCGCAAAAAGACAGCGTAAAATTGCGAGAAAATTGAGTTAAATTCTATTTAAGTATTTTAATTGTTCAATTTTATTACTGTGGTTCTAGAATACGATCTATGCAATCTTAAAAACTAGTCTTAACTAGACTTCAATAAAAATAATAAAGCAAATTGTGTTTTTTGAAATAAATCCAACGCATTTACAGTAAAAGTACGAATTTTGAAAAATCTCACGAAATATCACCGGGGGGAGGGGGGGGATCAAAAAATCGTCAGAACCGCCTCACGTAATTAATGGACGCCCCCTTATGACTTCAATTAGCCTATCTATCTGACATTCTGTCAGTCTGTCTCTAGTTGTCGTTGATATTTATAGAATGCCACAAAATTAATTATCTTATATAAGTTCATTATTATTATTATCATTATTACAGTCGAAGCTCGTTAATGTGAATCTCAAGAGGAATAAAAATGTTGTTCATGTTATCAGTAGTTCATGCTATCAACAACTAAGCTTCATATAATTAAACTAATTTTCATTTTTGACGGGGACTGTAGAAGCAGTTGATGTTAAAAGTAATTCACGTTAAGCGTGCTCACGTTAACGAGGTTCGACTGTATTATTATTAAAATACATTAAAAAACACTTTAAACATGTATTAAAATTTATTGAAATTGTTTACAAAGCTTTTCGCCGCAACGTTATGGCATTATCAGTAATGTACACGATGATGCCATAACGTTATGGCGAAAAGCTTGTAAACAATTTTAATAAATTTTAAATGATGCCATAACGTTGTGGCGAAAAGCTTTGTAAACGATTTTAATAAGTGTTTAAAGTGTTTTTAATATTTTTTAATTACAATGTTAACACGTGTGCTTAGTACAAATTCTAAACTTATAGAAGATTTAGATTTTAATTGTATTATTGTTATTATTATTATTAAAATTGCTGTAGCGGAACTAAAGTCTTACAATACGCAGGTCAAGTTCATTTCACTGACGGGAATTCCTTGCAGTGACGTCATGTTCCGACAATTCCGAAAATGTGCTATAACGATGTGCTCAGAAATTAAATTTTAATTTTAAAAAATTTAATTTAATTAGAAATTAAATTTAAAACAAGAATAATTTTTTCCTTTTCAAATATTTTTTTTTTTTTTTTCATTTTTAGTTCTTATTAATGAGTATATATGTATAAATCTTGATTTATATTAATAATTTTTTCACTTAAATTATTAATTAAATTTAACAGAGAGAAAAAAAAAACTTTCTTTTTTTAATATGTAAAAAATTTATTTTAAATAAATATGTTTTAAAAACGTAATATTACAAATATGTCCTAAAAGTCCCTTTGAGTATAGAATATGTAGCAATTCCTGATTTTTATTATTATTATTATTATTATTATATTAGTAACAAGGAAAATTAAATATGAATAATTACTTTAATACTTAGAAAATATATATAGATGAGAGGAGGGTATTATGGAATACCATTTAAATTTTTTAAATAACTTTACTTGTTTTTAATAAAAATCCCCAAAATCATGATGAGTACATAGTGTAATTATTTGTAATAAATTGTCAATGAAAAAAAAATCCAAAAATTTTTTTTTGTTTTCATAAAAAGTTTACTTTAAGAAAAAGTTACAAATGGAGGTTAATATGAAATAGTCGGGTAATATGGAATAGGTGGTTTAAACTGTTTAAACCATAGAAAAACTAATTAGACTTCATAAAATCATCTTCAGAGACTTTTCTGTGACAGAAGATATATTCGGCATCTTTATTTTCTGTTACTTTAGTTGAATACATGGAGTCAATTTCAGATGATACTATGAAATACCTAGTATTCCATAATACCCGACACGCCATCTTTAAAAATAAACTTTTAAATTGATGGACAAAATATTTTCAGCTAAAAAACGACCAATGTATAACAAAATACAATTCTTTGAGCATACATTATGCTTAACATCAATGTTCAAATCACATGTGTACTAGTAAGTTTAAATGTTTGAAAACTTACCTGCAAACATTTTTAAAAATCACAAAACATACTTTGTTCTATAGAGAATGGTACGACTACAACAAGCGGTTGTTTCTTACTGTATTGCTTCATGGGAATCCTTCTTGAGTAATTCATAGTATTTTGAAGAGATAGCAGCACCAATCAGAGCCGAAACCTCGGTATTCCATATTTCCCGACTAATCCATAACAACCTCCTCTCCTCTCTCTCTCTCTCTGTATATATATATATATATATATTAATAAAATGTTTAAAAAAATAAATTATTTCATTTCGATATTTTTTTACTTTTAATTCTAGTCATTATTATTCATATTCTAAATTTCTAACTTTATAAATTTAAGTATAATTTTCTTCTTTATAAATAATTTTTTTTTTTCCAATTTTATCCCTTGCAATATTTTGCTAATGTGTATATTTATAATAACAATAATAATAACAGTAATAATAACAGTAATATAATAATAAAAAAATTTTAATTAATTTGATAATTTCGTTTTTTCTTAAAGTATTAATTTAATTTAATAAAAAATTTAGAAATTTTACTTTCCCTTTTTCAGTTAAAGTGAAATATTTAAAACATAAAACGTTTGTTCATTTTTCATTTTCTATATATATTTTTTATTAACCAGAAATTAAATTTGTAGCCTAAAAGATAATTTTCTAATTTATAAATAAATTATTTCTATTTTATTCCTTGTTATTGTATATGTGTATATGTGTATATATATATATATATATATATATATATATATATATATATATAATATATATATACATTAAATGTAATATATATTGAATATTTTATGTTGAATGTTGAATGTAATTGATTGAAATGTTTTGCTACATTTCACTATGTCGATGAACACTGCTTAGAGAGATAAAAATCGTTTTTCGTACCCATACTGTAAACAAAGTATTTTTTTAAAGTTCTATTTCAATTCTATTTTTTTTTTTTTTTTTTTTTTTTAACAATATCACGTTTTGAGGTACACGGAATACGAAAGTGGTTGAACTGCAATGTTTATCGACTATCAGCATAATTTAAAAACAAATAACTGTAGAAAATTCAATTTTGGCATTTAGAATAGTAGGTTGCCACTTGAAAAATTATATCAAGATTGGCAATTGCAAGGTAAATTAATTACAGCCTTGTATTTAATAAATAAATAAATAAATAAATAAATGTGAGCATTATACTTAAACGAGGTTGTAGGTGGCGGCAACCCCCTCACCCCCCCACCCCCACCCCCGACAGAATTATGTGTCAAATAAAACTGTTCCTAAACCTATTTTAGATTGTTTTTAAAGTAGAATGAACTTTATTATATTAGCTTAATGATCTTAGGAATTAATATTCAATGTTTTTTTACAGTACTAAAATGCAAGGTAAGAGAAAGTCGTGTGAATGACACACCAGATTCTCTTTTATTTATTTACTTATTTATTTATTTATTTTTATTTTATTTATTATTTATTATTTTTTACTTTATTTTATTTTATTATTATTATTATTATTATTATTATTATTATTTTGTTCTAAAATTCGTGAAAATCTAATTTTTATAAATCGCTAAATTTTTATGTTAAATATATATATATATATATATATTTATTTATTTATTTATTTATTTTATTTATTTACTTTATTTTCTTTTCTTTTCTTTTATTTTGTGGTTTGTTTATACATCACGGGTGATTTTCTATATATCACAAATAAACATGAAACTGTAGAGTTGTCAACTTTCTTAATTTATTCCAGAGCATTATCAGCTCTACCTTTTTTTCATGCCATTTTATTTTAAAGAGTAAATTTTTCTTTGTTATCGTAGTTATATATTGGAGAAATTTATTATATACATAAAATGGTGTGAAATAAAGGCAGGGTTAAAAAGGCTCCGGAATCAATTAAGAAATTCGGCAATTCTGGAACTGTATAAAAAAAATTAAATCTCATAAAGTCATTACATATAATTTTGACCAATTGTGTCTTTAAAAAAATACTTAACAATATAAAATACTTTTTGGATAATTTTATCCATGAAGCTACATAGTATACTAACCAATATCATTTTCAAACCAAGGCCCGTTTGTGATGAATTGTTAGTGCTCCAACTTTATTTGCCAGGTGACGAGTTCCAATCCAGGTCCAGGCATGGGTTATTGCAATTTTTCGGAATCTGCCTTAAACCTAAAGTCCGAGTCCAATGAGCCCAAAGGCGGAAAAAATGATCATACAGCGACAACTTCAATCCAAATTCAGCATAAACCCATTTTCTTTACTATCTTTGAAAATTATAACTATACTACTGGCCATTAAAATTGCTACACCAAGAAGGAATGATAATAACGGAATGAAATTTGTTGGACACATACATTATATTAGGAAGAACAATTGATTAAAATTTCAGGAAATTTGGAGTAATATGTACTGAGAAAACAGCAGATAAAGGAACGACCTCTGTAAGCAATAACAGCATTTATCTGCCTAGGCATTGAATCGAACAGCGATTGGATGACATGTACGGGTAGAGCACTTCATGAACTTTTAACACGATGCCACAATTCATCGAACACATCGAACACACAGTCGAACACATTCTGTATCAAAGAAGGTCCGGACAATACAAACAACTTGCGGTCGTGCATTATCTTGCTTAAATTTTGCGCTACGGAGGCCTAGAACACAGGGCAGAGGGGCGGGCCTTAACTCAACAGAAATTTAATGGCCGCTGTTCAGAGTGCCAGGAATGCGAACAAGAAGTAATCGAGACGTGTATCCAATGGGAACCCATAACATCATTGCAAATGATGGACAGTATGATGATGTCGAATCCCAGCTGGTAATGTGCATTATTCATAATGCTGTTAAATACGGATAAGGCAATCTTGGTGCTGTAGACAGGATTGTGATTTGTCTGAAAAGTGACTTCACGCCATTCCTGCGTCCTGGTTCATCGTTGATCACACATTAATGGCGCCCATATCAGTGATGCAGTTTTGAGGGTAATCAGAATTTTGGAAGCCGCATACTTAGTCACCACCTAAATTGATGGTATGTGGCACCATTGGATACACGTCCCGATCACCTCTTGTTTTCATTCCCGCCATTCTGAATACCAGCCATTACATTTCTGACGAGTTAAGGCCCATCGCTCTGCCCTATATTCAAGGCCTCCGAAGCGCAACATTTAAGCAAGACAATGCACGACCGCTAGTTGTCCATATTCTCCAGACCTTCCTTGATACAGAATGTGTTCGACTGTTGCTCTGGCCAGCGCGTTCCCCTGATCTCGCACCAATGAAAATGACTGTTTAATCGTTGAAAAGCGACTGCCCCCCCCCCCCACCACTCACCAAAAACTTCGATCGATGTATCGTGTTAAAACTTCATGAAGTGCTCTACCCGTACATGTCATCCAACCGCTGTTCGATTCAATGGCTAGGCAGATATGTGCTGTTATTACTCACATAGGTTGCTGATTTATGTTCTGTTTTCTCAGCACATATTACACCAAATTTATTACACCAAATATATTAGCATTCCTTCTTGGTGTAGCAATTTTAATGGCCAGTAGTGTATTTATTTCTAATGGCACGGTACTTGTGAGTGTGCATTGGCCGGGTGGTCGCCGAAGTTATGGCTATTTGTAAAAGAGCCTCCAATGGGCAGCCATCGCTACCCCTAAGAGCGACAACACGTCCATGCCTTGTCAAATTATAAATATGTCTTAGAAAAAATATATATATTAGGTGTAAGGGGTTTTTGAACACGTGCACTTTAATGCGTTGTCGATTATCGACTGAAACTGGCTTAAACAGTTAGGTTAGAGAATGATTGATGATTTACACACATTTTTTCGTATTTTAGTCGGCTTTTTCAAACTTGTAGAACTGTCACCATGGGTGAAGAAAAACTGCACATTGTATGTTGTGCGAGTTCCAAAAAGTAAATAACGTGATGGAGACAACAAAAAACTTGTGTGACGTGTTTGGAGGGGACGCAGTAACAGCTCGTTTGGGTGATTTTTCTTTGAAAGATGAACCCAGATCAGGAAGGCCATCAGGTGTTAATGACGAAGTGCTACAGTATGATCAGGACAAATCCCACGTTAACTTACACAGAAGTGGGCTTGAAGCTTGGAATTCATCAGACTACTGCTTTGGATCACATTAAAAGGCTTGATTT
The DNA here is from genome assembly GCA_963930645.1 of Salticus scenicus. Classification (NCBI taxonomy): domain Eukaryota; kingdom Metazoa; phylum Arthropoda; class Arachnida; order Araneae; family Salticidae; genus Salticus; species Salticus scenicus. The sequence continues at coordinate 179,660,395 of OZ005658.1, forward strand.
TGTATCCAAACTCTCTGTTTGGGTGCCACACAACGACAGAACTTTCCTTTACACCTAATACATACATATAGACAGTAGATAAGGTCAAAGAATTACACAAACTATTTAAAGTTTGAATACGATATTGATTATAAATATCGAGTTTGTTTAGTATTTGTCCTTTTCATATAAATACAAAAGACTAAGAATTAGTTCAGAAATTTTGAAAAGAAAATATGGGAAAACGTTTAAATTGCTACATAAAATAAATCAAAGTTCGGAATTTGCTTCATAGAAGGGTACAAAGCACTAGTATTACACAATAATCTACCCTACCTGGTTTTACAACCCACTTCCTTTTAAATCACTTTTTCATTTTGTACACGTGACATAACTGCTTCTTTTTCAATTGATAAATCTGAAATAAAGTTTTATTGATTCATGTTTCGTAAAACACCAGTATGGATGCTTGTTTAAAACCGCACAGTAAAAAATAGGTTCTTAAAAATAATTTGTCTCAAAATAGCCCCGAAACAATATATACTTAAATTTGAAAATCCATGTACTCATTTTTGAGTACACTGACATGTCAAACATGGGGATATTGGGATTCTTATTGGTCAACCCCATTTTTGAGCATGTCAATATACTCGAAAAGGAGTACATGGGTTTTCAAATTTAAGTATATATTGTTTCGGGGCTATTTTGAGACAATATATACTTGTTTTTAAGAACCTATTTTTTACAGTGCATCAGTGAAGCAGAAAGAAACAAAAATTGAAACTGGGGATAACCAAACTAAAGAGAAATCAAAAGTGTCTAAAGAATGAAATTAACTTTTGAAAAAGCTAAAATATTGCTTGGGTATTTTAGTTAAAATCCTAAAGAAACTTTTTTGCCAAGTTAACCCTGGTGAAAATTAAACGGTTAACACCATTTTTTTTTTAAACATTGGTTACAATTATATTGGTATCATACTTATGAAGAAATGTTGAATTTTTAATGGCGTAGAAGACAGATCTTTATTTCACTTACACACACGTCGATGCTCCACATACACACATATGCACACAGGCACACGCAACGGAATCATGCATAAGGAAAGATACATGAAAGATCATGAATAAGGAAAACATTAAACCATTTCCTTATTTGTAGAAAAAGAAATAACCATTGTAAGCAATACTATTAAATTCCTTAGGTATTAGATTTGGTTTCTGTCTACTTCAATTGTTTTATCCATTTTTTCTTTCTTTTTTTTTTTAACATTTTCTTTAACATTTTCCTGTAATATTGAAAAGAATATAAATAGTAATACTAGTTCATGTGCATGAGCTTACAGAATCTTGCGTAAAGTACATTTTCAGGTACGTTATAAGATTTTTATTTATTAACTTTTGGTTTAATTTTAATTTTAATTTTTATTCTTCACCTATACAAAATTTTTAGCACTCTATATGGCGTTCAGGCAATTTTCAGACAATAGACAAATCTACAGAAAGATAATTTATTTTATATTTACTTTTAAAAAGTAAAGATGCTTTATTTATTTATTTTATTTATTTATTTATTTATTTATTCTTTGAGGTTTCTCTTTTTATAATTTAAAAAGTATCTATTTTAAAACTTCATCATGGAGATAACATTCAGTGAAGATTAAATAGTGTAACGGGTAACTAAAGTTTGCAAGTTGTTTCATTATCTATGCTACTACACGATTTTTCTTCTTTTTCCCTTTTTTTTTTTTTTCTTTTTCCGTCTTGAATCAGTTTGGGAAAAATGCAGACAAAATATATGCCTCATAAAAATTTTATTTTTATTCTTCACCTATACAAAATTTTTAGCACTCTATATGGCGTTCAGGCAATTTTCAGACAATAGACAAATCTACAGAAAGATAATTTATTTTATGTTTACTTTTAAAAAGTAAAGATGCTTTATTTATTTATTTTATTTATTTATTTATTTATTTATTCTTTGAGGTTTCTCTTTTTATAATTTAAAAAGTATCTATTTTAAAATTTCATCATGGAGATAACATTCAGTGAAGATTAAATAGTGTAATGGGTAACTAAAGTTTGCAAGTTGTTTCATTATCTATGCTATTACACGATTTTTCCTTCTTTCTTTTTCCCTTTTTTTTTTTTTTTTTTTCTTTTTCCGTCTTGAATCAGTTTGGGAAAAATGCAGACAAAATATATGCCTCATAAAAAAAAAAAAAAAAAAAAAAAAAAAAAAAAAAATTCAAATAAACAATTGAGCGAGAGAAAAAAAAAATTATCAAAAGTCTCCGAGCTTGAATTCATTGAAATGAAGTATCAAGGTAGTTTAGTGTTCGTCCTTTAAATGTAACTGGCAATGACTGTTTTGATTTCAAATGTAAACAAAATCTGTTAAGTACATTATCACTTCTTTTGCAGTTGAATATGGAGCACATTAATGGATATCACCGAGAAGAAATTGAAGATGATACAGTGGCCTTATTCAAAAAACTGTAAGTTGACCTTTCCTTCAATAATTATTATTAAACAAACACGATATACGCTTTCAAAGATAGTCCTTAGTTAATTTTTAAACTGCTGGACATTCATATATTTTTAATTGGAGCAATAGTTAAAATGAAATCGATATTTAATTTAAATGAGATTGAGTTGGACCTTTCTGGTGGCGGTATGGTTAACGCGCAGATCTCCAGATTACAGAAAGCCTACCAGCAGCCGAGCGGTTCTGCGTTCAAAGCTGGTAGATGGGAAGTGCCGGGTTCGATCCCAGATCGACCTAGTAGCAAACCATGTTTAATTCTACCAATTCCTTCATTTTTTATGAATATTTAAAATATCTTCAAACATATTGGACACCTGGTACTTGTAATTTAATTATGTAATACTTTTCAAATAATATCATTCTACAGCTCGTAAAACATTATTATTATTATTATTATTATTATTATTACTTTATTTGGATTTATTTTTCTTGGGTTCCAAATTTCAGGAATAATTAGTTACTTATAATGTTCCTTGCTATTATTTTTTTTATTTATTTATTTTTCTTTCATCCAATACTCTTAAAAAATTGAGTGAATGTTAATAAGCGTACAGTCGGTAACAAAAGTGTCCGAACACTAGCAAAACTTCCTATGTTAAAAAAGTACACTTCATACGGTTTTGTTAAATGAATCCTTATTGAATCATGTTCTTACACTGACTAAGAACAACATTCAACAAGGATTTATTTAACAAAATCGTATGGAGTGTACTTTTTTAACATAGGAATTTTTGCTAGTGTTCGGACACTTTTGTTACCGACTGTATTTGTCACAAGACAGGGCATTAATTTTGAAATCAAAAAATTATTAGATTTATTACGAATTCTTAAATTGAGTGGCATAAAAAAATATTTTAAATTTATTTTAAAAACTTAAAATTTATTTATTATTATTATTATTATTATTATGAAATCAAAAAAAATATTATATTTATTACGAACTCTTAAATTGAGCCGCATGAAAAAATATTTAAAATTTAATTTAAAAACTCAAAATTTATTTATTTATTATTACTATTATTATTATGAAATCAAAACATTATTATATTTATTACGAACTCTTAAATTAAGTCGCATGAAAATTTAAAATTTAATTTAAAAACTTAAAATTTATTTATTATTATTATTATTATTATTATTATTATTATTATTATGAAATCAAAAAAAATATTATATTTATTACGAACTCTTAAATTGAGCCGCATGAAAAAATATTTAAAATTTAATTTAAAAACTTAAAATTTATTTATTTATTATTACTATTATTATTATGAAATCAAAACATTATTATATTTATTACGAACTCTTAAATTGAGTCGCATGAAAAAAATATTTAAAATTTTATTTAAAAACTTAAAATTTATTTATTTATTTATTATTATTATTATTATTATTATAAAATCAAAAAATTATTATATTTATTACGAACTCTTAAATTGAGTCACATGAAAAAATATTTAAAAGTTAATTTAAAAACTTAAAATTTATTTATTTATTTATTATTATTATTATTATGAAATCAAAAAATTATTATATATATTACGAACTCTTAAATTGAGTAGCATGAAAAAATATTTAAAATTTAAGTTAAAAACTTAAAATTTATTTATTTATTATTATTATTATTATTATTATTATTATTATTATTATTATGATATCAAAAAATTATTATATATATTACAAACTCTTAAATTGAGTCGCATGAAAAATTATTTAAAATTTAATTTAAAAACTTAAAATTTATTTATTTATTTTTGTTATTACTATTATTATTATTGTAACTGATGCTGTAATCGAAATATAAAAATTTCAATGCACAGATCGTAAGGTATCAGTGGCGTCGAGTTGAGGAAGTAAAGGTCGCCAAGGGAATTCAGTATGGAAGGTAGTGTAAAGTGGTAGCGTCGAGTTTGGATAGAATGTTTGGTTAGTAAAGATTGCCAGTTGAATTTTAGTATTGAAAGTAGTCTAAGGTGTTAATGTCGAGTCAAGGTAAGATTTTCGATAGAGAATGGGAAAGTCTTCAGCTGGATCCAGGATATTTTGACGAGGTTGTTGGTGAAATAGCTGGTTGAAGGCGTCGAGTAGAGGTGAATTTAAGTTAGCATGGAGTGTCTTTAGTTATTGGATAGTTGGATAATTTGAAAACAGGATCTACGTAGATTGCGAAAGGTGTGTAAGAATTGGACGAGGATAGTCTTAAGAAAAGTATTCTAGTAGAATGAAGTGAATCGTATTTTCTTATTATGAGGACTTTAAATAGAGCACTTAATGGAACGCTGGGATATGTTGTTGCTGATGAGTTGTTATTGAGATAGTATGATGAGTTTTTTTCACGAAGATCGTCACTGAAGAGCGCTAATGGCCTTATTCACCATTAACTTCAACTGTCGGTTCAAAGCGAAAACTTAAAAAACGTCTAAAGGCAGAGTGCAGCTTTCCAAGAAAATTCGATACGCTATTTCTACCATCTAGCGTCAGAGTTTTCATATAATTTTTGATTGGTTATCTTCAGCTAAAAAATCTGAAAATAACATTGCCGCTAGATGGCAGATGCAACTAGTCAAATTTTGCTAAAAAGTTGAACTCTGACTTTATACGCTTTACAGGTTTTCGTGTTCAACCCGGAGTTGAAATTATTGATGAACACCGCCGTAAGTCATTGTTCACTGGAAAGTTCCTCGACTTTCGGCTGATACTATTGCAAGAGCTGTGATGAGATTTTTTATGATAATCTAAATTACTTAGTTTAATATTATATAGAGAGTTCTTTCGCATCCTCAAGCCCTCCTTTACGTTTAAATTAAAATAAAGACTGGTGGCTCCTTTTATCTGAATCTCCTAATTTGCCTTCCACTCTAATTAAGATCATGAATCAAGTTGACGTAGAAAACCAGACTTCACAAGATGTATGTTTAGTTACATACAAAAAATACACAGTAAAATAATAAAAACTTTAAAATAACTTAGAATTATTATATAACATTATTTTGAGGTGTTATTCCCATAAAAGAAATCTTTCTATTTTAAAAATTCCTTTTTATCGTTTAACCCTACAAGGCTCAAATTTTTTTTAGTGCGCGCCAAAAATATATAGGTTGTAATTAGTGATCAGAAGATAGGGAAAACTTATAAAAATAACAATAAAACGATATTTTACAGAAAAATCAACTTTTTAACTCAACGTACCGTATGTAGAACATACATAAAAATATGATTTACTAATACGTTTACTATTGTAATATATATATATAAAAAAAAACACACAACTTACCTCTGAAAAATATACACTTCGTTATAACACACAGTATTTTTTTTTCCTCGAGTCAAAATTGTTCAATAACTATTCTTTTTTTATTTTTGAATTCAGACAAAGGACTAACGTATCACTTTCATTCAAATTTTCCACTGAGTGCACTATAACAAAAACACGAACGACATCTTTAGGTAAAGTTTCGTATTACTACATTGCTAAATGTCAGTAGCTTCTATCAAGATGTCAAGAGATGTCGCTACTAATAGTTTTATAGCTATAGGAACGATTAAAGTCGGTGTTCCACATATGGAACTGGGTGCCTTGTAGGGTTAAAACACACTATATGTATAAAAATGAGAGTTTTCATCACAGAAGTGAAGCAATAGAATATAAAACAAGACTAATTAATTTCAGCGTCACTTGTTCCTCTAAAATACTGACAATTTGTAAAACGATATAAATTTTAAAAAACTATAAACGTTTCGGATTTTGTTCAAATCAGTCATCAGTATACATCAACAATAATAAGCTCTAATTTTGATACATGAAAAATAATCTGGTGTATCACTCACATGATTTTCTCTTACCCTGAAATTTAATACTATAAATACAGGTTGGAGATTAAGAGCTAAGATAGATAACGAGTGCTGTTATGTAAACCTATGTTAAACAATTCAAATTAGGCTTCGGAAGAGTTTTATATGGTAACTAGTTCTGTGTGAGGGGGGGCCACCGACCCCCTCAACCCCCCGTTTCATTAATGCATCTACATTTATATGGAATTTAATTCCGCTATTAAAAAATAATTCTGTTTTAAAAAAATATTTTATTAACATTATTAATTAAACAAATTATCTTTTATGATAATGCTGACGATTTCCATATTAGAGAAGTAGTATAACACCAAATATATATATAAAGTTGAATTTATTCTGAATATTACATTAATTTTTTTTTTTTTTTTTTTTTTTTTTTTTTATGAAAAAAATCGATAACTTTATTTTAAATAATCGCAGATCGATGGTTCAACCATTCGTTTCTAAGGTATTGGCGAGTTCTTTTGAAAGATACCCACCATGCAAATTTACTCCCCTCCCGGGGGGGAGGAGGCGAGGCTCCTACATACACAAAAAAAATTTCCCAGTTGACTATCTCTACTGCAAAATATATATATTCGTTTCATTTGGTTTAGTGCAGTCTATAGATGTTAAACTCTACTTTCCTGCAATTTCCCCCATAGACGTAATGTATTTGAATACTTTTCAGTGTCCTTGTACACGAACCACTTGCTTCATCTCAACGAAAAGCTTACTGTAGCATCCCTATATGATACACATTTAGAATACCGAGTTTGGAATTTCTGCTACTATTTGTTCTTGAGATATGCTGATAACAGACACACAGACACAGAGTCAGACACACATACCATTCGCTAAAAACATGATTTTCGTATTCAGGGTACCTCAGAACATGTAAATATAACAAAAACTCACGTTCGAAAATTTGACCCTAAAACAATACTTTTTCGACCCTATGGGTAAGAAAAAGTAAATATACGTTACAGTTACAACAGGATGACATATTCAGTAGAAATTGCACATATTTCATTAAGGAAAATTTATGCTTCATAAGAGACACTAAAATTACACTGCGCTCCAAAAAAAGAAAAAAAAAATCTACTCCTGATACTATTTTTGCTGATTCTTATGTAAAATGACCTCCTGGATCCGAATATAACTATCATTTTGCCCAGTCACCCACCGTTTTCTCGTGACACCACCCCTTCCCGAATTTTTATCACTGTTCGGTAATTTATGGCCATGAATTTGATTTAGAGAATGAAAAAGAATTAATTTAACAATTAAAAACAAAAATATATATATAATCTATATGATATTTCTCTAACGTGGACCAGTTACAATTATTTTTTGTCGAAACGATACGATAGTGGTGTAATTAATAAAATACGCCAGGATAAAAAATAATATTTAAAAGTGAACAATATTTAAGCACGCGGACTCAGCTCAATGACATAATAAGAAAAAATAACGTCATTTGTCTGATGACATTATTTTACGGATATATGTATTTTTAAATGTTGCTTCTTCAGAACCTTTGCAAGCGTCATTTTAAACATAGCAATACTTTATGTACTATAAATAAAGATATACTACAGAATATGCATTATTTCATCGTAAATTGACTTAAAAATATAATCAAAATAGGAATTAGTTTTTAAAAAACAAAAATTATGCGAAAATTATTAAAAGTCATCGCCAACATGATGACAAACATTTAAAAAGCGTCATAGGAATCCTATACTAAAACTGTTCTGCCTGTAGAAGTATGAAAACTGGGTCGTGAACCATGAATTTTATTTTGAAACCTTTTCTTGAATTATTTTGGTTTCACTATTCTACAATATTAATTTGGTTCTAATATAAATTTGGCATTAGGTAAATTAAAAATTTAATTAGGTGGGAAATTGGTATAATATTTATGAGTTTCAAATTTTAAAGGTAAATAAGGAAAGAAATAACGTGCGAAAATTTCGCACGGGTTTGCTAGTGTTTAATAAATAACGTTAATAATAGATTTAAAAAATACAAGAAATGCAATACATAATTTCAGTGGCAAATCCCCCCTGAATTTTCCCCTTGCCTCAAATGTTGATGTTTTAGAATTTTTCAGCTCTGTAGCCCCTCAGAAGATATTAAACAGTTAAAATAATCCTTCCCCCCTAAAAATCAAATTTATAGTCATAAAATTATCGAAAAGTGATAAAAATAGGAGGCCTTCCTTAAAAAACGGTGGGTGATAGGGCAAAATGGATGTCATATTTGGATTCAGGAGGTCATTTTACATAAGAATTTGCCAAAATAGTGTTGAGGGGGGGGGCAATTTTCATGCCAAGCAGTGTTATACATCATGTGCATATAGCAGACTTTCCAATAATTCCAGCATATAATTCCAATTTTTCAGTTTAATACTAATTTCTGTTATAAAAATACAATAGACAAACACAACCCAGGCAAAAAAAATTGAGCAAAAATCCTGTAAAGGTTTTTTCAGGAAACCGGCAGGCATTTCGGACTTTCCTGTTGGTAACCTGTAAAACTTCTGAAATAAACCTGTGTGAAACCTTTAAAAAACCTTAATATTTCCAAAATGAAACCCACTGTTTTTATTTTTCTTCAATATACCTGTAGAAACCTTTAAAATACCTGCAAATTTTATAAAAAGTCCGAAATACCTGCAGTATACCTGAAGTATTTTGGCTGATTTTTTTTTTTTTTTTTTTTTTTTTTTTTTTTTTAAGGACTGAGGACTATTAGTTTCAATCTGAGATTTTTGCGTTGTCGTTTTCGATAGTTGGACATTTGTCGAAATCATTTTTCGATAGTTGGACATTTATCGAAACCTAAAATTTATCGAAAATATAATTGAATAATTTGAAAGCGATGTAATAATTTGAAGAAAAAAAAAACTAATAGTCCTCCGTCCTAAACTAAATTCTGCTTTTGCGAAAATTTCATCAAAATCTTTTTTTTTTTTTTTTTTTTTTTAAGAAAAGAAAATTAATAATAATCAGTATCGTTATAAACGATATAGAAAAAGTTTTTTTAGGACTGAGGGCCTAGTAGTCTCAGACAGGGATTTTTGCGTTGTCGTTTTCGATAGTTGGACATTTGTCGAAATCATTTTTCGATAGTTGGACATTTACCGAAATCTAAAATTTATCGAAAATATAATTGAATAATTTGAAAGCGATGTTATAATTCGGAAGAAAAAAAAAACTAATAGCCCTCCGTCCTAAACTAAATTCTGCTTTGGCCAGAATTTCGTCGTTTTTTTTTTTTTTTTTTTTTTTTTTTTTTGAAAGAAAAAGAAAAGAAAATTAATAATAATGAGTATCGTTACAAGAGATATCGAAAACGTTTTTTTTAATAATTTTGAATTAGGAAATAAATAGTGCGCGTGCAATAATATGAAATAAAAATATGAATTTAATGATTTGATTTTTATATAAAACACGATCGCGTGCTATCTTAAAAAGTAGATGTAAAATTTAAAGTTTAATTTTCTTTGCAACAATTATAAATTAAAATAAATAATTTAATGAAAGTTTGTTCTTTAGATATAAGTCCGTGTAAGATGTCAAAAAATATACGACAAAGTATTATATCTCTTTTTTTTTTTCTTTTTTTTTTTTTTTTAGGACTGAGGGCCTATTAATCTCAGACAGCGATTTTTGTGTTGTCGTTTTCGATAGTTGGACATTTGTCGAAATCTTTTTTCGATAGTTGGACATTTATCGAAATCTAAAATTTTTCGAAAATATAATTGAATAATTTGAAAGCGATGTTATAATTAGGAAGAAAAAAAAAACTAATAGTCCTCCGTCCTAAACTAAATTCTGCTTTTGCCAGAATTTCATCAAAATCTTTTCAAAATGGCATTGACATGAGTCCCCCCAAGGCACAACTATGACACGAATCCCCCCCAAGGCACAACTTTGACATGAGTCCCCCCCCCAAGGCACAACTTTGACATGAGTCCCCCCAAGGCACAACTTTGACATGAGTTCCCCCCAAGGCACAACTTTGACATGAGTCCCCCCCAAGGCACAACTTTGACATGAGCCCCCCCCAATTCACAACTTTGACATGAGTCCCCCCCAGGCCCAATTTTGACATGAGTCCCCCCAAGGCCCAACTTTGACATGAGTCTCCCCCCCCCCCCAAGGTACAACTTTGACATGAGTCCCCCCAAGTTTATATTTCATTTCTTTATTTATTTTATAATTTTCAATTAAGAAATATAAAGTGCGCGAGCAATATGAAATAAAAATAAGTACAACAATGAATTTAATGATTTAATTTTCGTTGAAAGAAATAGTTTTTTCGTTCGCTGCAACTTGCACATTAGTCCCGTGAGGTACAACTTTCACATTAGTCCGTCAGGTACAACTTGCACATTAGTCCCCTTTAAATATAGTGATCTGCGAAGCTGGCAAAGCACTCGTTGATTCACTACCTTAATTGATTTCACATTCCGTCATTTTCTTTTTTAACTTTCTTCTATATTCAGTAGAAGAAAGTACTAGATTCGTAAAAATTTTCAACTTCCGGTTTTTGATGAATTTGCACGTTTTGAGAGCCCCGAACACAATTTGACTATTTCTAGAAAATATCAGTCTGTGTGTCTGTATGTGTGTGACAAAAGTTTTGTGGCGACTCTATCTCTGGAACTACTGCACTTAATTGCATATAAATTTATAAATAAATGCACCTTGACACAAATTAGTGCCTATCAATTTTTGGTGCGCATCATTCAACAGATAGCGCTGCTATACAGTGATTTCCACAGCTTAAGGGAATGCTATATCTCAGGAACTACTGCAGGGAATTGCATATAAATTTATATGTAGATGCACCTTGACATAACCTAGTCCCTAACAACTTTTTATGTCAATTTCTCAAAAGGTGGCGCTGCTATACAGTGATTTCCACAGTTCAGTGAAAGGCTATATTTCAGGAATTACTACACAAAATTGCACATAAATTTATATGTGGATGTACCATGATATAAATTATTGTCTTTCCGCTTTTGGTACCAATAATTCAATAAGTGGCGGTGTTATACAACGATTTCCATAATTTAAGGGAAAGAGATATCTCAGGTTCTATTGTGTATAAAAAAAAAAAAAAAAAAAAAAAAATTGCTATCTGAAAAGACAATTATTTATTTTATATTCAAAAAAGTTAAATAATATATATATTTTTTTAAATAGAACAAAAAGTAAAATAGGAAAAAAGTTTGAATTTGAACACTCATTTCATTAACAGAAATAAAAATTTATAGGAAGAGATATCTTACTAGAAACACTTACGATCACAAAATCATTACTAAGACATTTATTTCAACTTTCTTTGCAACACTTAATGGTGATTAGTTTAGTTGTGAATGACGCATGAATTATCATAGAAAATGCGATATAATATTTAAAAATTGTGAAGAAAGAAAGAAAGAAATCACATGATAGGCACGTGACTTCTGCACTCAGAGTCTCTTTCTCGATTTTTTATCCTTATGAACAACTAAAAAAAATCTGGAGTGACTCCACTCGACTTTCCGAACATTGAGTAATTAACAGTTTTGTAGATAAAGTAAAGAAAGAGGAGTTGTTTAACAAACAAAAGAGAGAAAACCATAATAGAGTGTTTGAGTATTTTTGTCCATGTATTACACGATGTTTTATTTTTATTTTTTACCTGGGAAATATTAATGAAATTAAACAACTTTAACAACCTATTCATGTAGTAATTTTTCATATACAGTTTGGTGCCATTTTAACCAAAAATTGTTGAGATGTAGGCATACGGTCACATAAAATCACAGATGGAGATTGCAACGCTATCTATCGGTCGACATATGCCCAAATTAAGTCGCTATCTTCTTTTTCATAATGAACATCTCATATATCAAGTTTTATACAGTTAAACGCTATAGAATGTAAGACTTATATTCTTCCATACTTGTTGAAAATTACACAATAGCAGTGCCACCTTTTAGCCGATATGCACCTAAAAATAATATAGCATGGTGTATAATTATTCTTACACATATCGGGTTTTGTTCAATTACACATAATAGAAAGATATTAGCCTTCACGTAGATAGAAGAAATCGCAGTATAACAGCGTTACCTCTTCCGCGACTCACACCAAAACTTGGTAGGCACTAATTTATGTCAATGTGCAACTAAATATGAATTTTTATAAGATTTTGTGCACTAGTTCTTCAGCTAGATCGTTCGGAAAGTTTTGTCTAACGCACATAGAGACGGACATTAAAAAAAAAAAAATGGTTAAATCATGTTATTTTCAGGATATCTCAAGATGTGTAAATCCATCGAAAACCAGAAATCGAAAATTTTATTGAATACAATGCTTTATTCTATGGATATAGAAGAAATTAAAATAAATAATAATCATAACCATTGGTCTGAATTATTTTATATTTACTGAAAACAAATTATTGATAGCTGCATAAATCTTTTACACCATCAGTATCTTCTTTTTCAGTAACATCATTTATTGCCTAAAGTATTTGAATAAGCACAGAGAATCAAACAGAAATTTAAAAAAACTGCTATTATGTGGCCACCACAAGACTTTCTTCTATGTTATCTTATACAAATAAAAGCGGGGCGAATTATTTATTAAATTACTTATTAATTATTTTCCATGATGAATGCAGACGATTTTTATCATAGAGCAGTGTAACACTAAATACCAAAAGAAAGTCAGTTCGGTATCGACATATAAAAGAAATGCTTTTACTTTTTTTTTCTCTCTCCCATAAAAAAAAAAAAAAAAAAAAAAAAAAAAAAAATCGATAACTCTTTCAAAATTATCACAACTCTATTTTCAACCATTCGTTTTAAAAGTATTGACGAGTTCTTTTGAAGCTATCATATTTAAAATTTACCCCCCTCCCCCTCCTGAGAGTTACTTCTCCCCAGAGTGGTAGTGATGCTCCTACATGTACACAGTTTTTTCCCCCCTAGTTTACTATTATTATAAATAATTAATATTAATTTTACAATCATTCATTAAAAAAAAAAAAAAAAAAAAAACTCCCAACATGTACATTTATACGAAATTTTGTCCTATACTGCCATGTCAGAAATTATGAAAAAATGATATGATAGCACCTCATCTTGACCGATTGGTTCGAAATCGTAATCAGCACCAGTTTCGTTGAAGGTCTAACCAAATACCAAGCTTGGTTAAATTTTATTCATTAGTTCGTGAGATACGGCGTCCATAAAATTTGTGATACACACACAGAGACAGACAGGCATTTTCCAGTTAGTCTAATAATCAAATCGAATTCAGGACATATAAAAACGCGCAAGTCTGTTCAAAAAATTTCATGAATCTAATACTTTCTTTTTATATATATTTATATAGAAGAAAGTAAAAAATATTAGCTTATGAACACATTTAACGCTGGATATTAAAATTTAAACCACATCGATGAAATATTTAAAGAAAAATAATCGCGAACTTTTTCTGTAACATACACTTAAACGAATTCTAAATTATACAAAAACTATTTTTAATAAAGACCCTGCTACAGTTACTTAAAAAAGTTATTCATATTTGTTAACCTATGTCCGAATAAAATTAACATGTAGGCCATACTCTGGAAAGTGCTTTGAGAAATAAAATGACCACATCTAAGTTTGACAATTCTATTTTTTTACTCTTCATTTTGAACGTGACAGGGGTTAATTCTTTTTTATTGATATTTAGTAAGGTCAATAGGTTTTTAAGAAAAATATTTATTAGAAAGAAATGTTCTACCGGGGCAACATTTTTAACAGCTGAGTACAAAGAGGTCTCTTTTGTTGCTTCAATAGCCTATTTTATTGATGATTACCACCAAAAAGTTCTCAGTTAGCCCTTAATTAAATGTTAGCAAGATTTGAGTTTCATATTTATTAATAGCCATTACTTTTGCGCTTGTTCAACTCAATTTAGTATATGAAACAAATAGTATATTGTTTCGTGAGTATATCAGAATATTTATCTCATTCTTTGATGATATTCTATCCCCCCCCCCCCCTATTGAAGTACAACGAGCTTTTGTTGAAAGAACAACGCCTTAAATGTTACGTTCTAAAAATAGTTTGAGTTTGGATTTTTAAGTTAGCTGATGAAATTTTAATTTAGAATTCAGTATATCCATAGATATTCTGCAGAAATGTTGTGAATATTATGCCGTGTTATTTTATATATATATACAGTCGGTAACAAAAGTGTCCGAACACTAGCAAAAATTCCTATGGAAAAAAAATACACTTCATACGGTTTTGTTAAATAAATCCTTATCGAATCATATTCTTACACGGACTAAGCACAGGATTCGACAAGGATTTATTTAACAAAACCGTATGAAGTGTACTTTTTTTACATAGGAATTTTTGCTAGTGTTCGGACACTTTTGTTACCGACTGTATATATATATATATATATATAATTTTTTTTTTTTTTCTTTTTTGAGGAAAACGTACTGTGATTTGAAAATTGATCATATATATTATAACAAGAACGAAAAATCATGCAGTAGGCATTGATTATTAACACTTTCCAACTATTGTATAGTATAACTTTCAATATTCTTTCCTACGTTATTACACAGCAGACAGACAGAAGGATTGGGAAATACACAGATTGACTAATTGAATATAAAACTACTCTTAGACATTATTGGGAAGTGTTAAAAAGGCTTAACGCAAAAGAAAATCTAGACGTTAGATTATAATTGCAGCCTTTAATGATCTGAATATTTTAGTGTAGCCCTGTAAATCTGAAGATTAATCATATCATATTCTATACAAAACGTTATTTTAGAATATTAACTATACATTATATTAAAATCACACAATCAACTGATTGGGAAGAAAATCATATTTTTATTGAAATTTATTTTTCCGACTGAGTGAAAATAATGCCTGGATCGGGAGTCGAACCCCAGATCTTCTGCCTAAAGGTTGTCTGAGTGAGTAATGTTCACCGGTTGTCGGCCTGGATAGCTCAATTGGTAGAGCCTTGACCTTGTAAGTCAAAGATCTGGGGTTCGACTCCCGGTCCAGGCATTATTTTCACTCAGTCGGAAAAATAAATTTTAATAAAAATATGATTTTCTTCCCAATCAGTTGATTGTGTGATTTTAATATATTGTAAGTCAAAGATCTGGGGTTCGACTCCCGGTCCAGGTATTATTTTCACTCAGTCGGAAAAATAAATGTCATTAACTATGCATGCCTTCTTTATGATTTTTACATTAGACAGTTCTTTAAACGTGATTTTTAAAAAATGTCTGTCCTAAAACGCAATACATTGCCCCCCCCCCTTTTTTTTATTGTCCCTGTGCACAAACTAGTTGGTTGTACAGGTCCTATTAATGTCATTTTAAATAGGGAACATTCAATAGTGAACTTCATTAATGGTATATCATTTTTTAAAAATTCAGAAAATATTTACGGTCTCTGGGGCAAGAGACAGATAGAAAGAAAGATAGAAAATTGGACAGACAGATAAACAAATTAAAATCATGTTCACACTTAAAAATTGTTAGAAAGTGTTAAAAACTCTTAATGTAAACGAAAATGCAATTCCAGCAAAGTTTTATTCATAGCTCTTAATGTAACTGAATACTTTTATGTGGCCTTGTAAGTCAGTTGCTAATTATACTATATAGAAAGCATTCTTTTGTGCATATGAATAATATATTTCAATTTCACTTAGCTTTGTGGAAAGTAAAGTTATTAAAATTTGGTTTATAGAAATATATTTCATAGAACGCAATGCTTTCGAATACATTCAGGTGTCCCTGTATGCACACCAGTGATGGTGTTTACTCCATTTTCTATAGAAAATATCCGATAGTAAACTTTAATAACATATTTCAATTTTATTAATATATGCATAAATTAAAGGTATTAAAATATGGTTTATAAAAATACCTCTCATAGAACACAATGCTTTGGAATACTTTCGTGTGTTCCTGTACACAAGCTAGCAGAGGTATTCACTCCATTTTCAATAAGGAACATCCGATAGTGAACTCAAATAACATATATCAGTTTCATGAAATTCCAGGAGAGCGCGGACAGACAGACAGAAAGACGGATGGACAGAGACAAAAAACCGAAGTCATTAACACTTTTCAACCTTGTTGGAAATTTAAAGAGCCAAAGTCATTAAAATTTTTTCAACCATGTTGCAAAGTGTTAAAAAGAAACAAACTAAGAAAATTTCAGACGGATTTGCTAGTCTTTTAATTTTCTTCCTCTTAACGTGTTTTAATTTGCTATTAAATTTTAAGAAATTTAGCTATTAAATTTTTTAACAATACAGAATAATATAAATTTGCATTAAGTTCTTAAAATTGTTGATTTCACGTGTTTGAATGATTTTAGTTGCTATTTTAAAATAAAGGACCTTTTTACTTTCTCTTACCCATAAGGAAGAGAAAGTATTGTTTTTGGGTCAAATTTTCGAACGCGAGATTTTGTTATATTTACACGTTTTGAGGTCCCCTGAATACGAAAATCATGTTTTTAGCAAATGGTCTGTGTGTATGTCTGTGTGTATGTCTGTGTGTGTGTCTGTCTGTTATCAGCATATCTAAAACTAATTATGGCAAAAAATTCAAACTTGGTATTCTAAATGTGTATCATATAGGGATACTACAGTAAGCTATTCATTAAGATCAAGCAAATGGTTCGTGTACATGGACAATCAAGAGAATTCTAATACATTACGTCTATGGGGGAAATTGCAGGTAAGTAGAGTTTAACGTCTATAGACTGCACTAAACCAAATGAAACGAATATATATTTTTTGTAACAGAGATAGTTAACTGGGAAAAAATTTTTGTGTATGTAGGAGCCTCGGTCTTCTCCCCCCCCCCCTCGAGGGGAGTAAATTTTCATGATGGGTATCATTCAAAAGAGCTCGCCAATACCTTTAAAACGAATGGTTGAACTATAAATCTGTGATAATTTAAAACAAAGTTATAGATTTTTTTTTACTTTTAACGAAAAAAAATTTAGAAAAAAAAATATCGCAATTTTTTTTTTTTAAATATTGATAGTAAAATGGACTTTTTTTGGATGTTTAGTTTTACACTACTTCTCTAATATGGAAATCGTCTGCATTATCATAAAAGATAATTTTTTTCAATAATAATTTTAATAAATTATTTTTTAAAAACAGAATTATTTTTTAATAACCGAATTAAATTCTATATAAATGTAGGTGCATTAATGAAACTGTTGGGTGAGGGGGGCGGTAGCCCCCCTCACACAGAACTAATTATCGTATAAAACTCTTCTGAAGCCTAATTTGAATTGTTTAGCATAGGTTTACATGACAGTTCTCGTTATCTTACCTCTTAATCTGCGACCTGTATTTATAGTATTAAATTTCAGGGTAAGAGAAAGTCGTGTGAGTGACACACCATATTATTTTAATTTTTATCATGTCATAGATAACCCCTTAAAGTGAGCATTTTGGCGTCGAAAAATAGATGTCAAAATTGAAAATAAAGTGGTATAAGTCATCATTTTCAAATTGCGATAACTCAGCGAGATTTTCACTTAGAAAGATGATTTTTTTTTCTTCTTAGAGCAAGGAGAATATTTTTCTAAATATGATAGGTCATAGGATAGGAGGGACCGTATAAAAATTAAATTTCGTATTTTAATATGAATACATCCCATTGTACAAAAAAATGCCATATTTCAAAATCTATTTTTAATTTGCACCAATTTTGTAATTGGAAGTATGTTAGTTTACGAGATAATGGCAGTATCATCTATTTTGAATCACCCAGTATACATATATATATGTAAAGACATGAAAAAATCTGGTGTGTCACTCACACGGCTTTCTCTTACCCTGAAATTTAATACTATAAATACAGGTTGGAGATTAAGAGGTAAGATAACGAGTACTGTTATGTAAACCTATGTTAAACAATTCAAATTAGGCTTCGGAAGAGTTTTATATGATAATTAGTTCTGTGTGAGGGGGGCTACCGCTCCCTTCAACCACCCGTTTCATTAATGCACTCACATTTATATAGAATTTAATTCGGTTATTAAAAAATAATTCTGTTTTTAAAAAATAATTTATTAAAATTATTATTTAAACAAATTATCTTTTCTGATAATGCAGACGATTTCCATATTAGAGAAGTAGTATAACACTAAATATCCAAAAAAAGTTGAATTTATTCTCAATATTACATTTAAAAAAAAAACTAATTAAAAAAATCGATAACTTTATTTTAAATTATCGCAAATCGATGATTCAACCATTCTTTTTAGAGGTATTGGCGAGCTCTTTTGGAAGATTCCCATCATGAAAATTTACTCCCCTCGAGGGGGGACTTCCTCCTCAGGGTGGGGGAGTCGAGGCTCCTACCCACACAAAATTTTTTCCCAGTTGACTATCTCTATTACAAAATATATATATTCGTTTCATTTGGTTTAGTGCAGTCTATAGATGTTAAACTCTACTTATCTGCAATTTCCCCCATAGACGTAATGTATTTGAATACTTTTGGGTGTCCCTGGTAGAATACCGAGTTTGGAATTTCTGCTGCTATTTGTTCTTGAGATATGCTGATAAGAGACACACAGACAGACACTCAGACCATTCGCTAAAAACATGATTTTCGTATTCAGGGAACCTCAGAACATGTAAATATAACAAAAACTCACGTTCGAAAATTTGACCCTAAAACAATACTTTCTCGACCCTATGGGTAAGAGAAAGTAAAAATTTAAAGCTATCATGCTAGGATGAATATGGTCTTACAATCTCTTTGATAAACGAGTTATGGAGTGATGAGAAAAGAAACGTATCAGTATTTGATCTTATCTTAGTATTATCTGAGATAACATTAATGAAATTGCTAACTAAACTCGATAACTTTCACTTTGCAGAGATTGCGAAACAACGCATTCCCAAAATTCATAAAAAATATGCATTTCCTAATACCATGCCTATGCGTGTGATTAAGTTTCATGATTTGTAAATTTTTAGCATGTTAATCGGTTTAAATAATGGGTTTTTCTAATCCTTAAAATTTTCCAATGTAATGTAATATCTTGTAAAACGGCTCGTTTTATAGAAATATAAACTTTGTGATTTGTGCAAAATAAAGTTTATAAATATATTTTCTTTTTAAATATCTCTCATAGAACACAATGCTTTGGAATTCTTTCGGGTGTCCATGTATATAAATCAGTGATAGTATTTACCCCATTTTCAATGAGGAACATCCGATATTACGGTTAAATATCATATATCAATTTCAAGGAATTCCGTGAATATTTACAGGAGTTAAAACGCGGACAGACAGACAAATCGAAGTCATAAATACTTTTTCACTGGTATTGGAAAGTGTTACAAAAAATAGATTTCAAAATTGAAAATGAAGTGGTATAAAGTCATCATTTTCATATGGAGTATTCATATGAAAGTGAGAGTATTCATCATTGGGAGTATTCATCATTTGGGGAGTATTCATCATGGAGTATTCATCATTTTCATATATCACCAAAAGAAAGTCAGTTTTGTGTCGACATATGAAAAAATGCTTTTTTCTTCTCATAAAAAATGAAAAAAATCGGTAAGTTTTTCAAAATCATCACAATTCTATTGTTCAACCATATAAGATTATATCGTTGAAACATATATATATTGTTCAACCAATATAAGATAAATCTACACACTACAAATTTAGTTTGAATTAATTCAGTATTTCAAACGTTATCATGCTAACAAATTTTCAAGTAGCCTGCCACTTGGAAACAAAATGGAGAAGCTTCGCATTAGAAAAAAATATTGAGTGGGATTAAAAGATATCTTATATTTCTTATATTCTTACATACTTTTAATAATGTATTTTTGATTTTGTCTTTTTATAGGATAGTTTTTTATTAATTTGTTTGTTTAAATTAATGCAGTCACTAAATAAAAGTCGGAAGTTCCAGTCGAAACCGGATAATTACTCAACTTTCACGTGTTTATGTAAAAATGACTCAAAGAGTTATCGCCTCTTTCTATATCACGTAGTAATTCATTCATTCTTTTTAATACAATGAATCTGTCTTCCTATTTATAGTTCCACTGTAATATCTGAAATCTGATTTTTGGTCTTTAAAATATCCAGTGTAATTTCGTAAATTTATGCATGGCAATACATTAAAACATTTTTATTTTTATTATTATTATTAAATTATTATTATTATTATTATTATTTATATTATTATTATTATTATTAGCGTTATAGCCAGCTTTTTTGTTTTGCTTTATGGTCAAAATTAATGGTTGGTGGGACTAAATGTATATTGCTTTTTTCCAGTGTATAATAAAATGTTTGCTTGATTTGGAAACTTCATTAAACTAGTATGTTGTGGCCACCACAAGACTTTCTTCTATATATTCCTATATACATATTCAATTAGTAACAATAAAAAAAAAAAAAAATTACGATTTTTTTTTCAAAGTTTTTTTTTTTTTTTTGTTAAAAGTAATACATATTCAACCAGTAACAATATTAAAAAAAAGGATTTTTTTTCTAAGATTTTTTTTTTTTTGTTAAAAGTAAAAAAAAAATCGATAACTTTGTTTTAAATTATCACAGATTTATAGTTCAACCATTCGTTTTAAAGGTATTGACGAGATCTTTCGAAAGATACCTATCTTGAAAATGTACTCCCCCCGGGGGGGTACTTCCCCCCCAGGGGGGGAACCCCACATGCACAGAAATTTTTTCCTAGTTAACTATTACTATTATCAATAACTCATATTAGTTTTACAATCACAAGTTAAAAATAACTCTCATTATGTACATTTATACGAAATTTTGTCCCATACTGCCATGTTAAAAATTTAGAAAAAATGCGATCACAGCTCCACCTGTTGAGCTATTGATCCCCAAATGTAATCAGTACCAGTTTATGTCGGGGACCAACTAAATACCAAGTTTAGTTAAATTTCGTTAAAAAAAAAAAATCTTTTTAAGTTTTTTTTTGTTAAAAGTAAAAAAATCGATAACTTTGTTTCAAAATATCACAGATTTATAGTTCAACCATTCGTTTTAAAGGTATTGACGAGATCTTTCGAAAGATACCCATCTTGAAAATGTACCCCCCCCCCGGGGGGTACTTCCCCCCCAGGGGGGAACCGGTGCCTCCACATGCACAAAATTTTTTCCGTAGTTAACTACTACTATTATCAATAATTCATATTAATTTTACAATCACAAGTTTAAAATAACGCTCATTATGTACATTTATACGGAATTTTGTCCTAACAGCCATGTTAAAAGTTTACATAAAATGCGATCACAGCGCCATCTGCTAGGCGATTGATCCCAAAATCTAATCAGCACCATTCCATGTCAGGGTCCAACTATATACCAAGTTTGATTCAATTTCATTCATCGGTTCGTGAGATACGGTGAAAAATACGAAATTTTGCGATCACAGCGCCACCTGCTGGACGATTGATCCCCAAATCTAATCAGCACCATGCCCCGTCAGGTTCCAACTATATAGCAAGTTTGGTTGAATTTCATTCATTGGTTCGTGAGATACGGTGAAAAATACGAAGATTTGCCCTATACTGCCATGTTAAAAATTTACATAAAATGCGATCACGGCGCCACCTGCTGGGCTATTGATCCCCAAATCTAATCAGCACAATGCCCCGCCAGGGTCCAACTATATACCAAGTTTAGTTGAATTTCATTCATTGGTTCGTGAGATACGGTGAAAAAACGAAACCACAGACAGACAGACACACAGACAGACAGACAGACATTTTTTTAAAACTATCAATTCGTGTTTAGGACATCCCAAAACGTGTAGATCCGTCAAAAAACGGAGGTCGAAAATTTTCGCGAATCCAATACTTTCTCTATATTACATATAGAAGAAAGTAAAAAATAATTAATGTTAAAATCACAATAAAAGAAAAATTATACATCTGAATCAAGGCCTGATTTTTCATTAGACATGATAAATTTTGTATCACGTCTTAATTCCCTCCTGGATTTTTTTTAACATAATTTAATTATAAGTCTCTTTTCCTGTTTGAAATTCCAAGATAATATTTGTAATTTGATTTTATAATTAAAACTTCGCGTTATAGCCAGCTTTTTTTGTTTTGCTTTATGGTCAAAATTAATAGCTGGTGTGACTAAATATTGAAATATATATTGCTTTTTTCTAGATAATAAGATTAACTAGTGGATTCGTAGATCAGGAGCCTCAACTTCCTGTTTGCATCACGCATTATTCAACAGATCATTTTTATTTATTCCTTATTATATAATATATTCGATTGACTTCCTACATAAACAGAAACGTTTCTGAGGGCGCTACCGCTCCCTTCAAACCTTGCTGTATCTCTCTTTCTATTACTATCTGTATATATATGTATTCCTAATAACTGATTGTCTTGTATTAATTCCCTGTAATTCATAAATACTTTTACTGTACCGAATTTCATGCAAAATGATTACATAACAAATCTCAAATATTTTGTGTAACCAGTGGCGTACCAAGGGTGGGGCGGAGGGGGCGGTCCTCCCCGGGCCTCAGGTCATGTGGGGGGCCTCAAGAAAAAATTTAAACTTTAAATCTCTCTTTCTATTACTATCTGTATATATATGTATTCCTAATAACTGATTGTCTTGTATTAATTCCCTGTAATTCATAAATACTTTTACTGTACCGAATTTCATGCAAAATGATTACATAACAAATCTCAAATATTTTGTGTAACCAGTGGCGTACCAAGGGTGGGGCGGAGGGGGCGGTCCTCCCCGGGCCTCAGGTCATGTGGGGGGGCCTCCGGAAAAAATTTAAACTTTAAGTATACATATTTGGGGAAATTGCCATGACATTATTTTAACCTGAAAAATTCCCTGCAGTTCTTTAAGCCGTAGGTTACTGTCTAAAGAGTTTTAATGTACAAAATGTGACCATAGACTGAAAACTCTAAAAAAAAAAAAAAAAAAAAAAAAAAAAAAAGATATATGTAAAGCCTAATTAAGGCAGCGCCAGTGGTACTAATGTCATTAGCCTTCTTGTTGGATGTTTGGCTTCTGAATCAATGTTAAAATTTATTTCATTGGCTTCTGATGCGCGGGAAACACGAAATTCACAAAAACGGTCCGTCTATAGGTTAGTCAGTTTATTACTGATTAACAAACTGATTAACAAACTAATGTTTGTTAATGAGTGTTTATCTCAAGAATAAATTATCATAAAAATGTCGGATCAGTGTTTAAACATATTATTATGAAGCTGTCCAAAACCTTATTCAATTTCAGCATTATAATTTGAAATTTCGTAAGTTGTTCGAAACGTAAGATTTTATTAGCATCACAGAATAGGGGAAATTTTCGCATAAATCAGTATTACGCTTATTATTTTCTTTAAAAAATAAATAAATAAATAAATAAATAAAAAATCGAACCAGCCTTAAATTGAAATGTAAGATGATGGCATAAAACATCAATATACAACTTTCGATATTTCGTTAGCAAAATTTAAGATTTTTTTAAATTCCTAAAAAATTCGATTATCTATATATTAATAGGCAAACAGGAAATAAAATTATATTTCTTTATTTACAAGTAAAGATCAAACCCCACTTTCTCTTTTAGCTTAAAGAAACTCGCCAAATAGGGTTGCCAATTGCAGTTTTAAGAAAAGATAAGATTAAGAAAATTAAAGGATTAACGGAAACTTATCTCTGTAAAGGGGAAGGGGGGAATGATATATACCCAAGTACCGAGGTGCCCAAACGACATAGTCCCTTTACGATATTGTAGTAGGTTTAGTTGAAGAAATCGGATCATGAAAAAAATATCAGTAACTCTTAGTTTTTACTTAACTACACTTTTATTCAGTATGATTGAAATTTCAAGGTGTATGTCAATTGAAGCTGGAGGAGATGGGTAAGTTAAAATTTATTTTCTTATGAACAAATCTGTTAACAACAGGTGCCAATAGGATCTTTTCAAAATCAGATTGAACTGTTAAAGGGTTTCTGTAAATTATAAATTTGTGAAATAAATAATTATAAAATAAAAAAAAAACTTTTTTTATACCATGTTTTAAATTTTCTGATGAATCATAGAACTTTTATCAATGTGCATAAAATTTTTAAAATGATAATGACGTCAATTTTTGTGAGATGCATAATTTAACTTTTTATAATTTTTTAATGTTCACGTTTAAAAAAAATGTATTTATTTTTATGTCGAAAGGAAATAAACTCGTAATTTTTTTTTTTTTGGCAACAATTAAATTATAGCTAATATTTTAATGGCTGTTTTAACACTATTAGGATGTTATTATTTTCATATTTTAATTAATTATAAGAAAACTGATCAAAAATTCGAAAATCGGACATCGAAGTATTGTGTTGTCACTGGGTTCTGAGCTATTGTGAAAGATTCAAATGTCTAGCTAGTAGGGAAGTTAGTTCAAATTCGATTGCAAGATTTGTACCGGACAAACAAACAAACAAACAAAAATAGAAGCTAATAAAAGCATGGTAAAATAGGATCCAAATTAATAACACACTAGAATAAAAATAGAATAATAGAATATTTTGGATTTTTCGTTTTTAATTTCACAGTAAAAAATAAATTATATATATACCGAGAGAAATAGATGAGTTTTATTGACGAAATAAAACAAAATTAATTAATAATTGAAACTCAAGTCTTAATTTCAGTTTAATAAAACTAATTACATTAAAACTAATTGTTTGTTACACTGGTGTTCAAAATTAAATCAGCAACTATTTTTTCGTTTTCTTCTTTTGTGCATAACTTTTAAGCAATTAAACATATGTATATAAAATTTCGAAGGCATGTTTGTCATCATATCATCAATCGAATCTTATATAACTTTAGCAAAAGTAATAGTGTTCAAACTGATAATTATTCAATTTTTCTGAAAAGTAAGCTTTTGAAACAAATTAAAAATTTTAACAATTTTTAAAAATTAAACTTAACGAAAAATTGTCATAAGGAAGCATTACAGATAGATGAAGGTGTACATGCGTCTATGTGTTAGATTAAAACCGGATTTTTCTTCCCGTAATCACTTTTCTGTTTCTTCTTTCATCTTTTTTTTTTTTTTTTTTTTTTTTTTCCCGCATGTGAATAACTTTTTAAAAAATATACATACAAACCTGAAAATTGGATAAGACGCTCATTATAAAATTATTTATCGACATGATTATTATTATTGTGTTGAACATAGTTTATTCATAGTTTAGTCATAAGGAAGCATTACAGATAGGGGATTATTCATAGTTTATTCATAGTTTAGTCATATAGTTTAGTCATTCGTAGTTTAGTCATAAGGAAGCATTACAGATAGGGGAACATGTACATGCATCTATGTGTGAGATTGAAACCGGATTTTTCTTCCCGTAATCACTTTTCTGTTTCTTCTTTCATCTTTTTTTTTTTTTTTTTTTTTTTTCCGAATGTGAATAACTTTTTTAAAAATATATATACAAACATGAAAATTGGATAAGAATCTCATTATAAAATTATTTATCGACATTATTATTATTATTCTTGGGTTGAACATAGTTTAAAAATTAGTAATTAAATTTTTCCATAAAATCCGTTATATAAGTAAAAGAAAAGCGAATATAGAAAGAAAAATCGGGATTTAGTTTAACATTTGAACGCATGTCCGTCTTTTCCTATGTGTAATGCATCCTTAAAACCATTTTTCATCAAGTTTTCTTTTCTAAAATTGTTGAAATTTTTCATTTTTTCCAAAGAGATAGGAAGAGAGGTCGTAATAATTCGATAATTACAACTATTGATGCAATTATTAAAATTTTAAATTCTTAAACATTTATTTATGCATTTATTTTGTTGACAATAGAATCTATATGATTTAATCCTCCAATACCCTACCTCTAAAAATAATATAAACTAATAAATAAATTTTGTATTAGTTCCTTCCTCTTTTTCATTTTTTCCATTTTCCCTTTTAAGAAAAATTTAATAAATATTAGTTTAAAAATTATTAATTATGCTAAAGTTATATAAAATTCGACTAATGATGTGATAAAAAACATGCCATCCAAATTTTATTCTCGTATGTTTATTTATTTAAAAGTTATGCATGCGCAAAAGAAGAAAACGATAAAACAGGTTTTTGTTTTAATTTTGAACACCAGTGTATTTGTCATTTCTTGTCATAATCTTTTTAAAATATTTAATGTGTTGTTTAGATTGTTAAGAATTTTTGAGAACTATGCCAATATTCTTAAAATTTTTGCTTATAACACTATAATATACTAATAAAATAAGACTATTATTATTATTAATAATTATTATTATTATTATTATTATTATTATATATGTTTATTTATTTAAAAGTTATGCGCAAGAGAAGAAAACGATAAAACAGGTTTTTGCTTTAATTTTGAACACCAGTGTATTTGTCATTTCTTGTAATAATCTTTTTAAAATATTTAATGTGTTGTTTAGATTGTTAAGAATTTTTGAGAACTATGCCAATATTCTTAAAATTTTTGCTTATAACACTATAATATACTAATAAAATAAGACTATTATTATTATTATTATTATTAAGAATAAAATTGTTGACCTGAAAAATCACCAGTTTATCACTGTTTGATAAAACTTATAGAGTATTCTAAATTTCAGGTAAAAAACTTTGAATTTTTATTTACTATACATGATGTCTTTTGTACTTTTGTTTAAAAAAAAAATAATAACTAGAAGTCTGAATTATAAAATTTATTTATTAGTTTATATTATTTTTAGGGGTAGGGCAGTGGAGGATTAAATCATGTAGATTCTAATGTCAACAAAATAAATGAATAAATAAACGTTTAAGAATTTAAAATTTTAACAATTGCATAATTGCACAGTCATAAAATTATCGAACAGAAAAAAAACAAAAAAAAATTGAGGGAAGGGGTGGTGTATCTAGAAAACGGTGGATAGCTGGGCAAAATGGGAGTCATATTCGGATTTAGGAGGTCATTTTACATAAGAATCAGCAAGAATGGTATCGGAACTCGATTTTTTACTTTCCGAACACTATAGTGAGGAAAGTATTGTAATCATGTCAAAAATCCGAATTGGAGATTTTGATGTTTCTATACGTTTCGAGGTCCAATGAGTCCGTTTTCACTATTTTTGCGATGATGTATGTATGTGTGTGTGTATGTGTGTATGTGTGTGTGTATGTGTGTATGTCTGTGAGTGAACACGCTACCGTCTAAACGCTTTGTTCGAATAACCTGAAGTTTGGTACGTATATTGTAAGTCACCATAGTACGAACCCTATAGATTTTGGTGAATCTAGCACTTATAGTTTTTTTACAGGGACACAAAGAAAAATTCTTTATCATTATGGCCTATGGGAGCAAAATCTTAAAAGTGCGATAGCATCTAAACGCCTTATTCAATTGAGCAAAAAATTTATATACATATTATAGGTCACAAATACTCAATCTGTATAGATTTTGGAGAATCTATCACTTATAGTTTTTTTACAGGGACACAAAGAATAATTCTTTATCATTATGCCTATGGGGCCAAATTTTTAAAAATGTGATAGCGTCTAAACGCCTTATTAATCTGAGTAAAAAATTTGTACACGTATTATAGGTCACAGTTGCACCAACTGTATAGATTTTGGTGAATCTAGCACTTACAGTTTTTTTACAGGGTCACAAAGAAAAATTCTTTATCATTATGGCCTATGGGACCAAATTTTTAAAAGTACGATAGCATCTAAAGGCCTTATTCAATTTAGCTGAAAATTTATATGAGTATTATAAATCACTGTTGCACTAACTATAAGTATTTTGGTGAATCTAGCATTTATAGGTTTTTACAGGGACACAACGAAATATTCTTTATCATTCGGATCTATGGGCTCAAAGTTCAGTAGCGTTAAATAAAACATCGTGTAATATATGGAGAAAAATACTCAAACACTCTATTATGGTTTTCTCTCTTTTGTTTGTTTAACAACTCCTCTTTCTTTACTTTATCTACAAAACTGTTAATTACTCAATGTTCGGAAAGTCGAGTGGAGTCACTCCAGATTTTTTTTTCTTTCAGAGCAGTGTTATTCATTTACAGTGCTTCGCAAAAGAACACAAATATCCTAAGACTGTATTTGGAAAATGCTTGAACAGCATTTTAAGTTGTGTTATGATTTCTTCTTACTATGCTAAATTTAAGAACAATGTGTGATGTGCAGACAAATTAAAATAACAATGCAGTAATATCACACAATCAACTGATTGAGAAGAAAATCATTTATTGAAATTTATTTTTCCGACTGAGTGAGTTGTCTGAGTGAGTAATGACCGCCGGTTGTCGGGTTGGATAGCTCAATTGGTAGAGCCTTGACCTTGTAATTCAAAGGTCTGGGGTTCGACTCCCGGTCCAGGCATTATTTTCACTCAGCCGGAAAAATAAATTTCAATAAATTAAAATAATTTTACATTGCTAGCCAAAATCAGCCGAATGTGTTTTTCCTAATATTCTGGGTGAAAATCCCTTGAATAATTTTAAATTTTAAATTTTTATACCAAATCCATATATGTTATAAATGTGGCGACAATATTTAAACAGAGGGCTGATGCGTCGATCTCCCCCCTCCTCCTTCATACAATAATGTATGATAATAAATTTTGGAGTGATTTTTAATTATTTTTAAAGTACTTTCGAAAAGTTCGAATATTTCCTATCTAACACCATAAACTGTAATAATATATACAGCGAAAACCAGATCTATCGTTCCCGTATCTGTCATTTACCCGCATTAATCGTTTTCTTTCTAGGGTTCCTGCACAAATTGTATTTAAATAGCGTTAACGAAACCTGCATGTATCGTTCTTCAAAAAGACTTTTTCCCGCATTCATTGTTGTAAAATTTTTGTTTCTCCTGACCGAAATTAAAATAAAGATCAAGCGGATATATTGCATACATACTGGAATTATATCTTTATAGTAAAATAAATCACTTATGCTGTTTCAGAAGAAGAATAAGGATTCTTATATGTACTTCCGTTTACAAAGACGCTACGCTATATGCGGTATACTAAGCATAGAAGAAATGTATGAGGAAGCAAAAAATGAAAATATTAGCAATAAAGCAGAGGATGGATATTGTTGATGCCAGAAAAGCTGAGCCTATACCAGGGTCAAATCTCTCTGATGGAATTACGGCGTTAGAATCTGTATGCACTTTTATATACGCATATGAAAATATAGGAAACTATATATGAACGCAAGAATGTAAATCTTGAAAATTGCTGATTAATTTAAAAAATGAACGAAAACCTCAACATAAAATTATTGATTTTCTTTAAATAAATATCACTTAATATTCTATAACGTCGATTTATTTCTTTTAAAATTTGGTAAGTAATAAATTAGTATTTATTAGTAATACTACATACCTTGCGTGTTATTAATGTATAAACGTTGTTTTCTTCGTGTTTTGACTTTTTAACGCACATTCATCGTTTTCCCGCATTCTTTGTTTTTTCTCATGCACCCCATGAAAAACGATAGATCGAGGTTCTACTGTATATATATAGGATAGGTGCTCCAGTAAATGGCATGCTCCAGTAATTGACATCTATCCCGAAATAATTAATAAATAAGAAAAATAATAAAATCATATGTTTTACATATAAGAATTTTAACATTTTATGTCAAACACTGGAGCATAGGGTGCTAACAACTGGTAAAATGAATAACTAGCAGTGTCAAGCTCTGGAACATAGGGGTCAATTATTGATAAAAGGAAAAACTGGCAGTGTCAATTACTGGAACATTGAGTGGGTGTTAAATAAAAATTCATAAAAAAAGTAATTGTTATCAAATTTATGTATTTTAACATATATGTGGTTCTGAATGTCTTTCATACCATATGTACTAACTTAAGATTTCTAAAAATATTTTCTGTTGACCAGAACATTAAAATCATCAGAGATTGCTCTAAAAGTGTCAATCACTGGTGCACTTACCCTATATATATATTTTTTTCCCTCGATATACAGGGTTTGAGGAAAGCAGTGTGAATGCTACACCAAATTATTTATATTCGTCACCACTTTAATTTTGTTTCTTAATTTAAAAAAATCTAATACAGTTTATAAATTTTTCTTAAATATATATTTTACATACAAGAATTTTAACATTTTATGTCAAACACTAGAGCATAGGGTGCTAATAACAGGTAAAATGAATAACTAGCAGTGTCAAGCACTGGAACATAGGGGGCCAATTACTGATAAAAGGAAAAACTGGCAGTGTCAATTACTGAAACATTGAGTGGGTGTTAAATAAAAATTCATAAAAAAAATAATAATTGATATCAAATGTATCTATTTTAACATATATGTGGTTCTGAATGTCTTTCATACCATATGTACTAACTTAAGATTTCTAAAAATATTTTCTGATGACTAGAACATTAAAAACATCAGATATTGCTCTAAAAATGTCAATCACTGGTGCACTTACCCTATATATATATTTATTTTTTCCCTCGATATACAGAGTTTGAGGAAAGCAGTGTGAATGCTACACCAAATTACTTATATCCGTCACCACTTTAATTTTGTTTCATATTTAAAAAAGATCTAATACAGTTTGTAAATTTTTCTTAAATATATATTCGCATTTCAGAGTTACGGATTTACAAATAAGAAAAAGAAATAAGAAACAAATCCAGACACAAATTAAAAAAGAAAAAAAAAAAATATCATGAAGCCCATCAATGGCACTTAAACTTGGCTG
Organism: Salticus scenicus; assembly: GCA_963930645.1. NCBI lineage: Eukaryota > Metazoa > Arthropoda > Arachnida > Araneae > Salticidae > Salticus > Salticus scenicus. Next base: position 179,691,616 of record OZ005658.1, read on the forward strand.
AAATCCAAGTATTAATCGTCTGCTTCCCATTGATCTCTTTCATTTCAACGTTATTTCCTATTTACAAACAACTACTGTTGTTTCTCTCTAACCTACTCCACCTACCTCTTAGCTAATAACTGATGTTTGTACAAAGTCCATGGAGATAATATGGAGTAAGTGATCTTTAGAGTGTTTACGATATTGCAATAGGTTTAGTTGAAGAAATCGGATCATTAAAAAAATATTAGTAACTCTTAGTTTTTACTTAACTAAACTTTTTTTCAGTATGATTGAAATTTCAAGGGGTATGTCCATTGAAGCTGAAGGAGATGGGTAAGTTAAAATTTATTTTCTTATGAACAAATCTGTTAACAACAGGTGTCAATAGGAATTTTTCAAAATCAGGTTGAACTGTTAAAGTGTTTCTTTAAGTTATAAAATTATGAAATAAATAATTATAAGATAAAAAAAAAACTTTTTATATACCATGTTTTAAATTTTCTGATGAATCATAGAGCTCTTATCAATGTACATAAAATTTTTAAAATGATAATGACGTCAATTTTTGTGATATGCATAATTTAACTTTTTATAATTTTTTAATGTTCACGTTTAAAAAAAAATGTATTTATTTTTTATGTCAAATGGAAATGAACTCGTAATTTTTTTTTTTTTAGCAACGATTAAATTATAGCTAATATTTTAATGGATATTTTAACACTATTAGGATGTTATTATTTTCATATTTCAATTAATTAAAAGAAAACTATTCGAAAATCTGACATCGAAGTATTGCGTTGTCGCTGGGTTCTGAGCTATTGTGAAAGTATTAAATGTCTAGCTAGTAGAGAAGTTAGTTCAAATTCGATTGCAAGATTTGTACCGGACAAACAAACAAACTAACAAAAGTAGAAATTAATAAAAGCATGGTAAAATAGGATCCAAATTAATAACAACTTAGAATAAAAACAGAATAATAGAATATTTAGATTTTTCTTTTTCAATTTCACAGTAAAAATTAAAATAAATCTATATTAATAAAATCAGACTTTTGTCTGTAAATTTGTCAGAATCAAAAATTTTTACGATATCTTCACGTTACACATACCATGAAAGCCGAAAATGACTTCAGAAAACTTTGCCTGTGTATGTGTGTGTGTGTGTGTGTGTGTGTGTGTGTGTCATCGTGTCTGTATGTCGCTTTCTTTGTTCGGGCATCACTTGAGGACGGACTAACGGAATTCAACTGTGCTTGGCAGAAATTTAGGTCTTTACCCAACTTAAAATTATATCTATCAACTTATATGGCAAAAGACAAAAACAAGTTTGTCCGGGTGTCACTTGAAAACGGCTGGACGGAATTCAACAGCGCTTGGCAGAAACTTATACCTTTACTCAACTTAAGATTATATCTATCAACTTTTCGGAAATTCCCCCCCGTTCCCCCCTGGTCGGCAAAAGACAAAAACACGTTTGTCGGGTATCACTTGAGAACGGCTGGATGCAATTCAACGGCGCTTCGCAGAAATTTAGGTCTTTACCCAACTTAAAATTATAACTATTAACTTTTGTGAAATTTCCCCCTGGGGGGGGGCAAAAGACAAAAACACGTTTGTCCGGGTATCACGTGAGAACGGCTGGACGGAATTCAACGGCGCTTGGCAGGAATTTAAGTATTCACCCAACTTAAAATTATATCTATCAACTTTTCCGAAATCACTCCCCCTTCCTCCTTTATGGGACAAAAGTGAAAAACACGTTTGTAAGCATAACTCGGCTCCTAATTACTTCCCAATAAAGAAATTCCGCATGGGGAGACTAGACATGAGTACAAATATCTGCGATTTAGGAATTTTCGATTTTTAAGGGAAGGAAGAGGGAGAATCGATTTTTGACGGTAAATTTTAAAAATTCCTGATTTTAGTAGAACTCTACCAAAAATGGAACACAGATGTTGAGAAAAGGCTATGCGACTTTCTTAGGACATTTCCTAAAACAAATTTTTGATTTTTTGTGATCTGCCATTTTTTTTTTTTTTTTTTTTGGGGGGGGGGGCGGGATGTGTTACAAAGGGCAAATTCGAGACACCCTTTTTAACGCTAAATTTGTCCTGGGAAATTTATGAGAGCTGAAGTCACGAAGTTTGGTGCTTGGATTGTTTATATGCATCCGGCACCTAAAGAAACGGGGTTTATCGAAATACCCCCTCCTCCCCCAGGGGGACAGGAGGCAAAACAACATTTGTGAGCATAACTCGGCCCCAAATTACTTCACGGTGAAGAAATTGCACATGATGAGACTAGACTTGAGTATAAATAAAACATTATGTACGATTTTAGAATTCTTGATTCTTAAAGGGGAGAGGGGGAAAAATCGTTTTCGAGGGGGAAATTTCAGAAATTCCGGATTTTTTAGTAGAGATCTACTAAAGATATTGCAAAGGTATTGAAAATAGCCATGTGTCTTCTTTAGAATATCTTCAAAAACACATTTTCGTTTTTTTTTTTTTTTTTTTTTTTTGAGGGGGATTAGAAGTTACAAATTTAAGACCCCCCCCCCCCTTTTAGCGCTAAATTTGTCTTGTGAAATCTATCGAATCTGCGGTCACGAAAATTGGTGCGCAAATTGTTTATATGTATCCGAAACTTATTGTAACGAGATTTTACGAAATTCGCCCACTTACCCCTTTGGGGTCGGGGGGGGGGGTGAGGGGGCAATAAACACTACCCGTAAAAACACGTTAATCAGTTTGAATTCGCTTTACATTATCTTAGAATGATGAGTTTTTGTGTGTGGATGTTGATTAAATTAACGCATTACGTACTTTGGTGAGATTTCGCAAAACTTCTAACTTAGCCGCTTGGGAAGGGGAAGTAAGAAGCGGGTAAGTTGCTGCCGAAGGCAGTGTGGACCCGGAATCCTCACGTTGCGAGCGGAAAAAACCTCTACGGAATACAGAGGAAATTTTAACTTAGGTTATTAATAATGATATGGAATTTAGACAACTCATTAAAGTATAATGCTCAGCGAAGCGGGCAAAGCCTGCTAGTTATATATATACAGAGAGAGAGGTGCGTTTTATTGACGAAATAAAACAAAATTAATTAATACTTGAAACTCTGGTCTTAATTTCAGTTTAATAAAACGAATTGCATTAAAACTAATTGTTTGTTACACTGGTGTTCAAAATTAAAGCAGCAACCTATTTTTTCGTTTTCTTCTTTTTCGCATAACTTTTAAGCAATTAACCATATGCACATAAAATTTCGAAAGCATGTTTGGCATCATATCATTAATCGAATCTTATATAACTTTAGCAAAAGTAATAGTGTGCAAACTAGTAATTATTCAATTTTTCTCAAAAGTAAGCTTTTTTACAAATTTTAACAATTTTTAAAAAGGAAACCTAACGAAAAATGGTCATAAGGAAGAATTACAGATATGTGAAGATGTACATGCATCTATGTGTTAGATTAAAACCGGATTTTTCTTCCTGTTATCACTTTTCTGTTTCTTCTTTTATCTTTTTTTTTTTTTTTTTTTTTTTTTTTTTCGCATGTTCATAACATTTAAAAAATATACATACAAACATGAAAATTGGATAAGATGCTCATTATAAAATTATTTATCGACATTATTATTATTATTGTGTTGAACATAGTTTATTCACAGTTTAGTCATATAGTTTTTAGTCATAGTTTATTCATGGTTTAGTCATATAGTTTAGTCATCCATAGTTTAGTCATAAGGAAGCATTACAGATAGGGGATTATTCATAGTTTAGTCATATAGTTTATTCATAGTTTAGCCATGTAGTTTAGTCATTCATAGTTTAGTCATAAGAAAGCATTACAGATAGGGGAACATGTACATGCATCTATGTGTTAGATTGAAACCGGATTTTTCTTCCCGTAATCACTTTCTGTTTCTTCTTTTATCTTTTTTTTCGCATGTGAATAACTTTTTAAAAAATATACATACAAACATGAAAATTGGATAAGACGCTCATTATAAAATTATTTATGGGCATTATTATTATTATTATTCTTGTGTTGAACATATTTTACAAATTAGTAATTAAAATAAAATGTGTTATATAAGCAAAAGAAAAGCGAATATAGAAAGAAAAATCGGGATTCAGTTTAACATTTGAAAGCATGTCCGTCTTCTCCTATCTGTAATGCATTCTTTAAACCATTTTTCATCAAGTTTTCTTTTCTAAAATTGCTGAAATTGTTCATTTTTTCCAAAGAGATATTAAGAGAAGTCGTAATAATTCGATAATTAAAACTAATGATGCAGTTGTTAAATTTTAAATTCTGAAACATTTATTTAATCATTTATTTTGTTGACATTAGAATCTATATTATTTAATCCTCCACTACCCTACCTCTAAAAATAATATAAACTAATAAATAAATTTTTATTAGTTTCTTCCTCTTCTTCATTTTTCCCACTTTTCATTTTGAGAAAAATTGAATAATTATTAGTTTAAAAATTATTACTTATGCTAAAGTTATATAAAATTCGACTAATGATGTGATAACAAACATGCCATCCAAATTTTATGCTCGTATGTTTATTTATTTAAAAGTTATGCGCAAAAAGAAGAAAACGATAAAACAGGATTTTGTTTTAATTTTGAACACCGGTGTATTTTTTATAATTGTCTTGTAATAATCTTTTTAAATATTTAATATGTTATTTAGATAAAATAAGATTATTTGAGAAATAAGCCAATATTCTTAAAATGTTTGCTTAATAAAATAAGACTATTATTATTACTTATCTTTATTAAGAATAAAATTGTTTACTTTAAACTTACCATTTTATCGTTGTTTGACAATACTTATAGAGTATTCTAAATTTCAGGTAAAAAACTTTGAATTTTTATTTACTAAATATGATGTCTTTTTACACTTTTGTTTAAAAAATATAGCCAGAAATCTGAATTATAAAATTTATTAGTTTATACTATTTTTAGGGGCAAGGAAGTGGAGGATTAAATCGTGTAGCTTTAAGTGTCAACAAAGTAAATGAATAAATAATTGTTTAAAATTTTAATTATTGAATCATTAGTTATATTTTACCGAATTATTACGACCTTTCTTCCTAACTAGATAATGAGCATTTTTCTTTAATATTAACGACTTAAATTTCAATGTTCTTTATTTCACCAAAATCAATAAAAAAAAAGAATATGAAAAAAAATAAAAATAAAATAATGAATGAATGATAAATTTGAAAACTGATGAAAATTCATTTTAAGAAATATATGCTTTAACGTATTACTAAATACAGCATAATTAGGGCGGAGGACTATTAGATTCAATCTGGATTTTTTGTAGACTAGTTTTGTGTAACACCTAAATAAATTAGAAATATCAGTCCTATCGTTACAAATTCTGTACCAGATGAAAGGGGCGCTTTTTCTGAATCCGAGGGTGCAAACAGTTTTTCGACACGACAATTAGATATTTTAAAATTAACTAAAGTATGAAATTTAGGTGGCAACAATTCATTTTAATTCATTTCAGTCATTTTAAAAAGTACGTGACCCAGTTTTACGGTCAAAAAATGAAATAAAAATAAATTGAAAAATTGAAATTGAAATTTTACAGATTGAAATTAATAGTCCTCCGTACTAAACTAAATTCTGTCTTCGACAGAATTTTTTTATTATTTATTATTATTATTTTGGTTTAAATATTGACTGTAAACCGGCATCATTTTTTATTTGTAAGAAAGTTTAAGTTTAAACTGGCGTTTAAAAGTGATAAGTACAAAACTTTAAATAATTAACATAAAATGCAAGAACTCTCAACGATTGTTTCGGTCGTGTTTTCTTTCGACCTGAAACAACTGTTGTGAGTTCTTGCATTATATGGTTTTTATTTAGAGTTTTATACTTTTTTATATCTGTATTCACATGTTCTGTGGACGTACCTAAGTGAGTCCTTTAAAAAATAAATAAATAAAAATCTATTTCTATATTTTCAGATCTTTTTGCTTTTATTTTTTATTTTATTTATTTTTTTATTTATTGTTAAATTTATTTCTATATTTTTATTCCTTTTTGTGGTTCGGGCATTAAAAGTTAAAATTCGTTAGCATATATGCTCTTAACTTTACAGAAAACCACAAAAATTTGCTTGCATATAATATCCAAATGAAGTTACGGATTCTGTAAAATTCTGTAATCTTTCATTATTTTATTTGATTTTGTTTTATTTTGATCATTTTCCATCTGTTCATAACTTGGTAATTTTCTATAAATTTTCATATTTATGTATATATATTTATATTAAAAGAAGATATTATAGAAAGGTTCAAAAAACGAAAAAAAGAAACGTATTTGCATACTTAATGTTAAAAAAAAAAAAAAAAAAAAAAAAAAAAAAAATGCAGCAAAATATAAAATATGCTAAAAGAATAAAAAGAAGTAAAAATTAAAAGAAAGCAGACAAAAATATAAACAGGAAATTATACCAAACACCAAAAACATTAACGTGAGGTTCCCACTGAACTTGTGTGTTTTTACTTATTTGTATTTGCTTATTTTCTCACATAAAATTTTCAACATTGAAAAAAATTCGCACACTCCTCTGGGGACAATTATTAAAATTTTTAGTCTCAAAACAGGTCATTCATAAAAAGCAACAATGTTGAAATAAAAAAAATATTTCGCCTTTCACAAAAATCAGCAAATTTAACAGACCCTTCACAAAAGTTAAATGATTTAAAAAACTTTTTAAAAATTTTTGATAAGAGAAATTACGTATTTTGCTGATCAGCTGCAAAAATATATTATATTTCAACAATGAATTAAGGAAATAATCTTGTATTGAAGGTATAAACAGAAAAGGTACAGTCGGAAACAAAAGTGTCCGAACACTAGCAAAAATTCCTATATAAAAAAAGTACACTTAATGCAGTTTTGTTAAATAAATCCTTGTCGAATCCTGTTTTTAGACTGACTAAGAACAGGATTCGACAAGGATTTATTTAATAAAACTGTATTACGTGTACTTTTTTTTATATAGTAATTTTTGCTAGTGTTCGGAGACTTTTGTTACCGACTGTATGTTTCATCAATTTGCAGTGCAATAGCTGCCTATTTCAGTAATCTCCACTGAAAATAACCGACATATTCAAGCAATTAAATAAGATTAAGCTCAAATACATCCAGTGAACTGTAAGATTAGGCATCATTACCAATTAACATTAATACAGATTTTTTAAGTATTTTCCTGTTCTTACTTCTGCTTTTTTTTTTTTTTTTTTTTTGAAATCTCATTCTGAGTATGGATGAGAAATTCTAACCCCAGTTTTCACCTCTGATAAGAAACCTAATTGAAGCTCTCAGTACAGAGTAAAAATATAAATTAAATAAATAATTAATTAAGATATTTCCAAATGCTGCTAGTAAAAATGTATTGATTCATCTTTTATTTTTAAGGTTTTTTTTTTTTTTTTTTTTTTTTCAATCTTTTTATAAGTTTATTTATTATTCATTGTGTAGAATATTGCGTATTTTGCAAGTTTATCCTTTTATTTATTACATTTTATATTTTTAAATTTTTGAACAGCTATTTTTTATTTTTATTTTATTTTATTTTTTTTGGGGGGGGGGGGGGTAAGATATAGTCTATGATGCTTTTTGTTTTTACTAGCAGCCCATGAAACCTCTTATTGTTTTTAACCTGATTTCAGGGTCGTGCCTGATGATGGCCTCAAAATCATTTGGGTTTATTATATATAAATCTTTGTCTGTTTTTTTTATTTTATTTATTTATTTATTTATTTATTTTTACTTTCCGAACACTATAGTGAGGAAAGTATTGTAATCATGTCAAAAATCCGAATTTGAGATTTTGATGTTTCTATACGTTTCGAGGTCCAATGAGTCCGTTTTCATTATTTTTGCAATGATATATGTATGTGTGTGTGTACAGTCGGTAACAAAAGTCTCCGAACATTAGCGAAAATTCTTATATAAAAAAAGTACACTTACTACAGTTTTGTTAAATAAATCCTTGTCGAATCCTGTTTTTAGACTGACTAAGAACAGGATTCGACAAGGATTTATTTAACAAAACTGTATTAAGTGTACTTTTTTTATATAGGAATTTTTGCTAGTGTTCGGAGACTTTTGTTACCGACTGTATGTATGTGTGTATGTATGTGTGTATGTCTGTGAGTGAACACGCTGGCGTCTAAATGCTTTGTTCGAATAAGCTGAAAGTTGGTACGTATATTGTAAATCACCATAGTGCGGACCCTATAGATTTTGGTGAATCTAGCACTTATAGTTTTTTTACAGGGACACAAAGAAAAATTCTTTATCATGACGGCCTATGACACCAAAATCTTAAATGTGTGATAGCATCTAAACGCCTTATTCAATTGAGCAAAAAAATTATACACATATTATAGGTCACAGATACTCAACCTGTATAGATTTTGGAGAATCTAGGACTTATAGTTTTCTTACAGGGACATAAAGAAAAATTCTTTATCATTATGGCCAATGGGGCCAAATTTTTAAAAGTGTGATAGCGTCTAAACGCCTTAATAATATAAACAAAAAATTTGTACACATGTTATAGGTCACAGTTGCACACACTGTATAGATTTTGGTGAATCTAGCACTTACAGTTTTTTTACAGGGACACAAAGAAAAAATCTTTATCATTATGGCCTATGGGACCAAATTTTTAAAAGTGCGATAGCATCTAAACGCCTTATTCAATTGAGCTGAAAATTTATATGAATATTATAAATCACTGTTGCACTAACTATAAGCATTTTGGTGAATCTAGCATTTATAGGTTTTCACAGGGACACAACGAAAAATTCTTTATCATTATGACCTATGGGCTCAAAGATCAGTAGCGTTAAATAAAACATCGTGTAATATATGGAGAAAAATACTCAAACACTCTATTATGGTTTTCTCCCTTTTGTTTGTTTAACAACTCCTCTTTCTTTACTTTATCTACAAAACTATTAATTACTCAATGTTCGGAAAGTCGAGTGGAGTCACTCCAGATTTTTTTTTTTTTTTTTTTTTTTTTTGTCTGCATTTTTTTTTTTTTTTTTTATTATTATTATTTTTTTTTTTACTCTCTCTCTCTCTCTCTCTCTCTCTCTATATATATATATATATATATATATATATGTACGTGTGTGTGTGTGTGTGTGTGTGTATACATTTAGTTTGTTTTATTTAACTAAACTACGAATGAGTGTTAAAATTTATTTGTAAATTTTTCATATTTCATTTCGCATTCATACAAAGTTATTAACCTCTTCACACCCAGGCTTTAATAACAACTTAAATAACATTTGAAGGCTTTTAGACACAACATACGTTCACATTATACATTGCAAAAAAAAGTGTATTTTTCTTAAATTTATAATTTAGGGTGTTAGTTAATGCACTGTGAAAGTGTATGGCTTTAAACAACTAAAATCTAAATTATTAAGTTACTTAAATCTTTTTAAGTGTACCACAATTTAAAATTTAATGCCATTAAATATGTCAATATATATTAGTTTTCTTTTTATTCCGGTAAAGTGTCTAAGTACTGTAAAAAATTGTGAAACTTATATACTTTTTTTTAATTACACTCTTTTGAAGCTGTTTTGCGAAACTAGTCAAAATAACATATTTCAGACATAAAATATATTTTATGTTACCATACATTGATACCATTTTAAAGCCAATTTATTTAGCTTTTTATTAGTTTAATCCTAATGTAAAAATACTAAATGGTTTAGATTTTATAAAATAGAGCTCCGCATATGTGGACCACTGGAGCGAAGAGGTTAAACTTATTTGAGATAATATTTTTCCCCATATTAATAATATTTCTACAAGGAAAACTAATATTGTGAAAATAGTTAAATAATATAGTTAAATTATTAGCATAATTCTATTAACATTATTCTTACATTTTCCAAAAGTCTAGTATTAGTGAAATATTTGCATTGAAAAATTACTTATATTAAAATAAAAGCCTTTCTCCAAAATTAGTTATTCTTACATATTAAACTTTCTTTTAAAAGTTCTAGAACTGCATTATCAAGATCTCTTATATAATCATACAATTTCTGCTACATTGATAATGTATGACATTTCAAATGAAAGCTGCTATTGGTGAAATAATTTGATAATAATAAAAAAGAAAAAAAAAATATTTTGATAAAATGTAAACACTCGCCAGATGTTATTATTGCATTTTAAATGTCTATTAAATTTAAAGTAATTTTTAATTTGTATCATACAGTGAACACTTGTTATTCATTTTAAAAAATTCTACTATTCTGTTCTATTTATTATTATTATTATTATTTAATATAAAGTTGATACATGATGTAAATAGATACAATGTATAACTATAAAGAAATTCTCAGCTAAAACTAAATAATAATAATAATAATAACAAATAATAAATATGCCATTTTCTGCCATTTTAATTATTTTTCTATATAATTATTTAGTTATTACTTTCTTCTATATGTAATATAGAGAAAGTATTGGATTCGTAAAAATTTTCGACCTCGGGTTTTTGATGAATTTACACGTTTTCAGAGCTGTAGAACACGATTTGACAATTTTTAGAAAATGTCTGTCTGTCTCTCTGTGTGTGTGTGTGTGTGTGTGTGTGACAAAATTTTGTGGCAACTGTATCTCAAGAACTACTGCACAGAATTTCATACAAATTGATATGTAGTTGCACCTTGACATAAATTAGTGCCTATCAACTTTTGGTAAAAATTGTCTTACAGGTTGCGTTGCCATCCCGCTTTTTCTAAATTTTTAACATGGTGATATAGGGCAAAATTTTGTATAAATGTGCATAAAGAGAATTATTTTTTTAGTAATCATTATGAAATTTACAAGAATTATTTATAATAGAGATAGTCAACTGGGAAAAAAAATTTGTATGCATAGGAGCCTCGCAACCCCCCCCCCCCTGGGGGGGAAGTCCCCCCTCGAGGGGAGTAAATTTTCAAGATGGGTATCTTTCGTCTCGTCAATACCTTTAAAACGAATGTTTGAACTATAAATCTGTGATAATTTAAAACAAAGTTATCGATTTTTTTTTACTTTTAACGAAAAAAAACTTAGATTTTTTTTTTTTTTTTTTTTTTTTTTTTTTTTTTAACGAAATTTAACCAGACTTGGTATTTAGTTGGCCCCTGACATAAACTGAGGCTGATTAGATTTGGGGATCAATCGCTCAACAGGTGGCGCTGTGATCGTATTTTTTCTAAATTTTTAACAGGGCAGTATAGGAAAAAATTTCTTATAAATGTACGTAATGAGAGTTATTCTTAACCTGTGATTGTGAAATTTATATGAATTATTGATAATAGTAGTAGTTAATTAGGAAAAAATTTGGGGCATCGCTTCCCCCCCCCCCCGGGAGGGGGTGTAAATTTTCAAGATCGGTATCTTTCGAAAGGTCTCGTTAATACCTTTAAAACGAATAGTTTAACTATAAATATGTGGTAATTTAAAACAAAGTTATCAATTTTTTTTTTACTTTTAACAAAAAAAAAAAAAAAAAAAAAAAAAAAAAAAAAAACTGAAAAAAAATCGTTTTTTTTTTTTTTTTTTTTTTTTTTTTTTTAAATATAGTTACTGCGTGAATTTGTATAGGAAAATATAGAAGAAAGTCTTGTGGTGGCCACAACATACTAGTTTTTCTAATTAAATGGTATTGTATTTTTACTATCGGCGAATATAGAACAAAATTTATAAATGTGGGTGTGGGTGTGGGTGGGGGGAGGCGGGGAGCAATATTTTTTATAGAGGGTGTTTTTATAATAGAATTTAATATAATAATCGAAATACTTTTAAACACTTTTAATAATAATGATAATAATAATAATAACAATAACAATTACAATTACAATTATAATCTGCTTGTTACAATGGCAAGAGAGAGAAAATGACTTTATATGTTTATCGTTTACTAAATTTTAAATAAATATATCAAAAAGGGTCCAGCAGTGTTAAAATTTAATGATATAGCACAAAACAGTCATTTAAGATCGAAGTAAAATATGAAATTAATAAATTGTATCGAGTTTATTGTCAGATCGATTTCTGTGCCCAAAAAAAAAACCCTAATCATCGTTTTTCACCGATATGCAAATCCGTTTGCTTTCTAAGTTTTTCTAAAGTAATCTAAAAAATAGTAACGATGAAATTATTGAAGAATGGTTGAAATAGGGACTATAAAATAATTTGCGAAACTTTAATGAGGCCTTTCTGTTGAGAATTAAAATGTTTATGGTGTGTGCAAATGTGTCTGTAATTTACTACAATAGAGCTCACGAAAAACATCCGATTGGCTTCATATTCAGTACGTTGTCATTTTGTTTAGTCATTAGTTTTATATATATGTATATAGATATAGATATACAGAGAGAGAGAGAGAGAGAGAGAGAACAAATAGTCATATTTTATTGCCTGTATAGTTTTATTTATTTATTTTTATTTTATTTTATTTTATTTTATGTTTTTGTTTTGTTTTTTAAGATCGAAAAGACTATAGTTAGCCCACCTTGAATCAAGCACACATATATGTAATATGTCAAGTTCTAATTCACTATTAAAAGTACACCGTTCAGCCAATCACTATGTAAATTAGTACACTTATATTAATCAGATCGTATAACTAGCTCAAAACGTAGTAAATAAAGATCCCATTTTAACTTGTAAACTATTATACCGGAAAAGCAAGATGATCACCCCCCCCCCCTCCAAAATTAAAATAAATAAAAAAAATACGTGTTCGTTCACTTTATATTTCCTACCTACATGAAAGGAAATGTACTTATCTTTATGTAGGGGAAAAAAATGAATAACAATTTTCTTTTATTTAAACTAAGACACAAGATCTTTTTTTTTTTTTTTTTTTTTTTTTTTAAGGCTTTTTGTATATTTAGACCAATTAAAAAATAATTTTCATTTTTTCCTTTTCGCATCAAATTAAAAACTATTTAAAATAAGAATGTGAAAAATCGTTCTAAAAAATGAAATAGTTTTAGTATAGGACCCTTTGGCGAAGTTTGAAATTTAGCACCGAAGTTGCTCGAACATTTCTCTCCAAAATCTTTACTTACGCAATTGCGATAGCCATTTTAATTCATCGCCAAGATGACAATAAAAATGTAAAAGCTGCCAATGTGGCCTATACTAAATCTGTGTCAAAGAAAGAATTTGAAATGTATATAGTAATCGTTACTATGGAACGATGTACAACTACTGCATGCGTTTATATGGATGAATGGGTTTATTAAAAAAAAAAAAAAAAAAAAAAAAAGGTTGGACTAAATTAAATCCTGTTTTGTACAGAGTTTTATATCTATTACTTAGAAAATAAAAATAAGCTTCTTTCTCTTTTTTTTTTTTTTTTTTTTTTCCCAATTTTATTCACTTATTTATTCATTTATTTTGTGTATTTGTATGAGTTTTTGGTGTTTGAATCTCGTGTACAGGGACTTCCAAAATAATTTCGGTACATTACAGGCCATCCAGATGAGGGTGGATCGGCGATTGCAGTTAGGTTTTCGACATAAACTCCCTCCTTCCCCCAATAAGAAGTTTTAGCTTCGGGCATGACTAGACGTTCTAATGCCCTAATATTGTAAGTTCATTTTAACAAAATTAGACTACATTCAATATAATGAAATTAACATTATAAAAATGCTTCAGAATGTTCATTAAATCTAAGACATAAAATTAATAAGTTTAAACGATACACAAAAGAATTGGGCTACATTATGTATTATGCAGGGGTACTATTTGATGTGCATTTGCAGTAGTGTTGTATTCATATCTATCTATTCTTTAAAAAAAAAAAAAAAAAAAAAAAAAAAAAAAAAAAAAAAACTGCCGCCGCTGTTTATGTTGTATGTTTATAGCATTACCTCTTTACAAATCAGAGGATTCCTCAGGCCCTGATTACCCAATAGGCACGAGAAGCATGTGCTTCCCCTGGAAATTTTTGAAAAGGCCCCAAATTAAGCAAAAAAAAATTGGCCCCGAATTGTAAGCTTGTGGTCTAAAGGCATTGTCTGATTATAAAACGTCACAGTCCTACCTGACTGCACAACTATCATTTCTAGATTATATAGGATATATGCTAATAAAGTTTTTACACATTCATTTATAATAGAATAATTCCATATATTGAGGTGAATATAGGCTTTCACCAGTTTATATCTTGGTACAAAAATCAAGTGAACTTGCTTGTCTATATTTTAAGCGAATTTACTTGTCCTCAATTCCAGGTAACCACAAAATTTAATGAAAAATTTATAAATTTTTTGAGATGTTTGTACGAGTCCTTAGACCAAGAAGTCAGTGGGGGCCCCCAAACGGATTTGTGCTTCTCCTCAATTATAAGGTTAATCGGGCCCTGCGATTCCTTACCGATGTTTTCAGAGTCGTCCAAGGATCATGATTTGCTTGGTCGGGATTTTATAATACTTACCGAAATTATATTAAATTAAAAATGTCGCGCTAAAAATGTATATCTTTGTCAATTTTCTCCTAGTTTTCCCTGACCGTTGTTTTTCTAGCCCAAACCCTTATTCCGAAATCCGGGAAACACTCGGAAATATTCCTCAATCTAAAATTGCCATTTTATCTGTACAGAAAACGTCAGACAATACACTGTCAAGGAAGATCTCTTTAAAACGCATACTCTGAATATTGTGAAAAAAATTACAGAGATACTACTTACATAGGTAATACAAGATCAGTCAAATTTATCGGCGGAATCCCACTAAAAAGTCTGTAAAAAAATAAAATACTTTCAAACTTTGAAGCAAAAATACAAAAAGTGCACGCGATTTAGCGAGCAACTTCTTTCCCTCAAAATACAAGTACCTAATTTTAATGCGTTTAACAATTTCCTACAAAACGAATATTTCTTAATAGCTTTATCTATATAAAAGTTTGTCGGCGAAACACATCCAAGTGGACCACTCCTATTTTTGATTGGTCTAGATTTAAATTCTTTGGTGATAAAAGTCAGCCTTTTTTTTTTTTTTTTTTTTTTTTAATAGTAAAAACGGATGAATTTTTTGGGTCAAGATACTGCATAGTTATTATACTTTATTAGAAAAGCTTTAAAAACTGTTATTTTTTTATCAAGATACTATTTACATCAAATTATTAGATTTAAATATATTACGTTGCAAAGTTTCACAACGCGATATCATTTGATTGCTTTTATCTTAAAATAAGAGTCTAATATTAAACAAAAAACAGTCTAATATTAAAAAAAAAAAAAAAAAAAAAATAACTTTTTAAAAATTATTAGTTTTGAAGTTCCAAGAGTTGCAATTTTTTAATTATAGCGTGCTTATTTCCCATACATAATCTATTAAATTTGTAAACAATTGTTGATTCATTCTTGAGAATCATTCACATAAAACCATAGAGCATTGTTGCGAAACGAGTGCATGTTTGGTTGGTTGGGTTTTGCATCACACCAGTGCTGCGCAACGGGCAATTGGCGACGGTCTGGATTCATCCCTAGAGGTAATTCGAAAACATGCCATCCCAATTTTGACATAGAATAATAATAAAGGAAGAAGGAGCATAAGTGTTTCTACATAAGCTGTTGTGTTGCCACAATAAACAGCTATAAATGCGCTGAGGATGGGTGCCCTACTTCAAGGTTGAGAGGAGCAAAAGTAGCTTTCGCTGGCATTTCACTAGAAGGGGTTTGTAAGCATTAAGAGTATTGGCATGCTCCTTCTTCCTTTATTATTATTCTATGAATTTTGATACTCCACGGAAGCAAAACGGAAAAAATAATTTATTTAACATGTTGAGTGCCACGCAAATTCTTAAAATCTATGAAAATTCCATAATGATTTCTCCTGTAATAAATAAAAATTAAGCAATTTTTAATACATTTTCAATCATTAAATGTAATATTTTTAGTTTTATATCCGCCACCGATGATTGACGCGGCTTTATATCATGTTTCACACTGTCAGCCGCCGATGGCTGATAGGGCGCTCAACGTTTTAATTTTTTATTGGTACTGCTTTTACTTTCTTGGTAAAACTTTCACTGAAATGTTGGAAGTATAACATGTTCTGCACACTCATAAAGTTTCAAGATGATTCCTTCAATATTTACAAGGACGGTCTCTTTCAAGCGCATACTCAGAATGTTGTGAAAAAAATCACAGAGATATTACTTACATAGGTAACACAAGATCAATTAAATTTATCGACGGAATCCAACTAAAAAGTCTACAAAAAAATAAAATACTTATAAATATTTGGCGCAAAAAGACAAAGAGCGCGCTATTTGGCGAGCAACATCCTTTCCCATCAAATGCAGCCCTATTTGATGCGTTTGAGAGTTCAGGCAAAACTAATCTTTCTAAATAGCGTTATAGTAAATGAATTTGAAATTAGCCGATGAAAGAGTTTCTCATACAAGCTTGTATATTATATGCATGTGGCCTTTTAAAAGTATTTCATTTTAGCTTTACAAAATCCTTTTCCTTTTTTTTTTTTTTTTTTTTTGCAAGTTGCAAATATTTAAATTGCAGTCAAATAGAAGTTTAAGTAACACATATTTTTAGTTTTGTAATTGGAAAATATTTTGTATTTTTTGCAAGTCGCAAATATTTATTTTTAACACGCTTTTATTAGCTTCACCTGTATGTCTATATGTATGTATGTATGTTTGCAACTGCTCTGGGAGCAAACAAAAAATTTATATTGTAAAAAAATACTTTCCCTGCGAGAACGATGTGGCGTTGAGGTAAGGCTCCGCGCTACGAACATAAAGGTCCAGCGTTCGATCCCAGTCAGGGGAGATTTTTTAAAAATGTTTTTTGTTTAATTCTAAGTTATTTTAATTAAAGATTTAAATGTATGTAAATATTATGGTGTGTCACTCACACGATTTTCTCTTACCCTGCATTTTAATACTAAGATATTTTGTGCTTTTTTAGTTCACATTTCTATAAAAGCGTGTTCTTTAATTTTATAAAACTATAATATTTTATTATTTTTACTTTTAGTTAACGTTTAAAACGAGTTTTACAATTTGGAAATTAAATTTTATTTTTATTGAAGACAATGTCTTTGGAAATTAACACATTCAATGTTGTTTGGATGCTATGTAAACAATACATGGAAAAGAATATGGCATTAACAAATGTAACAGAAGAATTCAAATTAAAAAAAAACACATTGTTGAACTATCAGAGCTGCCAACCTAATCCGGCAAATTGTTAGTACCGCCCACTTTTCTACACCACTTAATTTTTAGAGTTTTTGTTTTCTTAATTCATCGCAAATATATTTGAAGAGAAGTACTCTAAAAATTAAGTGGTGTAGAAAAATGGGCGGTGCTAACAATTTTCCGGATTAGGTTGGCAGTTCTGAACTATTAAAAAAATATGAGTGTGGACATTATGAAAAATATGAAGTCATTCCTGATGATTATCCTTCGTCTAACGAAACCTCGCAAAGTACCGATGAAAATGAGTATAGTACTAACGAACTGCCTCATAAATATGTAAAACATCAAAATAACAAAAATATATTGTGGGCCTATAAGAAAAAGGCTGTAAGTTACTGGCGTAATGTTAATTCTGGAAAATCATGTCGAAGTTTTAAAAGTGTCCAAGCGAAGTTTAACGCGATCAGGTTATCATGGGTCGTTGGAAACCCGAGCCATTTTTCTTTTGTCTCATTCTTCAGAATCTACATATAGAAGAAATACCTATCCATCGTGCCCATGAATTTTTTCGTTAGAATACAATTCCAAAACTTTATTATGCAGTTTGATTTTTTCAAATATCTCAATTTGTTCAAAAATTATGAGTGTTTTAGTTAATGCCTGTATTTTTGGGAAGTGAGTGCATTTCTGAGGAAAAGTAAAATATTTGTTTACATTTTTTTTTTTTTTTTTTTTTCAATATTCATTATCTGTCTTTAAAGCAGGAATATTCCGAAAAAAGCGATGAACTGATCGGGATTACAACTTCTAAAATAAAGCATCTTTCAATATCAAAGAGTACGCGAATCCAATATCTTTTTTTTTTTCTTTTTTTGTGCGTTTTTGCTAATCTAAAGACTTTTTTTTACTACCCCTCCTAAGCTATGTTATTTAAAATCATTAAGAGGTTAAAAATTTTATTTCTTAATAATTTTCCGTTATAATTTATTTTAAAGTTTGAATAAAAGAACAAAAGTTACATGGTTACAAAACTGCCGTTAAACAAACGTATTTTTTTAAGTTAAACTTATTTAAATTAATTTGGTACGTAGACTTTAAAAAGTTATTTGGTAAATTTTATCTAACTAGAGTACTAATGAAAAGAAAATGGCAATAAAGGTGTAAATTTTCAATATTAATGCTTATTCTATACTGAAATTTGAGTCTAAATTTAAGTTTGAAATAATTTTTATCAATTTAAATTTTCATTTAAATTACTGGTTGTGAAATCACTATTCTTCGAAAACAATAAATAGCGCAGTGATAAGTGATTGCTGTTTACTATTGCTTCATTTGAAAACTGTTATGCATTCTTCGACCATATTTTATTAAACCATGGAAGCATCTGCGCATGTGCTAACTCAACGAGTCCAATGCTAAAATAGGGGTGACAGTCATCTAACTCAGAGAAAATGAGCAATAACAGAGCGCGGATTTTCTGGATGTTTTCCAAATTTCAAGCTGGCATCCCTCCAACATTTTGGACGCGTCCTCACTGCTAGTTTTAGGATATGTGGCCGCACTGTACGTTTTTTTTTTTTTTTTTTTTATTTATTTATTTATTATGCAATATAAATAAATGGGCGTACTGTTTTACTTTAAGTCATAATATTTAAAACTGAAGTAAAACTTAAGCTGTTTAGTATTTGCCGTTAACTGAAGGTTGTATAATTCGATCGTTAGGTTTACTTATAAATGCATATGACAGTAATTGTAGTTATAAAAATGTGTTTATTTAAAGTAAACTTTCTTAAACTAGTTTAGTTTAAAGAGCGTGAAAAAGGTTTTTCTGCAATGAGTATTTAGGAAAAAAACCGTTTTGCATCAGTTTTCATTCTCTCGCCAACGAGCGATAAATAGCCAAGAATCGGACATTTTCAATATTTTTTTATAGACGATATATAGTGATTCCGCTGATTTTTTTTTTTTTTTTTTTTTTTTTTTTTTTATAAACATACATAAGCTCATGAGAAAAGTAATCTGTATTTTTTTTTTTTTTTTTTTTTTTTTTTCTAAATTTTTTTGCGTATGCGCCTATGGAGAACTTCCTTGTTAGAGATATATGACAAAATGTCTAGAATCTAGAATGGCTGACATGGCGCTCAACTTCTTAATGTGGTATAAAAAAGCGAGGAACATAGGCAACGGACACCCGACGTGAGGTTTAATGCGATATCAATGTAGGTATTTTTTTTTTTTTTTTTTTTTTTTTTTTTATAATGTGATACAAAAAAATAAATGGTGATTCAATTGTTTTGAAAATTCATTTAAATACAGTGACCAGCGAAGCGGGCGTAGCCTGTTAGTAGTAAATATAGTTTAAAATTAATCAATGAAAGAGTTGCCTGTATATTATACAAGCTTGTATATCATATGCATGTGGCATTTTGTTAAAAGTTTATTATACAAGCTTATATATTATATGCATGGGGCATTTTTTTAAAACTGTTTCATTTCAGCGTCGAAAAATCTTCGTTTATTATTGTTTTTTTAATCTTTCAAATTGCAAATACTTACATTGAAGTCAAATAGCCATTTAAGTTATACATATCTTTAGTTTTTTAATTGGTAATTGAAAAATCTTCTGTATTTTGCAAGTTGCAAATATTTATTTTTACATTTAGTTAACGTTTAAAACGAATTTTACTGTTTGAAAAATTAAATTAATTTTAATTTTTTATTGAAAACATCTTTTGAAATTAACGCGTACAATGTCATTTGGTTGCTGCATAAACAATACATGGAAAAAATATGGCACTCGTAAATGCTACAGAAGAAGAAATTAAACTGTAAAACCACATTGTTGAAATGTTAAAAAGAATACGACTGTGTAAGTTATGGAAAATTTGAAGGCATTCCTGATGACTCATATCCTTCGTCTAACGAAATATCGGCATTCCGATCGAGTATACTACTGAAACATCAAAATAAAAAATATATATCATGGGACTATAATAAGGCTGTAAATTACTGTCATAATGTGGATTTTATAAATGCATGTCGTAGCTTAAAAAGTGTCCAAACGAAGTTTAAATATAAAAAATTACGTGAATTATATCATTGGGAAAAACTAGTATGTTGTGGCCACCACGATACTTTCTTCTATATTTTCCTATACAAATTCACTCAGTAACAATAATTTTTAAAAAAAAGTGGGACTTTGACAAAATTTTGGGTAAAATGTGAAAATTATTCTAAGTTTGTCAAAACACGGAAACCGTGGGACTTTGACAAAATTAGGGGAAAAATGCAAAAATTAGTCTAAGTTTATCAGAACACGGAAACCGTGGGAGTTTGATAAAATTAAGGAAAGAGAAAAAAAAAAAAATTCTAAGTTTTTTTTTGTAAAAAGTAAAAAAAATCGATAACTTTGTTTTAAATTATCACACATTTATAGTTCAACCATTCGTTTTAAAGGTACTGACGAGACCTTTCGAAAAATACCCATCTTGAAAATTTTTGCCCTATATCACCCTGTAAAAAATTTAGAAAAAGCGGGATGGCAACGCAACCTGTAAGACGATTTTTACCAAAAGTTGATAGGCACTAATTTATGTCAAGGTGCAACTACATACCAATTTGTATGAAATTCTGTGCAGTAGTTCCAGAGATACAGTTGCCACAAAATTTTGTCACACACACACACACAGACAGACAGACAGACAGACATTTTCTAAAAATGGTAAAATCGTGTTCTACAGCTCTCAAAACGTGTAAATCCATCAAAAACCCGAAATCGAAAATTTTTACGAATCCAATACTTTCTTCTATTGAAGATAGAAGAAAGTAATAAATAGAAAATATTCCTAATCGTATAGAAAAGAGTAAAAAGAGCTTTTTTTCGGGAGAAGGTGGCGGGGGGGGGGCAGAGTAAAATTACATCTTTTAATGAAGCATTTTTCAGTATCAAAGTTTATTATCATACAAATAAATTTGTTTTTGTGCATTTTTGCTAAACCAAAGACTTGTTTTACTCCCCCTCCTAAACTATGATTATTATTTAAACTCGGTAAGAATTAAAAAATTTAATTTTTTTATAATTTGCCATTAAAATTTGGTTTAATGTTTGAATTAATAAAAGATACAATCGAAAGGTAACATAAAACACCAGCAACGAATCCTCCACAAATTCAAGAGCCTTCTGACCACCCTGAATGGAGGGAAAAAAAAAAAAAAAAAAAAAAAAACTAATATGTCGTGGCCACCACATGACCTTCTTCTATATTTTCCTATACAAATTCACTCAGTAAAAATAATTTATTAAAACTGTTATTTCAAAAAATTATCTTCCATGATAATGCAGACGATTTCCTTATTTGAAAGATACCCATCATGAAAATTTACTCCCCTCCCCCCCCCCCCCAGAAGAGGGTGGCGAGGCTCTTACACATACAAAAAAAAAATCCCAGTTGACTATCTCTATTATAAATAATTCTTGTAAATTTCATAATTATTAGTAAAAAATAATTCTCTTTATGCACATTTATACAAAATTTTGTCCTATATCGCCATGTTAAAAATTTAGAAAAAGCGGGATGGCAACGCAACCAGTAAGACAATTTTTACGAAATATTGATAGGCATTAATTTATGTCAAGGTGCAACTACATACTAAATTGTATGAAATTCTGTGAAGTAGTTCCTGAGATACAGTTGCCACAAAATTTTGTCACACACACACAGACAGACAGACAGATATTTTCTAAAAATAGCCAAATCGTGCTCTACACCTCTCAAAACATGTAAATACATCAAAAACCCGAGGTCGAAATTTTTTACGAATCCAATACTTTCTTCT
The DNA here is from genome assembly GCA_963930645.1 of Salticus scenicus. Taxonomy (NCBI): domain Eukaryota; kingdom Metazoa; phylum Arthropoda; class Arachnida; order Araneae; family Salticidae; genus Salticus; species Salticus scenicus. Next base: position 179,713,676 of record OZ005658.1, read on the forward strand.
ATTGAATATAGAAGAAAATAAAAACTTTGTTTTGGTTAAATACCAATTCTGTCAGTACCTTAAAAGAATTGAAACCAGAGAGTTAAGTTTTCTGATGATTTTATTAGAATTTCTCTAAATATAATGCACAAAATATTAGAAGAATTAAAAATCAAAATCTATGCCAACTAACCCCTGAGTTTCCCCTACATAATATTAAATTTAGTAAATGCAATTTTATATATAGAAATTATAATTTATTACTATAGTTAAATCTTTCGTGTAAATTTCTAATAATATGCAAACAATAAAAGGTATTCAGATTCTTTCTCCACAATTGTTTTATTTGAATCAACAGTCTTTAAGCCTCGTTCATACGATTACTCACGTTTTTCTAAGAATATATATAGCAGCATTTAAAGTGCTTTATGTTAAAAAGGTTTATTTCATAATTATAAAATTGATATTCTCTGATTTTTATTTTAGAAATTTATGTACGTTTCTTATTCAATAATATTTGTGGTCCGCGGGATTTCAAATTAGGAATTTGGTGGTCTGTGAGGTCAAAAAGGTTAGTGACCACTGCTCTAGAATTCTCATAGGAGTTTTTAGAACTCACTAGCGAAAGAAACTAGAATTTATAATGACGACAAGGAACAAGTTTTACTAGGGCCGCAATTTATTTTTTAGATGTCAGTAACAGCTTTTTTTTTTTTTTTTTTTTTTTTTTTCAAATATTTATAGAATCGGAGAATAAAATCTTTATTCTCTTTGCCTTCCTTTTTTACTTTCTCTTACCCATAGGGTCGAGAAAGTATGGTTTCACGGTCAAATTTAAGAACGTGAGTTTTCGTTATATTTACATGTTCTGAGGTCTCCTGAATACTAAAACCATGTTTTTAGCGAATGGTCTGTGTGTCTGTCTGTCTGTGTGTCTGTTATCAGCATATCTCAAGAACAAATAGTAGCAGAAATTCCAAACTCGGTATTCTAAATGTGTATCATATAGGGATGCTACACTAAGCTTTTCGTTGAGATGAAGCAAGTGGTTCGTGTACAGGGACTCTCAAAAGTATTCAAATACATTACGTCTATGGGGGAAATTGCAGGTAAGTAGAGTTTAACATCTATATTAACAGGGAAGAGGTGCCGCTCACCGCTCTAGGAGCAGTGTCGAGCGATTCCAGCTATGCTAGGCCCCTCTTCCGGAGTTTATTTAAACTCTAAAAAAAAAAAAAAAAAAATTACAAAAGCCGCTAGAGACAGGTCTCCCACGCGACAAGGAGCGGCATGTTCTATGCTGGTAGAAAAGTGACAAGTGGCTTAAAGCTTGTAAAAGTGACAAGCAAGTAGAGCAAGGCAGAGCAAGTGGCTTAAAGCAAGAGCAAGCAGATGTGAGATTAATCTGTGAGATTAGTCATATTCATAAGGAATTCAAATATATTATTTAGTTTAGAAAGCAGGCTTTTTCTATTGAGGATATTAAACAGCCAATCGGCTGGCCTGGGAGTGGGATTTCTTAAGTGGAAGGCAGAAGTTAAACTACAGTAGTAATAATAATAATGATTAGGAGTTCCCTCCTCCCCGCAAGGACACAGAGGAGAGCGTCGGCAATGAAATCTGTATAAATAGGATGGAAATGGGCCATGACCTGTCAGAAAAGCAGTCACGGGGGGGGGGGGGGGGAAGACACCAAGAATTTAAGTTTACGAGTGGGATGAGATTAAAGGTGTATCTTCCCTTTGGAGAAGTATCCCACAGTTCCTGCCAATCTCTAAGTAATTGTTGTTTTAATACTTGTTTAACGTATGAGGGAGGGGCAGGGAGTGAAAAATCTATTGAATTGTTTTCGGTGGCTGCCTTGGCCAGTGAATCAGCAAGTTCATTGCCGAGAACTCCCCTGTGGGCAGAAACATGTGCCAGGGAAAGATGTTTAGCCAGATTAATAAGTTTTGATTTAATTGAGATAACCTGTGGATGTTTACTCCTGTGGCGAGCAATGGCTAGAAGACCTGACAGACTGTCACTGAAAATATTATGGGAGGGATAGTCATTAATATTAGTCATAACCCAGTCTATGGCCATTTGGATCGCGAATAATTCCGCTTGGAAAACAGAGTTATAGTTGGCCAAACTGCCTGGCCACTGATGGACAACCGAACCATCGGTCATCATCACACAAAAGGCCGCACCCACACCGTGGTCCGTTTTGGAGCCATCAGTGGACTGCATTAAACCAAATGAAACGAATATTTTTTGTAATAGAGATAGTCAACTGGGAAAAAAAAAATTGTGTATGTAGGAGTCTCGCCTCCCTCCCTGGAGGGGGGGGGGTCCCCCTTCGAGGGCAGTAAATTTTCATGATGGGTATCTTCCAAAAGAGCTCACCAATACTTTTAAAACGAATGGTTGAACCATCGATCTGCGATAATTTTTAATAAAGTTATCGATTTTTTTCATTTTTAACAAAAACAAAAACAATAAAATTTTAATGTAATATTGAGAGTAAATTCAACTTTTATTTCGATATTTTGTGTTATACTACTTCTCTAATATGGAAATCATCTGCATTCTCCTAAATGATAATTTGTTTAAATAATAATTTTAATAAATTATTTTTTAAAAACAGAACTATATTTTAATAACCGAATTAAATTCTGTATAAATGTGGGTGCATTAATGAAACGGGGGGTTGAGGGGGGCCGTAGCCCCCACTCACATAGAACTAATTATCATATAAAACTCTTCCGAAGCCTAATTTGAATTGTTTAACACAGGTTTACATAACAGTACTCGTGATCTTACCTCTTAATCTCCAACCTGTATTTATAGTATTAAATTTCAGGGTAAGAGAAAGTCTTGTGAGTGACACACCAGATCATTTTTTTTTTTTTTTTTTTTTTTTTTAACGCAGAACTCTTAACAATTTTTGGTATTTTAACGCAGAACTATTAACTATTTAACTACTTTTGGTTTCAAATTTTTAAAAGGATTTTTTTTTTTTTAAGAGATCTTTTATTTTGATTTCATTTTTTACTTTCTTCTATATTCAATAGAAGAAAGTATTGGATTCGTAAAACTTTTCGACCTCGGTTTTTTGATGGATTTACACGTTTTGAGAGCTGTAGAACACGATTTGACCATATTTAGGAAATGTCTGTGTGTGTGAGAGAGAGAGACAAATTTTTTGGCAACTGTATCTCAGGAACTACTGCACAGAATTTCATACAAATTGGTATGTAGTTACAAATTGACATAAATTAGTGCCTATCAATTTTTGGTAAAAATTGTCTTATAGATTTCGTTGCCATCCCGCTTTTTCTAAATTTTTAACATGGTGGTATAAAACATTGTTACTGATTGAATATGTATAGGAAAATATAGAAGAAAGTCTTGCGGTGGCCACAACATAATAGTTTTACTGATGGTGTTGGTTTAAAATTAAAAACTTTCTAATTGAACAAATTTGTCATATAAAAATTTAAAATGAAAACCTTTTGAAAACTAATGGGAAGAAATCTTAAATGAAATAGTCTTTGTATCTTTTTACTTTCTTCTATATGTAATATAGAGAAAGTATTGGATTCGTGAAATTTTTCGAACTCCGGTTTTTGATAGATTTACACATTTTGGGATATCCTGAACACGATTTGATAGTTTTTAGAAAATGTCTGTCTATCTGTGTGTATCACGATTTTTGTGGACACTGTATCTCACTAACCAATGAACGAAATTTAACTAAACTTGGTATGTAGTTGGACACTGACATAAACTGGTGCTGATGATTAGATTTGGGGATCAATCGCTCAACAGGTGGCGCTGTGATCGCATTTTTTCTAAACTTTTAACATGGCAGTATAGGATTAGATTTCGTATAAATGTACATATTGAGAGTTATTTTAAACTTGTGATTGTAAAATTAATATGAGTTATTGATAAAGGTAGTAGTTAACGGGGAAAAAATTTTTGTGCATGTGGGGGCATCGCTTCCTCCCTTTGGAGGGGGGGGGGAAGTACCCCTACGGTGGGGTAAATTTTCAAGATGGGTATCTTTCGAAAGGTCTCGTCAATACCTTTAAAACGAATGGTTGAACTATAGATCTGTGATAATTTAAAATAAAGTTAGCGATTTTTTTTACTTTTAACGAAAAAATTATTATTATTATTATTATTTTTTTTTTTTTTTTTTTTTTTTTTTTTTTTTTAAATATTAAAAATAAAATGAACATTTTTTTGGATATTTAGTATTATACTATTTCTCTAATATGGAAATCGTACTGAAATATCATGGAAGATAATTTTATCAAATAAGGATTTTAATGAATTATTTTTACTGAGTGAATTTGCATAGGAAAATATAGAAGAAAGTCATGTGGTGACCACAACATTCTAGTTTTATTTAGTTTTTTAAATAGTTTTTTGAACAGTCCTGTATCTGCAAAAAATTGTTTAAGCAACTTCTTCATTAACGACGTGAAAATCTTCTATTTTAACTTCACATTTAAACATATAGATTTATATTTTTAGCAATTTTTTGGATAAACCTTGAAAATAAGCATAAACTTCAACGTTTAATAAATATAAAAATTACAACCCAGTTAACTTGTAAAGTTTTTATTTATTACTTTCTTCTATATTCGGTAGAAGAAAGTATTGGTTTCATAAAAATTTTCAACCTTGGATTTTTTGTGGATTTACATGTTTTGAGAGGTGTAAAACACCATTTGACCGTTTTTAAAATTGTCTGTCTGTATGTATGTATGACAAAATTTTGTGGCAACTGTATATAATGAACTACTGTATAGAATTTCATAAAATTCGATATATAATTGCACGTGGACATAAATTAGTGTCTATAAACTTTTGATGAAGATTGTCCAACAAGTGGCGTTGCCATCCCGCTTTTTCTAAAATTTTAACATGGCGATATAGGACAAAATTTCGAATAAATGAGGATTATGTTTTTAAGAATAATTGAGAAATTAAAAAGTATTATTTGTAATTGTGGCAGTCAACTAGGGAAAAAAACTTGTATATGTAGGAGCATCGCATTCCCTGATGGGGACAAATATCGGGTTGTATTTTACATATATATATATACACACCAAGCGACAAAAAGATAGGAACAAAGGGTTTTTCTTCGATTTTTTATAAAATAACGTTATCTAAATTGTGCATATCATTTATTATTATTATAAAATAACACTATTCCTGGACTAATTATTGTTTCAAGACTAATTTAGAAAAGTTTTAAGACTAAAATATTTCTAATTTAAGACTACATTCCGCGACAAAAAGATAGGAACAAAGGGTTTTTTTAAATTTTTCATAAAATAACATTATCTAAATTGTGCTGATCATTTATTATCATAACAAAATATTATCATATCAAAAACATATTAAATATTTGAATCATATTCAAAAATTAAAAAAAAAAAAAAAAAAAAAAAACCTTTGTTCCTATCTTTTTGCCGCGCTGTGTAGTCTTAAATTAGAAATATTTTAGTCTTAAAATTTTTCTAAACTAGTCTTAAAACAAAAATTAGTCCAGGAATGGTGCTATTTTATAATGATAATAAATGATAAGCACAATTTAGATAACGTTATTTTATGAAAAATCAAAGAAAAAACCCTTTGTTCCTATCTTTTTGTCGCGGGGTGTATATACAAAAAAAAAAAAAAAAAAAAAAAAACTTCTCTCTCTCTTCTATACTCAATAGCAAAAAGTATTGGTTTCGTAAAAATTTTCGAATTCCGGATTGCGATGGATTTACACGTTTTCAGTGGTCCAGAACACGAATTGGCCATTTTTAGAAAATGTCTGTCTGTGTGTGTGTGACAAAAATTTTATGGCGACTATATCTCAAGAAATACTACAGAGAATTGCATATAAATTAGAATGTAGTTGCGCCTTCACCTAATTTAGTGCATATCAAATTTTGGTGTCAATTGCTCGACAGATGGCGCTTCTATACAGCAATTTCCAGAATTTAAGGAGGCTATATCTCAGCGACTACTGCATAAATTTGCATGTACATTTATATGTAGTTGTACCTTGACCTGAATAAGTGCATACTAGGTTTTGGTATTAATTTCTACACAGATGGTGCTACTATATAGCGATTTCTACCATTTAAAGGAAAACTTTATCTCAGGAACTGCCGCACAGAATTACATATAAATTTATATGTAGGTGCGCCTTGACATAAATTAGTGCCTGTAAACTTTTGATATTAATCTTTCCAATAGATGGCGCTGCTATACAGCGATTTTCGCAATTTTCGCAATTTCTATTGTGTGTAATCAAAAACTTTATGCTAATTCAGTTTTGATGCACATCGACCAATAGGTGGCACTGCTGTACTGCAATATTCTCCGAGAACGGGAAAATAATATCTCAACTTCTATGACATATAACTGTACGAAACTTGAAGTGGAGATAACCATTATGAAAACGCATTTTTTAAGAGATTAATTATCTATATAAATAAAGAGAAGTGTCTGTGTGTGTGTCTGTGTGTGTGTCTGTCTGCGCTCTGGTGCTCACACTATTGATCGCAGAGTTTCCAAATTTGCCATATAGGTACCTGGGACCCTGCGGGTGTGCACCTCATCGAGATTTTTTCGAATTTCGAATTTGAATTTTTTAAATTAATGTTTTTTCGATTTTAAATATTGGCTTTAATGCTTCATTTTTCATAAATTTAATTCTTCGATTGTAATCGTCTGCGTATCTTAGCAACGGCTATTATGCAATTCATTTTTTATTTAATACATTCATTTGAAGGCGATTTTCTTTTTTTTTTAATTTCTTTTTTTATTATTATTATATTTATTGAAAATCAAATGGCAATGCAACAGAAATAAATTGTTACGTTTATGCACCGTTTATGTATAAATTTTATACTATAGCAACTTTTTATTTTTCATTTTTTTAATTAATTCCTTTAAGAGAAAAATCTTTATTATTATTATTATTATTATTATTATTATTATTTATAATATTTTTTGGCTGAAAAAAATTGTAGTTTATAGTAGAAAGGATAAACTGATTAAAATTCGTTTTTCATGTACTTAATTCCTTTTAAAAGAAAATCTACCTTTTTATTTTATTTTATTTTATTGCACTGGTCGGAATCAAATCGTAATATAGTGTAAATAACTGGGGCTATAAAACTCATGGTTCAAAAACTAAAATATATAGATGCTGAGATACAGTCATCTTTAAAATCGTAGTTCTTAAATAACAGAAAATCCACAAGTCGTCGATAAATACCCAGATTGAAGTGCCCGGGAAAGACCTTTCTGTAGACAGTGGGAAACTGGACCCGATGAAGTACGGGCAGAAAAAAGAGCTGCCTTAGGCAACGGGTACCCGAAGAAGCGAAATCTAAAGTGATTTGAGTGATTTTTTTTTTTTTTTTTTTTTTTTTTTAAGTTTTTATTTGCAATATGATGTAAAAAATAAATACCGATCCAATTCTTTTGAAAATTCATTTAAATATAGTGACCAGCGAAGCGGGCGTAGCCTGCTAGTATAGAATAAAACTGTCTTTCTTTAGATATTTAGTGTTAGTTTTCTCTAAGATGAAAATCGTCTGCTTTCATCATGGTAAATAATTTTAATAAATAATAGTTTTAATAAATTATTTGTGCGGAGTGAATTTGTATATTAAAATATAGAAGAAAGCCTTGTGGTGACCACATCATACTAGTTTTTTTTTCTGATTTTTTATCGTTATTGCGCTAAATTATAGAAACTTTTGCGTAATTTTCTCCAAAATTGGTTGCGAAATTTCCTTCAAAACTGGGCTTTTATTTATTTATTTATTTTTTATTACTGTATTTCATTTTATATATATTTCATTTTTAATACATTTCATTATTCAACGAATTCATCTTATAAAAAACAAATTACTCATTAATGAATCGATAATACACGCGGCGGGATCTCGAAGTTTTAGATTTATAACTCTACTGGCATTAAAAAAACACTTTTTTAAATAATTAGACTCAAAGAAAAGTAATATGAATGAAAGACAGGAAGTATAATAAAGGCTTTATAATTCGTTTGGAGAATATTCTATTTTTAACTTTTGCTAGCACCAATCACCAATGTCGAGTTTCGTAATTCCATTTCAACTGTAAAATCTTTGTTACTTACAAGTGATATTTATTGAATACAGCTGTATCTGAAACAATGTGATGATGTTTAACCCTTTGAAGGGTAAGGTAATTATATTTATTTAATATCAACAGCTGCGAGAATTTACGAACAGAATTAAAAGGAAAGAAATAAAGGACATGAAGCTAATTTATCAAAATAAAAAAATAAATAAAAATCTGGAGTGACTCCACTCGACTTTCCGAACATTAAGTAAATAATGGTTGTTTAAATACATTAAAGTAAAAGAAGTCATTAAATAAACAAAAGAGAAAGTTATAACAAGGTGTATGAGTATTGCATATATATATATACACATATATATACAGGGTTTAAACTGCCATTAGTTTTTTTAGCATTTTGCTAAAAGATATCATATTTTGCTAAAACATGTTGGTCAGAATTTCGCTAAAAAGCTAAAACTGGATAACTTATAATCTCTATAATAACTCAGATTTTTTTTTTTTTTTTTTTTGTAATATTTGCAGGCAAAAACTACGAAAGTACTGAAATTTTTGGGAATGATTATTTATGTAGTAATTTGGATTTATTTTTAATGATTGAATTTAAATGCAAAAATATTTAAAAGTATGTCAGAATTCAGAATTTGATTCATAGAAGCATTCTTAGCACTAGTATTTCACGATTATCTACCACTACACTTTACTTAATTTTTCAATTGCTTTTTCATTTTACACATATGATATGAGTACCTCTTTTTCTATTGTTAAAATCAAAACATAGCTTCACTGATTCATATTTTTAAAGTCACAAATATGGATGCTTGGTTAAAATCATCAATGAACAAAAGAATAGATAATAAAACTGAGGATAACAAAGCTAAGTAAAAGAAATCAATGGTATCCAAAGAATTAACTTTTGAAAAAGCTAAAATAGTGCTTGCCTATTTTCGCTAAAATGCTAAAGTAATTTTTTTGCCAGGTTAAACCCTGTATATATATATAGTATGTTGTTTACTTTAACGCTATTGCAGTTTAAATAATTTAAACCCATAGATCATAATGATAAAGAATTTTTCGTTGTGTCTCTGTAATAATCTATAAGTGCTATATTCACTAAAATCTATACAGTTCGTGCAACGGTGACCTATAACATGTATATAAATTTTCAACACATTCAAATCAGGCGTTTAGACACTATAGCGCTTAAAATATTTTGAGCCCATAAGCCATAAGGATATATTTTTTTTTCTTTATGTCCCTGCAAAACTTATATGGGCTATATTCACCAATATCAATAGGGATCGTGATGCGGTGACCTATAACATACGTAGAAAATTTCAATTCGTCCGAACAAAACGTTTAGACGATATCGTGTTCACTCACATGCATACATCGCCGTAAAAATAGCAAAAATTCACTCAGAAAACCTCAAAACGTATAAATACACCAAAATCTGAAAGTCAGATTTTTTTCCCCCATAATTACAATATTTTCTTTACATATGTATGTTCGGAAAGTAAAACATCTATATAATGTTTCTCTAACGTGGATCAGTTTCAATTATTTTTTGTCGAAACGATACGATAGTGGTGTAATTAATAAAATACGCGAGGATAAAAAATAATTTGTATACATGGACAATATTTAAGCACGCGGACTAAGCTCAGTAAACTAATAAGAAAAAATGACGACATATATCTGATGAGATTATTTTGCGGAAAAATATATTTTTAACAGTTGCTTCTTCAGAATCTTTGCATGCGTCATTTTAAACCTAGCAATACTTAAAAGATATATACAGAATATGAAGTTTTGTGTCATAAATTGACTAAAAAACACAATCATAAAAAATATAAACAAAATAGAAATTGTTTTATTTATTTATTTATTTTTTAAACAAAAAAATATACCAAAATTAATAAAAAGTCATCGCCAACATGGTGACAAAAATTTAAAAGGCGTCGTGGGAGTCCTATAATAAAGCTGTACTGCCTGTGGAAGTATGAAAATTGGGTCGTGAACCATTAATTTTATTTGGAGACCTTTCTTTGAATGATTTTGGTTTCACTATCGTACAATATTAATTTGGTTTTAATAATAATTTGGCTTCTGATAAATATTAATTTGGTAGTGAAATTGGTATAACATTTATGAGTTTCAAATTTTAAAGGGTAAATAAAGAAAGAAAAAAAGTGCGAATATTTCACACAGGTTTGCTAGTCGAATTTAGCAAAAATTTGTAGTTTAGGGTTGCCAAAGTTTGGAAGCTCTAACTTCAATAAGAACAGAATTCTGAAATTTTCCGGAAATGTTCAGTGGTTTATAGCGCTGATCTAAATTCTTCGAAAATTCTTTAAATGACAAAAATAAGACTAAAACAAAATAAAGGGCATTTGTTGACTAGATCTTGCTTATATATTAAGAATTACTTTCTACACTCAAAAATGTCGGCAACTTTCATAACAATATCATTACGTGCTCTATCTACGTGCTGAATATTCATTAAAGTGCATTTATCGACAAGAACCTGTTTATGTCCTTAAGAATTACTTCTACGCAAAAATATCGGCAATTTTCATTAAAAAATAAAAATAAAATAAAATAAAAACCTTATAGCTTCTATTTACGGGTTGAATATTTATTTAAAAAATGCATTCGTCGACTAGAACCTGCTTGTGTCTTTACAAATTACTTTCTACACGCGAAAATGTCGACAACTTTCATAATAATATCATTATTACGAGCTCTATCATTAGCTTATATTGAAATCTCTATGATGGTAGGTCATATATAATGGCCAAAACCTTTGTATATTTGCCATTATGAATATAATTTTCTTAAATATCTCCAAAACAGAAAGTCACAGAAAGACCAAAAAGGGAGGAGCACAACTAGATGTTATAACAAACCTATATACCAATTTGCAACGCTCTACGTCCAATCATTTTTGAGTTATGCAAGATACATACACATATACACACACACACACACACATACGTTACAGGTGTACAACTTGGCACGTATAAGTTTGAAACATTCTAGGGCGATTTGTTTTTGAGCTATGTGAGTTATAAAATCCATTTCGCAAATCGGGATTCCAATACTTCCTTATACTCTGTATAAGGAAGTAAAAAGAGCATGTTATAGCGCATATATTTCAGAAAAGTTTTTATCCAAAAGAAAAAAAAAATCAGTAACTAATTTAAGTAGAAAAAAAAGTCAAATGTGTTGTATCTGTAGCATGGGATTATGAGACTTTCTTTGATTATCTATATTAATTTGTATCAGAATAGTACAGATATTTATGGGAGTATAAAGGTTTCTTAAAAAATAATAATTACTGTAATTGCTTTTTTTTTTTTTTTTTTGTTAACTATACACGTAGAGTACTAAATCCAATGCACTGTCATTCTTAGGAAACTTGACTTACTACATTAGATATAACTAACTTCAATCAGAATATAAAAACTATTAAATATCTGGTGAAATATGAACACTTTACTAGATAATTTATAACTGCTCATTCGCAAGTGCTAACAAAATTTCATTTGTATCATTTATTAGTTAAGTATATTGAGCCACTTATATCAACCCTTCCAACCCCCTCAACAAATATAGGTAAACTAAAAAGTTATCATCAACAGATTGAATTAAATTTCAGTTTAATTCTCTCTCTCTCAGAAAATAAATAAAAGTTAGGGATTTTAATCTATATTTATTTTTAATCAACGTACGCTATATTATTATTAATTTAAGTAAAGTTTGGGTAAAATTCCGTATAGTTTTGTTTTAAAGGAGAACTGAAATTTTGTTTCTTCTATCGATGATAATTTTTTCTACAAATGCTTGGTATTTTTAGATAAATAAATCCATGCATTTGGCTAATAAATTATGCCAGAGAAATTTTGTTAACGTCTGCGCATACGCAGTTATTTGGTAAAAATACTCAGACTTCATCAGATATTTAATATCTTTATATTCTGATTACAGTACGTTTTGTCTAATGTAAAATGTCATGTTTTCTAAAATTTGAATTGCATTAGTTTGAATATCCTGCATGTTACAATCGAAGAATGGGCATTTATTTATTTTTTTAAACAAACTTTTATATGTCCATGAATATCCATGCTTTTCAGATACAAAAGCACACAAATAATTATAAGACACCTCATAAGCATTTACTTTAATGATAACGCATCTCAAGCATTTATATGTATCTATAGATAGATAGTATCATGATCACATCATAGATCACACCATGTATCTATAGATAGATAGGTACAACGTTATCAAAAACTGTTGTAACAGCTTTTTAATTTGTTACCGGTTCCTTTTTTGCTTTCGTGACAAAACCTTCGCTGAAATATATGGGGTATAACATGCCCTTTACACCTCTGAAGTTCCAAAAGAATCAGTTGAATATTTCTTTAGATATTCGACCCCAAGACGTCAAAATTCAAAAGGGTCGTCTTCTTTTCTTTCTTTTTTTCCCTGTGAATATCCATGTACAGTCGGTAACAAAAGTGTCCGAACACTAGCAAAAATTCCTATGTAAAAAAAGTGCACTTCATACGGTTTTGTTAAATAAATCCTTGTCGAATCCTGTTCTTAGTCAGTGTAAGAACATGATTCGACAAGGATTTATTTAACAAAACCGTATGAAGTGTATTTTTTTTACATAGGAATTTTTGCTAGTGTTCGGACACTTTTGTTACCGACTGTAATAATTTTGTACATAGTAGTTAACAAACTTACGAAAAGAAAAGAAAGAAAAAAAAAAAAACGGTAAGAAGTGCTACATATTGGGATATTTTCAAATCCCAGTATAGCTTTTCATTATAAACATATCATACAGTCGGCAGAAAATTATTCGAGTATTAGCAAATATTCTTATATAAAAAAAAGTACACTTAATACTGTTTTGTTAAATAAATCCTTGTCGAATCATGTTCTTAGACTGTTTTTAGTTTATTCGACAGAGATTTATTTAACAAAACAGTATTAAGTGTACTTTTTATATATAGGAATTTTTGCTAGCGCTCGAATAATTTTGCTGCCAACTGTACATCGAATTTGGTGTCATTTTAAAAATGAATGTGTGATAGGCCTTTTTATACAAATAATAAAAATTGTAGCTCAGGAGCATCCTCTATCAGGGATATCCACCAGTGAGTTAGAATATCAAGAAAACTGTTTGACAGACTGATATTTTCAAAATAAAACGAGTTTTGTTCATTATATTCTAAAACGAAAGAATTCATCATAATCTAGCTGTCGGAGGTTTTCACGAAGCTAGTACTGCTTTTTTATAATTATGAAAGAGAAATGTAGAGCGAACTTTATAAAAAATATGCCTTGAATTTAATTAAATATTATTTTTCTGTGAAAGGCATAATTTTCAATTAGACGGAAGCTAGCTCGCAAATTATAAAATATCAACGCATGGCTATAGCTTTGAATTTAATTAAATATTATTTTTCTATAAAAATCTCTAATTTTCAACCGAATTCAGCTACTTTTGGACTGTGAACTAACTCCAATTGACTATTTGTAGACAATTTTTATTTTTGTCTAAATCGATTGAAACTTTATGATTTAAATTAAAAAAAAAATAAATAAATAAAAAGAGTGTTATTAAATAAAAATTGTAAAAGACATTTCAATCACACTGTTAAAAATTTCAGCAGAAAACTCGGTGAAATCTATTATCTTAAGTCTTACGTAAAATTACAGAGAAAAATAAACGGAGATGTTAAAAACTTATTTTATACATTCATTTTAATAACTAATATTAATTTAATTAATTACTGGTGAGAATATATTTCGGATTTGCAATGCTTTTTCTAAAGTAGAAAGAGTCAATTTTAATTTTAATTAGAAAAAATAAATAATAAAATTAGGTAAAAATACAGAATAAAGATTAAGAATCTCGATTATTTACTTTTAACTAAGAATTACTGTAAATTTACAGAGACTCTAAATAAATATTTACATTAAATTTACAGAAAATTTTAACAGTTCACGTGAAGTTTCACAATTTATATATGTATATATATATTTTATATATATATATATATATTCTAAAAGTTTTTATATATTAACTCTATAGGTTGAAAAGTTTTTATACTTCAAACTATATACTTTTATTCTCTAACCCTATGTGGCTTATGAGTTTATGAGTCTTCTAACTTCCATCTAACATGAGTTGGCAGTTAGAAGACTGACTGATCGCAAATATTATATTAATGCAAAGTAGCTTGAAAAAGAAGTAGCAGTTTAATTAATTAAAAAAATCTTTTAAACAGATATTCATTAAGCATGGCTGAGAAACGTCCCAGTTAAATAAACGTTCTAATAATAGTTAAAAAAAAAAAAAAAAAAAACTGTATTGAAATTACTCTATTCGTTTGAGAGCTACAGCGCCACAGATAGAGAGACGTACACATACACAGACATATAGTCAAATTCATTACAGCCCTTTTATTTTTTTTTTTTTTCTAATCTTTTTTTTTTTTTTTTTTTTCGGGGGTGGGGGGGTGAAAATGAAAAATAATATTGTTTTTAATATTAAAAAAAAAAAAAAAGTACGTAGTTATTGACAAAATAAAATATCTTATTTGTTTTATATTTTTGAGAACTTTTTATGTAATATATATTTTTTTCTTTTTTTTTACAGGTCTATACGAGAAGATGGTAGTGCGTAAGTATTTTCTTAATTGAAATTTTCAATAATTTTATCTACTTAGTCTTCAGGGTTCACATTAGAGAACGGGATGCACTTATACAAAGCGTACTCCTATTCGAGTAGGGGGAAATAGTTTCATTAGTTCCCCCCTGTTTCATCCCACTACAAGACGAAATACTCCTCCCACATGAACGCGGCAAAAAAAAAAAAAAAAAAAAAAAAAAAAAGTTGTGGTAAACTTTTAAATTAAAGGAATGTTTTATTGAATATCAATAACATCGTATGTGTTTAATTTCAGTGGGATGATACAAAAAATTTTAGCTATGTAGGGAAAATCAATTACGAATTTGAAATATTTCTCTCAAGCTAGTAAACATTAGTAGAACACTAATATTAAATGAAAGAAAAAAAATTATTTGTTTAATTATTAATTACTAGTTAGTTGCAGGGCGACTGAGGTGCCCGTTGAAAAATTATCATTTCATTTTATTTATTTCTCACTTCAAATAATTCATTTGCTCGCCAGCCCGTGCGAAAATTTCGCACTTTATTTATCTCTTCGTTACCTTTAAATTTTAAAAATTATTATTATTTTATAGACGTTATTTTTTCATATGCTTGAGCAAATTTAATATTATATATATATATATATATATATATATTGTGAAAGCATATTTCATTTATGCTAGAAAAAAAAATTGGCAACAATTAAAAATTTAAATGTCTATTTTAAAGCTATGTTTATTTTCATATTTTAATTAATTTAAAAAAAATCTAATCAAAAATTCGTTGCAAATAACGTACCAAATGAAAGGGGCGACTTTTCTGAATCCGTCGGATTAAACAGTTTATCGAACGGATAATCAGATTTTTTAAAATTAACTAAAGTATGAAAATTAGAGGGCAACTTGCGTTCTACACAGACAGAGCCCATGGAAATCTCTTAGCCTTTTTAAGCGTGACAGACTCAGTCAGTGATGAGTGTAACTATATATGCTGATTGAAAAAAAATGTTACAGATGCTAGATATTTAATAATCTTCGAGATTTTAAAAGAGCGTTACTATTTTATAAAACAGTTGTTAACATTTTTTTCCCTGTATTTACAGAAATCATTTTATTTACTGTTAAAGCAAAAAATATATACAATGATACATAGGAATAATTATCAAAGATATTAATATATATAGTATTTCCGAAGATTCGAAGAAAATTTTTGCGTAATACAAATATACTAATTTATATAATTCTAAATATGTATGACAAAAAGCAATATTTTTAAATACGTGTATAATGTTGTATCTCTGAATGAAGTACGTAATTCAAAAAATAAAATTTTAGGGGGGGGGGGGGGTGAATGACTACTCTATTCAATAAATAAGTTCTAGAAATATTTCTAACAGTTTTGACAGCTGCTCAACACACTCCACCACTTGAAATTATTTAAAAGTAACAATACATTTTTTTTTTTTTTTTTTTATTTTACATTGGCGCGAATTAAAACTGTATCGTTGTTTTCTACGTTCTCATTTTCGAAATTTGGAGACAAGCTCTCGGTTTTCTTCATATTGTATTATTGCTTTATGATATTCATGCGAATATGTTGAGGCAATTCCATCTTTATAGTGAATTAAAATGAATAATTCACACTCGGGAAAATAAAAACAGGTGTTCGTAATTCCTAAAAAGCGAACGTCACTCCTTCTCATCAGAATGAACCAATGAAACTGCTTGATTTTTTTTGCCTACTTGAAAAGGAGTACATTTTGTAAAAGTGCAAACGGGATTACAAGAAATCTGTTTTTAATTTTTTTAGAATTTATTGAATAATAATAATAATAAAATGAAAAATGAAAAGTTGGGTAATTCTTTCAGAATACTTCTTAATTTTAAAAAATTTGCTAAAAGAATATATGAGGATGTGTATATTTTATTAACAAGTGTCTACGAAGTTTGGAAGCTAAAAATTACAATGATAGATGAAAGTAATTACTCATATCCCATTAATTTTTTACACACTAAATTACTCAAACATCTGCTTTTTTTTTTTTTTTTTGTGAGTGAATAAATCTCGCTCGATATTTTTTCTAGTGTGAACCCTGGGCTTTTATTTTAGTAATTTGATATTACTAAACGTTGGGCCTTTGTCCGGAAATGTTTTTATAACATTTAGATGAAACTATATTTCTAATCACAAATAAATATTGCAATATATATATAAAATATTCAAATAAGTTTACATTTGATATTTTTAAATTACATTGGTCTTATTTTATCTTAGCTAACTGAAGTACTTATATATGGTTTTCTACTGAAAAATTATTTTAAAATATTGAAAAAAAAAAATTAGATTATTACTATTAAATTTTCGTTACAGATTTAATATTCTATTACTATAATAAATTAGTAAAATTCGTGTGATTTCCATTCCTCCAGTAATACTGGACCTCTACTTTATACTTTTCCTAACTTGTCCTGAAAAAGAAACATTTATCGATAAAAACTAAGAAAAACTGAGAAAAGTTTACGAAAACAATTGTTGAATAAATTTTAGGACTTTAGAACTTTTAAATCTCACATCTAAATCTCGATATCTTACAATAAATCTTTTTCATCTATTCTTATCATCTAACTTATCTTGTAAATAAATCAAATTATTTACTACGATATTGTTCCGTAAGCATTCATTCAAGAGCTGTTTTATCTTTAAAAAAGAAAAAAAACGATTTTTGTAAGAACCAGTGTCATAATTCGTTTATTATCGCTTTAAGATATGATAGCAACTTCTGTGGAGGTAGGTTAAAAACGTGTATGAAGTTATCAGTTTCCTTGATCAGATATATTTATTTTATCAGAGGTATTTTGTAAAGAATATTCATGTAAATGTGAGTTCTTTTGTTTTAATCTTGTATTTCGCAAGATTTTTTTTTTTTTTTTTTTTTTTCTGTATCAGCATAAGTTGTAAGCTCCAGAATGGAGATGATAATTATTCTAGTAACTTTTTGTTGAGAGCAACTGATTTACTATATTTACTTCCGATGTTTTATCTTTGTATTGATATTTTGTTTCGTTCTTTTAATTATTTTTTTTTTAAGCCTAAAATATTCTTTTATTATCAGTTGAGCAAATAAATTCACAGACATAAAAATATATTTATTAAAAATAATATTAAATATTTAAAGCATTTGTATTTATAACGGATTTTACTTTCACCACAATATCAACTGCATTGTCTAGTTTTTATTATTATTATTATTATTATTATTATTATTATTATTGTTTTATACTTTCCTTTCTTAACTTTTCCGCAAGATGTTCCATCACATGCCTACTCTTGTTTTGTTGGATGGAGGGTTCTGCTTAATTCTTTCGACCAGAAACAATTGTTCCATGTTTCTAAGATGTTTTGGCGTTTGTTTGCAAAGTTTTCATTATCATCATTCAACACCATTATTTAGGAGCATTTTTCTGCTATGCGGATGGTAACTCCGTTGTTGCTCCTTTAAACGTCCGTCTTTCTAATTTTCTTCCTTTAATAAATTATTTTGACTGTTGCATTCAATTTACTATAGTTTTAATTGGAGACAACTTTCTTCCTTTCCTTGATGTCTTGGTTTTTAAAAAATGATTGGTTTTCTAATTTACTTCCTTTAATAAATTATTTTGACTATTGCATTCAATTTACTATAGTTGTAATTGAAGGCAACTTTCTTCCTTTTCTTGATGTCTTGGTTTTTAAAAAATGATTGTTTTTCTAATTTACTTCCTTTAATAAATTATTTTGACTGTTGCCTTCAGTTTACTATAGTTTTAATTGGAGACAACTTTCTTCCTTTCCTTGATGTCTTGGTTTTTAAAAAATTATTGGTTTTCTAATTTACTTCCTTTAATAAATTATTCTGACTATTGCCTTCAGTTTACTATAGTTTTAATTGGAGACAACTTTCTTCCTTTCCCTGATGTCTTGGTTTTTAAAAAAATATTGGTTTTCTAATTTACTTCTTTTAATAAATTATTTTGAATATTGCATTCAGTTTACTATAGTTGTAATTAGAGACAACTTTCTTCCTTTCCTTCATGTCTTGGTTTTTAAAAAATGATTGGTTTTCTAATTTACTTCCTTTAATAAATTATTCTGACTATTGCCTTCAGTTTACTATAGTTTTAATTGGAGACAACTTTCTTCCTTTCCTTGATGTCTTGGTTTTTAAAAAATTATTGGTTTTCTAATTTACTTCCTTTAATAAATTATTTTGAATGTTGCATTCAATTTACTATAGTTTTAATTGGAGACAACTTTCTTCCTTTCCTTGATGCCTTGTTTTTTTAAAAATGATTGGTTTTCTAATTTACTTCCTTTAATAAATTATTGGCTATTACATTCAATTTACTATAGCTGTAATTGGAGACAACTTTTTTCCTTTCCTTGATGTCTTGGTTTTTGAAAAATGATTGGTTTTCGACGACTATCTACATAAAAAAAACAACTCTCTGAACTTTCTGAGTTTTTGTAGAGCGATAAACATAAATATAGTAGACAACAAAAATTTTCTGGCTGTGTAATCTATCCCAAAAATATTGAGAAAAACTTCAAGGAGTGGTAAAGCATACATTAGGATTAAAGCCAACTGACTGTGCAATAGTCTATGTTTTTGGTAATGTTCTCTCCGTGAGGCAGCGGGAGGTCATTCATAGGAGCTCTAAACCTGATTCACAAGAATTTCGGAGAAATCAAGGAAAACTCCGAAAGGCTAGGCCGATGAGCGTGAACTTGTGATCGAACTTAAATCGTCATGTTTACCAGGTTTGAAAGCAGAACCTCTCGGCCACGACTGGAGCTCAAAAGATGTGTGAAATATAGTCAGTGAGCACCGTTGTAAAAACTGCTTTTAAACTTTACAGTTATTCCACAGTTCAATAAATATAATTTTCTACTGTTTACGTAAAGTCCCTCATATGATCAAAATTACAACTTCCTCGTACTTCGTCTACAAAATCGGTCTCTTCTAAGATCAGTATTGTTTTGCCCTATTTTCCTAAATCAATTATGCCATATAGCTGAAACTCTCACACAATATGGTTTTAAAATAATTTTTTCACCTTCCAAGAAACTCAACTTTTCCCAGTTATGAGATGCTATAAATACGTATAACCCTTGGGTATTTATAGTATTACCAGCCAATATGATTTATCCTATATTGGTTAAACTGAACGTAGTCTTAAATTTCGTTTAAAAGAACATACAGTTATGTCTGGAAAAAGAAGCCATCAAATCAGCCAGTTCTAAACATTGATGGGAGAGAAACCATAATTTTAAGTTTTCTATAGCTGAAATAATTTGCAAGGGGTTACATCTACACTGGAACTCGATTGCTTTGAAGCTTTTTACATCTTGAAGAATATTGAAAACATAGTTAATTATGATTTAGCAGTATCTGCTTTATTTCATTGTTGGAAAATTTTACATTCAATCCAAAATTTTTTTTTTTTTTTTTTTTTTTTTTTTTTTTTCTACATTTTTCACAATTACCGTTTCTAAATTTCCTATTGGCTAATCCCCCACATTCCGCTTTTTAAATACATATATAGTCAAGCCACTTTTAAACAAAATCCATGACAGATAAAAAACATATTTATGATAATGAATTTTTTCCTATGAAAAAATAAATAATATTTTAATTACATAAATGTTACGAAAAAAAAAGTAAAATTTCCTTTTAATGGATTTGTCCTTTTTCCGAACTTCGCTTCATTGGAATCAACTGCATCCAATTTATCAGAACCTATCACATATGCAGAAGATTATTAATGAAATGATAGGGCGTGTTCCTATATGAAAAAATAATGAAAGAGAGAAAGTTTTGTCTTTTATGTAGATCGACTAAAAGCATGGATAAAAAGCATGTTTATTACGACATAAAACCGACAAAAAACATAAATATCAGCTATTATTTCTTCAAATACGCCTATTTAATTACTCATGCTAAATATAATGTGACAAGTATAAATTATGTATAGTTTATTATTAAAAATTAGTCAGTTCTGTATTATTATGCACAGTAAAGGTATAAACATGGAATAAGGAATAAAATTATAGGTACCTTTCACATATTTTCATTTATTTGCTACATTTATTAACACAGACTAAGGTTTTTAAAGACATAAACACTTTCCAACTTTATTGAAATGTGTTTATGAATTCTTTTTATCTATCTATCCTTTTGTCTATACATTCTTACATCTGTCCGTCCGCGCTCTAACGTTAATTGCCTTATTCTTGCCATTTTTGAAATACATTCTAAAATTACAATTTTTCGAACAATTGCATCTTGTTTTTAATACTTGGTTCAATCTTAAATTGTAAGTGGAACACAACGTAATAAAATCTGTTCGAAAATTTACTTTTAAAACAATAAAATTGGCGATTGCAGAAAGAGAAATGGAAAATATCCAAGTGCGGCTTTTTTTTTTTTTTTTTTTTTTTTTTTTTGTCTCTTAGTGTATATAAGGAAATGTCTCCAGTTGTGGGCACGGTTTTGATTTTGACTTATAACTTTTGATAGCGTGACAAGATGCAATTTTTCGAACAATTGCATCTTGTTTTTAATACTTGGTTCAATCTTAAATTGTAAGTGGAACACAACGTAATAAAATCTGTTCGAAAATTTACTTTTAAAACAATAAAATTGGCGATTGCAGAAAGAGAAATGGAAAATATCCAAGTGCGGCTTTTTTTTTTTTTTTTTTTTTTGGTCTCTTAGTGTATATAAGGGAATGTCTCCGGTTGTGGGCACGGTTTTGATTTTGACTTATAACTTTTGATAGAGTGAATATTATGCAAACATATGCACCAATGGAAAGCTAGAACCCTTATAGCTAATGTTTGATAAAATAACTGTATCGATTCCGTCAACTCGAAAAATTTCATCACCAATTTTGAGGTCATTTTTGGCCAAAAAATAATTGTGTACCCGGTTGTGGGCACACTTGAAAAATACGCCAAAAATGGGAATATAATACGAAAAACCACCATAAATACAGATAATAACAAAATTCGGTCATTTTGTAAGGATTCAGTGCCCAAAATAACAAAAGAAAATGTCATTTTTCCAATTTTATTTGTCATCTTCTTCGTACTCCAAAACAGAAGTGTAATGTTTGCAAGTAAAATAATTTGCATGTATATTGGCACACTTCAAATTCACCCAGGTGATCACACTCGTTGCATTTGATTGAATTGGCTTCTGTTAGGCATAGTAGCAGGTGCTCAAAATAGATGAGGCAGAAGTCTAACATCATTATCAGATTGTGGATGTTCTTATTTTTAACGTGCTTGGCCGGCAATTTGACAGATGGAGTTGCCTTATTTTTCCCAGGCTTCTTCTTGAGGCACACAGATGCTTTGAGGAAGTTCATACTCTCGGGAAGTCGATTTTATGGATTTCTTATCTACTAAGTAATCCTAAATGGCTTTAACCAGCGCATTAAAATCCTGGATCGATTGACTTTTCTGGGGTTGACATGGCTAAAAGTGCCTAAAAATACATAAAAACATTAATAAAATATGTTATGTTGACATAAACGACCATATTTGATAATATGTAAGTCAAACACACGCTTTAAATGAAAAAAGAAAAAAAAAAAAGTTTCCCATAACAGGTTACATTAAGGTGCCCACAACCGGGAATGGCAGCCATTTTCGTAAAGATAGGAAAAGCAATTTTCGGTCCACATTTTGGCTGAATTCGATATTGCATCACAAAATATAATAGATATACTGCATAAATATCACTTACATTTTTTAATCAATTCACTTCGATTTATCGCATTCTAAATATATTCACAAATTACTTTTGTGTTGCTTTTTTTTCAGTTTTTTTATTATTATTTTTTTTTTTTTTCTTTTTTTTTTTTTTTTTTATGCTTGCACTACTAAGCAAATCCGTATATTCACTTGAGTGTTAGCCCAAAAACTGCGTACTGTCGTAATACAAGGTTTATAATATTGAAATCCACCATATTTGCTTTCTGTTAAAAGATCTGCCCATAACCAGAGAATGCCCATAATAGGAGATATTCCCCTATATATGTATGCTTCCCGTACATTTACACCATTTAAACGCTCTACAGTTGCCGGGAAAATGGTAATGTACCAATTGAGGCTTTCCCAATAGATGCGGTAGATGAAAATTGTCTTGAGGCGATCAGGGTGAAAAGGGTTGTTGGCTATTCCCGTTTGAGGCGGTGATTCTTATATTTGGCTATTTGGAGCATTTATTACTATACTTGTCAAACATGAAGATAAATTTGTAGTAGGCTCTTAGCCGCGTTTATTCGGCGTTTCCAGGAAACACCACGAGGAGGTACCCTACTTTAGTTCCCCAAAAAAGTTACGGAGAACAAATTCTCCTTGTTAGTTTACATGCGTGATACTGATTACTGCGAAAACGAGTTACATGCGTTATCAGATTCATGCACAGTGAGGTAGGGGTGTCCAGTGATGTTTTCTTTTTTGGTTTTCATGTGAGCGAAGCGAACATACGTGCGTGATACTGATTGTTGCGAAAACGAGTTACATGCGTTCTCAGATTCATGCACAGCGAGGTAGTGGTGTCCAGTGATTTTTTTTTTTTTTTTCATGTGAGCGAAGCGAACATACGTGCGTCATACTGATTGCTGCGAAAACGAGTTACATACGTTCTCAGATTCATTCACAGCGAGGTAGGGGTGTCCAGTGATTTTTATTTTCATATGAGCGAAGGGAACATACGTGCGTGATACTGATTGCAGCAAAAACGAGTTACATGCATTCTCAGATTCATGCACAGCGAGGTAGGGGTGTCCAGTGATTTTTTTTTCATGTGAGCGAAGCGAACATACGTGCGTGATACTGATTGCTGCGAAAGCGAGTTACATGCGTTCTAGTAGTCTGCGTCTGAACAAGACGGTTGCAAATCAAAAAATGATATTGTTCAGAGAAAAGATAAGATGTAGGCCTCCTTCGCGCGCATGCGCAAAGGCTTGTGGAAAGTGCCAATAGAAAAGTGCCAAGTGGGGGAAAAGAGCCAATATGAGGGCTCTTCTAGTCAGACGGGCGCTTTTAAGCCAATTGTTGTAACTTCAAAACCGGCTACCAGTGCTTTCCCACCCACCGCCTCAACTGGGACAATTTTCTACTACCGCCTCAATTGGGAACGCCTGAATCGGTACCAAATCTGGGAAAATACGGTTATATAAACCAGATTTTCTAACCCACGTTTTTTTTTAAATTTCAAAAACCTCTCTCTCTCTCTCTCTCTCTCTCTCTCTCTCTCTCTCTCTCAACAATTCACTCAAAAACTTTTTTAGTACATTCACCTTCTTTTCCGAAAATAGGCTTATTTTTTGTTAATAAAACAGCAAAAATGAAATAAAATACTGAATGTCGATGAAATTGTCTTCTTAAATAATTGGAATTCTGATAGCCATGGTCATTCAAAATAAACAGCAAGTAGGTTACCACATCATGTTCTAAAAATCCTGGAATGACATCGTTATCATTCCGAACGGTGCCAAATAAAATCGCCAAATAGGGTTGTTGACCAACCTGCAAGTTGTACCGAAAATTCTGTGAAGTCTCATAATATGAATTAATCAATAGCATCTAGCATATAAACATGAGGAGCTGACTTGATATATCTGTCGTCCTTGGAGGAAAAGCAAAAATTCGCCAAGTTATCTGGCGAACATATTTAAATCTTTTAACAAATTATGGTTATTTTAATAACATCTATTAAGGGAAGAATACATAATATGAAACAATATTTCATACAATATATATTACGAAAATATAAATCTTCCATGTATATTTTCGTATTACGTTTTAGATAGCTAAATGCAAAAATCGCCAAGGACGACAGATATCAAATCTATGCCGAATAGGATTTGTATTTATAGAAAAAAATTGTAAAACTAAATATCCTTTATTATGTCAGATGAAAAAGTTAATCCAGCACATTTTTGTTACCTATATTACACATTTTTGTTATCTAACTTATCCTAAATTACATAATAATGTTGTGCACGTCATCATTTATAGTCTCTTTTTCTTAAGATAATAAAACGGGTTGCGTAAAATTTTACGATCAAAACGAATCCCATTTTTACAACTTTGTTATTATAGATAACATTTAGTTGTCACTGTTGAATGATATCTTAAGCAAGGATTCAACATTGCTTTTTCTGACTTAGTTTCCGAAACGTTACTTTTCTTTTCATTCTTTAAGTTTATTTAGATTTTATATGTTTTCAATGAATAAATTACAGGCAATGATTGAAGAAGAAAAAGAGTAAGTTTTCATTTCAATATTTTTATTAATATGATAAAATAAAACAGACATATGAATTTCAACTACCACAATTAATAAAAGAGCGAATTTGTTTGTTATCAGAAATTTATTTACTTCCTTTGAAGTTTATTCTATATTAGCTGACCCGTCCAGCTTCGCATGGATGAATAAATTTTAGTTAAAGATGGATTAACATATAAAAAATCAACAAATGTATCAATTTACGTTGTACTCAGGCAATATTATTAATTGAAAAGTCAAAATATAATTTTACAATTATTTTTTTTAAAATTAGTTTCACTATAAAACAATAGAAAACAACTATCGTAACATCTTAATGCATTTAACTGGAACTAGGATGAAATAGCTTTTTAAATGTAAATATTAATGAATAATTTAGCGATGAAGATTAACAATAGTACATTACATCGGTGCTTCTCTGTATATATGTTTAATGTTCGATTATTTTCTGGTAGCAAAATATATTGGTGTTCAGGTGATCCAACTCGTTATAAACCAACATATAAGTGTCCGTGGGAAAAGCATTCCTTTCTCAAGTCTACACGCACCAGCGAAAATGTTTGTGCCTGAGACTTATTTATTGTGAAGGCAAATGACACTTGTACTGGAAATTGCAAGCGTTTAAAAGATATAGGTAAATAAGTCGGTATCATCGGTATACGCGGAATATGTGCTAGTTGTGCAGTTGCTGACCCGGTGAGAATGGTCGCTACAATTAAATTATCTCGTAAGTCTTTTATTAACAGTCTTGTTCCATTACGCATGTCAGGTGGACTTAAATTTCTTAACAGCATGATGGGGATACCTATCTTTAACATCAATTCGTGCGGCGGTAGGCCATATGGTTTTAAGGAATTTAAAAGTTCTTGTGGGTAGTGTATTGTATCTTCAACATTAGCGACAATATCAATATATTTATATAGTTTTATTTCACCAGGAACTTTTTGAAATATAAAATCCTTTATTTCTTTGACTGTTTCGTTTCTGGGTGATACTATTGCTCTTGAACAAAGCCAGTGATAATCTCTTTGCAGAAGATTTTCTACATCAGGATATATTGCATCTGTAAGATCTTTGATACTATGGACTATACGACCTAATCTACTGTCCAGTTCTATTTCAGTGCTAATACCATACATATTTGAAGAAAGGAACTTTTCTTCTCCAAGTCTGAGCAGTTTTTGTGGAAAGTCGTCATTGCTATTGCCGTTTAAATGGGCTCGCATATTAGTGCGCAAATTAAGTGTTTGAATTGAATACCATAACACAGATGATTTAAGACATGCTTTTATGACAGCCGGATGATTCCACACATACGTACACACATACACACACACTGACCAATTGCCAAAAACTACTTTTTTTTGACTCAGGAGGCCTTAAAACGTGAAAATCAGGTGAAACTCTATATCGAATTTTTGGACCAAATACAATACTTCCACTACCTACGGTAGTAGGGTAAGTAATATAAGTAAAAACATAGATCTCGTATGTAAGACGAAATTATACAAATTTTTGTATTGTACTTTTCATCGGCAAGTGCAAAAATCGCCGAGGACAACATATCCCAGGTAACACATAACGTTGTTATAGCGTTGCAAATAAGTCTGGTACTTTTCATCGGCAAGTGCAAAAATCGCCGAGGACAACATATCCCAGGTAACACATAACGTTGTTATAGCGTTGCAAATAAGTCTGAACAGTGAAAAATTGGTTACGTTATTTTATGTCCGTTGAAAAATAGTTTTTATTTCGCAATATTCTCACTGAAGAATTTCGAATATTTATTCAGTAATAAAGAAAACCTATAACAAACGTTGTTTTATGGTTGTACTTTTTCTGTTATTTTTTCGACGTTTTAAAATAGGTATTTTATTAGTTTTTGTTTTCCTTTTTGATTCTAATAAAAAATATGTTTTTTCAACGAATTAATAGGTGCTTTTTATAAGTCATTATTTCCGCCAAATGACGTTGAATCTCTTCAACTTGATATCGATACACGATTGTGAATTGGCGGGATTATCAAATCTATACTTTGTTTTCAATTAAAATATTGAAAATTTGAATTAAAAATTTTTTTTACCAAAATTTATTATAGAGACGGTGTAACTTTTGATTAGTGAAAAATAAAAAAATAAAAATAATAATAAAAAAAAATGAATCGGCTTTTTAATTCTAGCGATCGTTCTCTACATATATAAATAAATCTTTCCTCTTTTTTAGTATAGAGCATAGATAGGTTAAACAGGTTTCTAATCAACATAATGTAACTCAAATAATTAAATGCTATTTGCATTTCAGTAACGGCTGTATGCGCTATGCATATTGAGCTACTTGTCATAACTGTTAGTTGCTGAAAATAGTCGCCAAATAAATTTAAGCTTCTCAATTATTCAATTTAAAAAAAAAAAACAAGTCCTTCCGGCTTATTCGGAAGGGTAGGTTGATTTCTTTTTCCTTATCAAGTAGTCGTCATTTTGTTTCAAAATGGAAGCAAAAATTATTAATTCACTTGGTAGAAATATTGATGCATATGCTACATACCATGCACATATGGATTTTTAAGCAAATCGGTTCATAAAAACCTTTTTATGTGAATTTAAAATTTTCAAGTGGCCGGCGCTTGGAAACAAAATGGTAAGTTAAGTTGACGAATATATGAAATGTATTTGTGAGATAAGTCTACTGTACACGTATAGTTCGAATTAATTCAAAATCTCAAAAGTCATCGTGTTAAAAAATTAAGTGGCTGGCACTTCGATCAAAATGGCAGAGAAAGTTCCTCATCTAAAATATCGTTGCAAATTTGAAAATATTTTTTTTTGTAGAAATTCTTTCAAAGAGGCTTAGTAAGTTGATAAAATGTTAGTTTTCTGCATTTCTAGCTTGTCTTAGCATTAAAATAGCCTAATTTTTCCTTAAACACGCATTAAAAAGATCCAGCAACGCAGATAATGGATTTGGCGCCAAATTTGGCGACTTTCCCCTATGGCGACAATAACGTGATTGGTTCACGAGTTACGTGTATTTTCTAGATTTTTGTTGCTTGAATGATAAATCCATTTTTCAACTTTGATTTGAATTGATTATGTATTTCTAAAGTTACCGTGATAACAAATTTTTCAGTGGCTGCCAGTTGGAAACAATACAGTGGAACAAGTTGCCCAGCAAACATATTCAAGATATTTGAAGCATAGGTTCACTGTCCAACTGTGGTTTAAATCAGTGCCGTGATTCAAAAGTTAATTTTACGGCAAATTTTCAAGTGGCAGTCTAAGTGGTTGCAACTTGGAAACAAAATGGCAAAACAACTTGCCCAACAAAATCATCCAGTATACTTGTATAAGTTCCTTGTCCAGTTCTAGTTTAAATTAAATCAGTATTTCAAAAATTATCGTCATAAGAAATTTTCAGGTGGCACCACTTTGAAAAAAAAGCGGAGTGAGATGCCCAGCGAACTTGTCTGAGATATTTGAAGGATAAATCCACTACCCAAATTTGATGCGAATTGATTCTGTGTTACTTAAGTTACTATATTGACAAATTTTCAAGTGGCAGCCACTTGGACATAAAATTGTGGATCAAGTCACTAAGTGAACTTATCCTGTTGTTGTTGTTGTTGTTGTTTCTTATGCTACTCGGAAATTCCGAGCCCCGGTAGTGGAACTAACCGGGTTTAAGGCAGGAGGGGTGCGTCATTCCGTTTAACAGAGGAGCGCCCATTAGGGTGGAAGTACGTCTTAGCTCCAGAAGCTGGCGATAGATGGCAGCACCAGCAAACAGCAATAACTCGAATTTTGATCCGGGACAAGGCTGAGTTAAAAACAATGTTCCAGTACCCCCAGAGGTATAATTTTTGAACTTATCCTAGATATTTGAACCATAAGTTCACTATCCAACTTTTATTTGAATCAGTTTAGTATTTTAAAAGTTATCGTGATGGCATATTTTCAAGTGACAGTGTGATTTCAAGTGGCTGGAACTTAGAAACAAGATGTCGGGACAAGTTGCCCAGAGAAAAAATTCAAGATAATTATATGATAATATCACTGTCCAAATTTGGTACGATTTGGAGTATTATTTCAGAAGTTATCGTGATTTTAAATTTTCAAGTGGGAGCCTGATTTCAAGTGGTCCCGCTTAACTTAAGATATCTGCCACTCTATTAAAAATGGCGGATATAGTTTACTAATAAACTTCATTGAGATCCTTATGTGGTCTGTATTTACATCAAAATGCAAACAATTTCGGAATGCGCTTTTTACAATTTAAATTTGAAATTTTCAAGTGGTCTCCACTTGAAAACAAAATGGCGGAGCAACTTGATTAACAAACTCATCTAAGATATTTATAAGATAAGTTAAGACACTGTTCAAATTTGGTTCCATTTGGAGTATTATTTCGGAAGTTATCATGGTTTTAAATTTTCAAGTGGTAGCCTGATTTCAAGTGGTCCCGCTTATCTTAAGATATCCGCCACTTTATTAAAAATGGCGAATAAAGTTCATTAAAAAATTTATTTGAGACACTTGTATAATCTTTGTATGCATCAAAATTAAAAAAAAAATTCGGAATATGGTTTTTACAATTTGAATGTGAAATTTTCAAGTGGTCTCCACTTGAAAACAAAATGGCGGAGCAACTTGATTAACAAATTCATCTAAGTTATTTATAAGATAAGTTAAGACACTATCCAAATTTGGTTCGATTTGGAGTATTATTTCAGAAGTTATTGTGATTTAAATTTTCAAGTGGTAGAGTGATTTCAAGTGGCCCCACTTAACTTAAGATATCTACCACTTTATTAAAAATGACGGATAAATTTCATTAATAAACTTCATTGAGACCCTTATGTGGTCTATATTTACATCAAATTTCAAACAAACTCGGAATACGCTTTTTACAATTTGAATTTCAAATTTTCAAGTGGTCTCCACTTGAAAACAAAATGGCGGAGCAACTTGGTTAATTAACTCATCTAAGATATTTATAAGATAAGTTAAGACGCTGTCTAAATTTGGTTCGATTTGGAGTATTATTTCGGAAGTTATAGTGATTTTAAATTTTCAAGTGGTAGCCTGATTTCAAGTGGTCCCACTTAACTTAAAATATCCGCCACTTTATTAAAAATGGCGGATAAACTTCTTTAATAAACTTCATTGAGACTCTTATGTGGCCTGTATTTACAACAAAATTCAAGCAAATCTTGCTTTAAATATGCTTTTTACAATGTCGGTTTGAAATTTTCAAGTGGCAGCCACTTGAAAACAAAAAGTCAGAGCAACTTGGTTAACGAACTCATCTAAGATATTTATGAGATCATTTCACTGTCCAAATTTGGTTCCATTTCGAGTATTATTTTGGGAGTTATCGTGATGACAAAATTTTCATTATAGATAGATATATAGATAAACGAAGTGATTGCAATAGGTCGATTTCTAAAGAAATCAACCTAAAATCATTTAAATATAGTGACCAGCGAAGCGGGCAATAAAATGGAATGAGCAAAGTCTCCTTGATTCCTAAATGGAAAATCAGTGATTCAAAGAGTTAGCTTATCTGCGATTTTTAATTCACTGGTTCATCAGTGAAACTCGCTAAACATTTGTTAATTGTGGTCGCAGAAACGAAATGTTCACTGGTTTAACCATGTGTCTAAATCACCAAATGCGCCAAATTACGTGACAGTCATATAACTGAAAAAAGTAGAATTATGTTTAAGCATTAACACACAGAATGTAGACAAATACTTTTAATAAATTATAATCATTAGAGAAAGGAAACAGAATTGCTTACTTTTTTGGAAAATTATTTTTGAATTACTAATTTTTGAAAATGCTCAGGAGGGAAATGTTAAAGAAGTAGGTGTCTTCCCACTTGCGCGATTCCCATTTCCATGAAGTGGTGAAAAATTCCCATTTGCGCGAATAAAGTAAAAATGCAAGTATAGTACGAGTTACATGCTAGGTAGAGGTGTCCAGAGATTTTTTTTTTTTTTCATGCGCGTGAAGCGTATATAGTGCGCGAAGCGTATACAGTGGTACTGATTGCTGCGAAAACGAGTTACCAGCGTTCTCAGATTCCTGCACCAAATAGGGGTGTCCAGAGATTTTTTTTTTTTTTTACGTGCGTGGTAGTGATTGCCGCGGAACCGAGTTACGGGCATTCTCAGATTCATGCACAGCCAGGTAGGGGTGTCTAGTGACTTTTTGTTTGTTTGTTTGTTTTTTTGTTTTTACGTCCGTGGTAGGGATTGGCGGGGAACCGAGTTACGGGCGTTCTCAGATTATCAAGTCAAAAGGGAAGAAATCACTTGCATGCCAGGTCCTACAATTTCTGGTCGCGCAAGCAGGAATAATTCAAAGAAATGATTTAACTGCACCAGCCAATATTCCCTTGTTTAATGGCTATTATGAAGTTTTTGGCGTTTTCGGAATAGATTTGATATCTCGTATTTGGAGAAAAAAGGATCGCTTACTTATCTCGCGCACATATTAATTTCCTTTCAAAAATCATGGTTATTTTAATAAGGTGTATAAACTTTATTACAAGTTGCATTTTTTAGTATTTAATATGAAAAATTATTTAATGCTTCAGGTAAGTTTTTTTTTTTTTTTTTTTTTTTTAATCCCAATTTCGTTTATACACATCAGTTTAAACATATTATATTATTAGGAAAATAAATACTTTTAAAGCTTTAATGACGTCAGAAGTTTAACACTTCACAAAGCTTTATATGAATTTCAATTTAATTCACGTGCAAATATATTTCTTTTCTTTTCATATCAAGATATTTTAAAAACAAAATGAACACGTAAAAGTTTATTTTAAGTTGGCAGCAGCTAAATTTTTTAATATTTCATTATTTCCATTTCTATTATGGCTTTTATGGGGATTTTAATTAAAATACTCAAATTTTGAACTAAAATTTATTTTATCAAAATTAAATATAGCCTATAGCACTCAGGGATAGTGTAGCTTTTGATCAGTGAAAGAAGTTTTTAAATTGGTTCAGTAGTTTCAGAGATTATCCACCACAAACAAAGAAAGTTTTGCTCTTTATATAATAGTATAGAATAGACTATACTGTTTTAACGGCCGCCTTTTGTATTACAATAATATTAAACGAGGAAAAACCTTGAAAAAAAATACTAAAATGATTATAATAAATTATCTATATATTAATCCGCGTTTATAATGATTGATAGATGGCACTTTCTCAACTGCAGTTGTTAGTAAATTATAATAGCCACGTGCATTTATTATTGTTCTTTCTTGTTGTTCTATCATTGTTTCAGCGTGAAAGCTATCAGTGGTGTGATAATTTCCCCTTAGCCCACCAGAGGGCGAGCATTTCATTACAATCGCGGATAGGTAAGCATAAAATTTGTGGTACACTTTAACGTATTAATTATGGGAGTAGAGAGTTGAAAATGGTATCATTCGAAAGTTATGGCTGGTTAGCCAGACGTGCAGAATGCAAAAATTATTTTATTTTTATTTTTTATGCATTTTTCCTTTTCATACACGTATTTTTTACATTAAAAAATACCTAAAAGTAGAAAGTTGTTAAATATGGCAATTTATTAAAACTCAAATAAAACCATAGACACAGTAATTTGTATAATGTTGCGATGCTCTCGACCAACGAGATATATCTCGTTGCTCTCGACTACAGATTTTTTATTTTAAGAGAAAACAACCATTAAAATGGTAGAAATTTGAGTGCATGAGTGGTAGATAAAAAGTTTATACTGTTCAAAATAAACGCAAGTTAAAAAAGGATTTGATTTATGAGAGTTCTATTTCTTTTTTTCTAATTTTATTAAAATCTAATTAATTTGAAGACATATTTTTAAGCAAAAACATAATGCATTCCAATCCGCGATTGTAATGAAATGCTCGCCCTCTGGTTGGCTAAGGTGAAATTACAATTAACATGCATAGCTTTCGAATTCATCTAGACGCCATTGCTTGCCTATATTTAGTTTCACATGTATTTACTGAATAAAAATGAATAAATCCGGTAAAAAAGATAACACTTACTGTTGTGTGCCACCAACGAGATATATAAATTAGAGTGCTGATTCAATGGATGAAGGATTAGCTTTCCGTGGTTCAAGATGAATCACATGACATGCTCGAATAGGTTGCTGTGTTTGGCCCTTTATCGCTATATTGGCATTTAAAATATCAGTTCGACAAATTATCATTATTATTAGGTAACATGACAGTCCTATGACCGAAATAAATTGCTTTTAAAATAATTTTACACATATTTCACATTTTAATAAATAATAAAATAACTTTCTTTTCATCGTTTCTCAACAAACTTTAAAAGTGTTTATAAAACAAAATTTAAACTTATAAAGAGCTAAATTTAACAACAAATAATAATTTTTCAACTATTTTTAAGCATTTTGTCGGTTAAAGTTCAACTACACGAAATAAAAAAGAAGTAAAATCAAAATCAAAATGGTTTAGAACAAAAGAATATTAAACTACGTAAAGTAAACAAAAACATTGAAACCGTTGCCATAGAAATGTACTGAAAATGAGCTGTTACCAAGGGAACCAGCGAATACGCATGTGCAAGGAAAGCATATCACATGACTCATCTTGGACCTTCTCAAGGGTTACCATTTATCACTCTACTTTATAAATCTCGTTGTGTGCCACAGTGTAACTCCAAAAATAAAAAAATCCAGAATTAAGCTTCCATTTATTTCCAAATGACAAATTTAAAATTTCAGTTGCTTCGGCTAATGGAAGTAAAAAATTAGTCAGATGATTTGAAACTAATATTTGTTCAACTTCAGTTAAAAATCTACTTCCGATCGAACTTTGAATCAACTGAAATATTTTTTTCCAAAAGCAATCAATTTTCCATGATGTAATGGCGGAGAAATCATAGCACGAATATTAAGTTAGTAATACAAATAGAACAAAAATTAATACACGTGGCCATTATGTTTACTAACAACAAAACTGAAAAAGCGCCATCTATCGATCATTACAAACGCGGATTAACTGAAATTGACTACTTTTTTTTAATGAATTTATTACTATACGCAAGCGATGTGATGACGTCACTGACCGTCCGTGGGGTCAAGCAAAAATTTCTTATGTTAATCGTTAATACGCAAACGAAGTGATGACGTCACTGGCCGTTCGTGGATGCAAGAAAAAGATTTCCTATGTTAATCATCCATTAGATTTTTTGTAAAAAATTATTAAAAATCGAGGAAAATTATTCCCCGATTTTAATCCCATTATTTGGGTATAGATACGTATTAGTTATCATGTGCATGCGTTAGATTAAGTTGTTTTTGCTGTAAAATTAATATAGTTTGAATTTTAAATTTCATAACTCTAGAAAAAAAAAAATGGCAAACTTCCATATTCGATTGAAAACATAAACATTTTATTTCAAAGGATGATATTTGCACAATAAATATCCAACTAATATACTAATTAAAAGGAAAATGATAAATATTCTATCATAATTTGAAGTCAAATTTGTTTTCAAAAGTCTAAATAAAGTATCTGATATAAGATACTAATACGTTGCAGCGGAATAGATTTCATATCTGTCTAACTTATCTGACGAACATATTTAATCCTTTCAAAAATCATGGTTATTTTTAACAACTTATATTAAGAGAGTAATGAATAATATGAAACAATATTTCGTACAATACATATTACGATAATATACATCTAGCATGTATATATTCGTATTACGGTTTTGATCGCCAAATTAAAAAAAAAAAACGCCAAGAACGACAGAGTTTTGAAATTTAAAACTCAAATTTTGTAAATAACTCAATCTTACTCTATCGTATCTATCATCATATCATACTCTTACATCTTATCATACTCTATCGTATGCATGTGTTACATGCATACGATAACTAATACATAACTATACCCAAATATGGAGATTAAAATCGAGAGATAATTTCCGTTAATTTTTAATAATTTTTTACAAAAAATCCAATGGATATATTTACATAGGATATATTTTTCTTGCATCCACTGACGATCAGTGACGTTACACTTCGCTTGCGTATTGTCTGGATTT
The DNA here is from genome assembly GCA_963930645.1 of Salticus scenicus. Classification (NCBI taxonomy): domain Eukaryota; kingdom Metazoa; phylum Arthropoda; class Arachnida; order Araneae; family Salticidae; genus Salticus; species Salticus scenicus. The sequence goes on from OZ005658.1 coordinate 179,748,899, forward strand.
AAGTGCTTGGTCGATATTGAAATCATGCTTCATGGGTCGAATTGCATCAAGTTCAATACGGATGTTGCGATGTAGATACATTTCAGCTAGTATTTTGTCATTAGACAATAGGGTTGCTCGGTATCGAAAAGGAATTTCTTGAACTTTATTATGAATTAGCAGGCTTTGCCCGCTTCGCTGGTCACTAAATTTAAAGGAAACTCTTTTCTATATAGCTTTATAAAAATAAAATAAAATAAAATACTGTAATTGCTCAAAAGCTCACTTCAGGTCCCTGTTGCCTTCGGCAGCGCTGTTCGTCATCCGTTGAAACTCGGGCGCCTGTCCCTATTACCTGCGACAATGGTTCACCAATGGGCTTCCATTTAGGTGCTTATTATATAACAGCTTCGAAATAGATAGTATCGAAAAAATTGGAGTATCTCTTTTATATCTGAATCCCAGTTACATGTAAACAACATTATACGTGGGGCACATAATATTTGCTTTTACGTTATTTCCTATGTTTAGTTTGTTTATCCAATCAACCATAAAATGACAGCAGTTTCACGCCAAATATTACAATATGCTATGATCGGCTACGTCTGTCGCATGCGACAATTTTTTTTTGTTGTTATATATAATTCATGGTTTGTAAACCTGATTATAGTACAGCCTAAATATAGTTCTCTTTGGCGACTTTTGAATTTTTGTCACCATTTTAGACTTAATTCCTTCTAACAACAAGACTTAATCCCTTGTAACAGTATAATATGAGCACTATTTCTGGCGTACTTTAGACAACTAATCTTTTTATTTTTATATTTATTTCCCATTAAACATATTTTATTTATTTATTTAAATATTAATTTGAATTAATCAAGTATTTCTGTTCGACAGCGTGCATGTGCAGTAACACACAGAGGCTCATTTGTTTGTATGATAAATTAGCATAGAGTGACTATTAAATATTTATATATAAAAAAAATAAATAAATAAATAAAAAATAGGTAAACACTATCGTGCCACACAACTTTATCATGTCGCTCCATTGGCGACTTTTGAATTTTTCACGCCATTTTAGCGACGGGTTTTTTTTTTTTTTTTTTTTTTTTGTATAAAAAGGGGAAGCATATTTTGCTAATAATTTTATCAGACACCTTTTTGTTTATACATAAGAATCCTTCATATTCTGCTTATATTTTTAATGGTTTTTAGGTTTAAATAGTGCTTGTCGAAATAAATTTGCTAACTTTAAAATTGCATTTTTTCTGTAAACTTTCTATAAAAATAAATCATTTATGTTTTTATATTTTTGATGCGCTACTTAGATTAAAATGACTGTTGCTATATTAAACTTCTTGTCGAAAAACTTTCGGTGTACTTCAACACCAAAATTGAAAAAATCGCCCAGCAGGATCTATTAATGAAACTGATAAAATAAAAATATGGTTCATAGAGTTTAAATAATCTATTTAAAAAAAAAAAAAAAAAAATTTAAAACCAAAATTCTTAATGTATAGTATCACAACAATCTTTTCGAAGTTAGAATAAAATTTAATTTGTAAAAAAAAAAAAAAAAAAAAAAAAAAAAAAAAAGTAACTGTTTTGTTTATTAACCAAAAAAGTTGATGAAATTTTAAATGCAAGTTGGTCTTTTGGGGTTACAGGCTGTATATTATATTTTTGTGTTCGTGAGAGAAAATTAAAAAAAATTTGAAAACTGCAATTTTTAATCCCACTTCATAAACGTGTGACTTAATGTGAAGCAGTTTTTTTTTTTTCCCTCCTAGCGGTTTCCATAAAATCTTCTTCTGTTGCCACCTAAAATTCATACTTTAGTTAATTTTAAAAAATCTAATTGTCCGATCGATAAGCTGTTTAATCCATCGGATTCACAAAAATTTTCCCTTTCATTTGGTACCTTATTTGTAACGATACGACTGATATTTCTAAATTATTTTCCTCATTGTAAATAAATGTATTTTTTTTTTTTATTCTGTCGAAAATAGAGTTTAAATAATCTATTTAAAAAAACTTTTAAAACCAAAATTCTTAATGTATAGTATCACATAAATCTTTTCGAAGTTAGAATAAAATTTAATTTGTAAAAAAAAAAAGTAACTGTTTTGTTTATTAACCAAAAAAGTTGATGAAATTTGAAATGCAAGTTGGTCTTTTGGGGTTACAGGCTGTATATTATATTTTTGTGTTCGTGAGAGAAAATTAAAAAAAAATTTGAAAACTGCAATTTTTAATCCCACTTCATAAACGTGTGACTTAATGTGAAGCAGTTTTTTTTTTTCCCTCCTAGCGGTTTCCATAAAATCTTCTGCTGTTGCCACCTAAAATTCATACTTTAGTTAATTTTAAAAAATCTAATTGTCCGATCGATAAGCTGTTTAATCCATCGGATTCACAAAAATTTTCCCTTTCATTTGGTACCTTATTTGTAACGATACGACTGATATTTCTAATTTATTTTCCTCATTGTAAATAAATGTATTTTTTTTTTATTCTGTCGAAAATAGAGTTTAAATAATCTATTTAAAAAAACTTTTAAAACCAAAATTCTTAATGTATAGTATCACATAAATCTTTTCGAAGTTAGAATAAAATTTAATTTGTAAAAAAAAAAAGTAACTGTTTTGTTTATTAACCAAAAAAGTTGATGAAATTTGAAATGCAAGTTGGTCTTTTGGGGTTACAGGCTGTATATTATATTTTTGTGTTCGTGATAGAAAATTTAAAAAAAATTTGAAAACTGCAATTTTTAATACCACTTTAAAAACGTGTGACTTAATGTGAAGCAGATTTTTTTTTCTCCTAGCGGTTTTCATACAATCTTCTGCTGTTGCTACCTAAAATTCATACTTTAGTTAATTTTAAAAAATCTAATTGTCCGATCGATAAGCTTTTTAATCCATCGGATTCACAAACATTTTCCCTTTCATTTGATACCTTATTTGTAACGATACGACTGATATTTCTAATTTATTTTCCTCATTTTAAATAAATGTACTTTTTTTTCTGTCGAAAAAGGAAATTGGCAACAATTAAATTATGGATAAAATTTAAATGGCTTATTTATCAGAAATTATAATGTTATTATTTTCACATTTTAATTAAGAAAAAGCTAATAAAAAATTTGAAAATCGGGCTTCGAGATCCATCAGGAGAGGCCATTACGAATCTCCATTCAAATGTGTGTAGCTCTGCAATCAGCCGTTTTCCTAAAAGGCTCTGGATTGACACACACACACACACACACACACACATACAAACATCTTATTTTATTATATATATAGATAGATTCACGTATAAATAAATATATTTTTTATTATGCCGAAGAAAATGCCCGGTCTCGTGTTTGTTGCATAATTAACTCTTATTTCGCATGGTTGCTCAGAAGAAATGTTAATCATAAAATTAGCAGAGTATTAGATGAATTTACCTTGAGAAAATATGTGTGGAATGCGCCTAAATTATTTTATATTTCAAGAAATTTCATTAAACAAATGCTTAATGGACCCTGGTGGCCGAAAAAGGAAGGGCAAGTCCGCCTCTCTGTCGTCATTTTGTGAACCCTCAGATTAATTCCCGGTGGCGGTGACGCCACCTGGCTGTCACTTCCAAATTCTTTGTGCTATAATCCTTTCGTCTGCCTTCATCCTCTGAGATGAACAACAACTGGAGCAAATGGTTCCAATACCTTTTCACAGTGTTCGTACGTGCCAGTTTTTCTGCCGTAGAAAATCAAACCTTGCACGGCAGGCAACATTTGTCGGGTCGTCTATTACTATTATACTCTTTAAAGAATTAAAATTTAAAATTGTAATATCATGTTTAGCATATGGTTGTTCGAACAGACAACATTTACACAATTTTATTTTGAAATATAAAGATATCAAATGCTTTCTGCCGTGCAACACGCGGAAGATAAACCTTCCATAAACGGTACGCGAAAACCGGTCTAGCATTTCCTCCAGTTGTTCTTCAGCTCAGTGTCCTCATCTCAACGAAGACTTACAGGTGAACTTCGAGTCAAGCATACAAGTCGGTTGGCTGGTTGGGTTTAATGTCGCAGTAGTACTGTGCTATGGGTAATGGACAATATCCGTTTTCTTGGGTTCGAGGCTAAATCATACCCAACATGTGACTTCTGATTCTCAATTTCCCTATAAATTTCCCTCTAGATACAAATATTTCCCTACGCAATGCAAACATTTTCCCATAAAGCACAAATGTAAACATTATAATTCTGCATTTTTCCCTGTAATAGTCAAGTGTCAGGGGTTTATTACGTAACGCAGATAAAGTCTATTGGCGACGGTCTGGGACTCACCCCTAAGGATGGTCCGGAGACATGCTATCACAAATCATACAAGTCGGATATATACGTAAACAATAAAATATACGTTTATTGCTATTTGATTACTAACAATATTATATCAGACTGGCTGATCCGGTTGGTAGGACGATGTCTTCAGGAACTCCAGGTCCCGAGTAAATCCTGATACAGGCATGGACGCTTGTGGTATCTGATATTTATGTATATGCAATAGACTGTGCATTATTATTATGAATTATGTAATATGGATCATTCGAAATTAAAGTCTTAGTAACTGCATGTTACAAAGCTGTCAAATAAATGTCAAATACGTAAATAACTACCAAAATGATATAAATGTTCATTACTTTCTCAACAGATACTCTTATGAGGCTATGCAGAATCTTGCAAGTTACCTCTTGGAGAGAACGAAACATAGACCTCTTATAGGAGTGATATGCGGGTCTGGAATGGGAGGATTGGCTGATATGCTGGAGAATAAGGAATCCTTCCCTTACCACGAGATTCCTGGTTTTCCAACAAGCACAGGTAAAATTTATCTATTATTATAATAATGATAAAGTATAATTTCGTAAAATAAAATAAAATTAAAATTGCTTTATTAAGATTAAATAAATTTTAAACAATGATGAACTGTACGTTTAGGGTCGTATTCACCAAACTTCATTGATCGAGGATTAAACCATGGATCAGAAAATCCGAGAATTAAAGCTAACACTGGATTAATTCCTGCGGTATTCACCATCAGCCGATTACGTGATCCATGGATTAACTGGAAGAGAAATAAAAGCTTCGTTTTGATGGTCAAGAACAAAGATAGCCTTTATTTATCGTTCGGCTTCAATTAACTAATCAATCGGATTAGAATATTAGAAAGGGTAAAAAGCAAATTGGCAACATTGATACACGCTTCGCTCTTGTTTACTTGGCTTTTGTTTACGCACGGATTAAGAATAAATTTTACTTTAGAGCATTTTTAAAAAGAATAATCACGCAGACAACAACTGTTTACGCTACGATTTAAAATTTTGATTGTTATGGATAAGAGAATCTAAAGCTATTAAAAAAAAATTCTGCCGAAGTTAATGCATTATTTTTTTCTGTGGCAGATGACAGCCTATTATCTAACATTCGTATTAGAGATTCCGCGGAATCTTTATTTAATCGATAGCGATATCGAAATGCCACCTTATCCAAAGAATCCAAATCATTTAATGCACCGTCCTTTTCCTTCTTTCAAATGCTTCCAATAGTTCTAAGCTTTGAATATCATCTAGTGAGAATAGATCGTCAACGTCAGCCATGTTTGTTATTTGTTTACGAAGCTAAGCTGCGGATAGCGCATGCGTTACGAAAAGATCCGAGAATTATCTCTGTTAATCCTCCGATATTCGAGGACCTCGAGGATCAAATACGAAGTGTTAAAGTAGCCGGCGAACTGCGGATTTTCGTTGGAGAGTGTACATTGAAGTGTATAGTTTTGTAGTGCATTGAAGTATAAGTATATTGTATTTGAAGAAAAATGTCTGATTAAATGTAATCAGATATTTGAAAAAAAAAAAAAAAAAAAAAAAAAAGGAAATTATTTATTTTAAACTCAAAATAAAACTCGTTTCCCTATAACAATAAATCAGTCATCCTTAACAAAGAAATAAATCATTTTTATTTATATGATGTACTTGAGAACTAATGTTGTGAATATTACACATTCTATTAAGGTACAACATAATTGATATAATTAGTAAAGCAAAACATATCAGTACTATTATAAAATAAATGCAGTAGTATAACAAAGCTGCCAAATTCTTCATTAAATGTTCGAGCAGTTTAAAACTATAACTGATGAAAGATATTTTTGTCGCATCAAGTCTGTCGTATTTATCCTTAACTGAAGTAAAATTGATTGCAGTCATGTTGTTAGATATTTGCTTATCTTTGAAAATGTGCAGTCTATTTTTGTTTTTTTCGGTAGATTTTAAATAAATATTCTCTCCTGAATATGAAAAGAAAAGTAGTTTTCGAGCTTTGTTTATACTAAAATTGGAATTCTTAACAGAAGAATTCTCATTATCTTCTACCACAGGGCTGTAAAGTTCTTCATTATAAAACTTCTGCTCGTTGTCAACTATATTTTCTGTTCGTATCTCATTTGAAAAATCCTTGCTATAGAAAGTTAAATTATTTCCGTTTGCATCATGTGTTTCTTCATTTCTATTTTTTGCACTTTCTTCATTTCTGAGGACTCTTTCAAGATTATTGAAGTCATTGATTATTTCTTCGGCATTGTTTGTCTTTCTTGGCGAATATATTTCAATTTGTTTTTCTGATATTTTAATTACCCTCTGTAAAGGCTGAGATAGTTTTTTATTATATGTGTTTTTACTACTTTTTCCATTGTCCGTGAAATATAGATCTGAATAATCAAATGTGACTTCTGGTATATCAGTTTCTAATCTTATATATTCCTGCGCTATGAGGTTTGTATTTTCATCACTTTTTAATTTTAAAGGTTTCTTCTGTACTAAAGGTGAAAGATGGTTCTTATAATAATCATTTCTATAGTTATCTTGCACCTTATTCACTGAATTTGGCACGTCATATTCAGTTACCTCTTGTTCAATACTTTCAGGTGGATATTCAGTAAATGGTTTCATTTGATTTAAGCCTTTCTGAAATTCAGCGAAAGCTTTATTAAAATTCTCTTCATCAAATTCTGGCTTCTTAGTACTAGAATATAGTAAATTATATGACTTTTCTGCTTTGGGGAACACAGATTCGGTAAATTTGCCATTTCTAAAGTCATTCCCAATCACGTTAGTATCAGAAACATGTGTAGAACTTTTTTCGCTTTTTAGAGGGATCTGTCTTTCTATCTGTATGTTTTCAGTTTCTATTTTCTTATTAATAGTTTTAATTTCTTTGGCAACATTTTTGTTATCAGACTTGGCTTCTTCCATCGGCATCGAAATTTCTGTTCCAATTCTACCTCGATAGTCTTTAATTTGCGGAACTTCATAATCAATAACTGGTCCTTCATCAAACTGGTTTAAATTTTCAACATTTCGCATTACGTCAACCAAATTTTCTGGAGGCGGAATCTGTATTTTTAATCCTGTTGGAAATGCGTCTGGAGAATAAATTTTTTCCACAGAAATTTTGTTCCGGGGAATACTATCAGATGTCGTTTGCGCTTGTATTGGTTGATAGAAGTTATCTTGCTTTTGATTTGATAACGGTATTTTACCATTTCGTTCAATGTGATTTTTATCAAAAGCTGAGTCAATATTCAAAGGCATATATTGTTGTTTTTCTGCAATAGCTAATTTTTTATTTTCTGGAGGCGGAATCTGTATTTTTAATCCTGTTGGGAATGCGTCTGGAGAATAAATTTTTTCCACAGAAATTTTGTTCCGGGGAATACTATCAGATGTCGTTTGCGCTTGTATTGGTTGATAGAAGTTATCTTGCTTTTGATTTGATAACGGTATTTTACCATTTCGTTCAATGTGATTTTTATCAAAATCTGAGTCAATATTCAAAGGCATATATTGTTGTTTTTCTGCAATAGCTAATTTTTTATTTTCTGGAGGCGGAATCTGTATTTTTAATCCTGTTGGGAATGCGTCTGGAGAATAAATTTTTTCCACAGAAATTTTGTTCCGGGGAATACTTTCAGATGTCGTTTGCGCTTGTATTGGTTGATAGAAATTATTTTGCATTTGATTTGATAACGGTATTTTACCATTTCGTTCAATGTGATTTTTATCAAAAGCTGAGTCAATATTCAAAGGCATATATTGTTGTTTTTCTGCAATAGCTAATTTTTTATTTTCTGGAGGCGGAATCTGTATTTTTAATCCTGTTGGGAATGCGTCTGGAGAATAAATTTTTTCCACAGAAATTTTGTTCTGGGGAATACTATCAGATGTCGCTTGCGCTTGTATTGGTTGATAGAAGTTATCTTGCTTTTGATTTGATAACGGTATTTTACCATTTTGTTCAATGTAATTTTTATCAGAAGCTGAGTCAATATTCAAAGGCATATATTGTTGTTTTTCTGCAATAGCTAATTTTTTATTTGGAAAGATTTTTTCTGTTTCATCAATATTACTTATTTTTGTAGGGTTCTTCAGCAGCATTCCGTCAAAATCTCTATAAGGTGATAATTCATCCTGCATTTTTAACACATCCTTTGCTTGTTCGTTTGAAACAAAATATCCTTCTGTACCTCTAGATCCTGCTGTTTGTAATTTATCAGTCTCATCGATAGATTTGAAAGGGAAATATGGCTCATCTTCTACTTCTGACCCTGGTTTTAACATCCGGACTGTTCCATCTTTATTGATATAGAATACTGGATTTTGTTCCGCTGCAGGAGAATGCTCCATTTTATATTTCGATCTGCCACGTTCTAAAGAAGGTTGAAAAGGATTTAAAGGAGATATGAATTTATCAGAAGGAAGTTCATTCAGCTCGTTTTTATCTAAACCTTCAATAACTGACTGTTTTGCATCGTCTCCATATTCTACATTTGATGAATAACGACCCATTTGGTT
>OZ005658.1:179757984-179960984 GCA_963930645.1 Salticus scenicus
TTTATTTAATCCTTGTAGAACTGATTGGAACGTAGGTAAGGAAATTGTACTTTTAACGTTGTGAACATAAGGTTTGTTAGTTTGAATAGGTTCATTATCAAAATTCAGTTTATTGTTCATATTGTTCTGTGAACGTTCATTTGAATCTACCTGTAGAATATTATTTATGAATTCGTCATCCAATGTCTGTTTGTTCGGCTGCTTGCTCATCGCATAACTATTTTCTTTAGCACTAGAATAATGAGGAAATTTATTTTCAAAAGTACGACCTTTTCCTTCGCTGTAAGATTTTGTATCGCTTTCTTCAATATTATTAGTTACTGTAGGTAAAACTGTTAGCATGTCTTGCTGGTTTATGACTGGTATTCGATTATTGGAGTTTTCATCTTTTGTTTGTAATATTTGATCATTCTTCCTTAGTAAGTTCATTCCATAGCTGGGATTGCTTGTAAACATGTAATCATCGCTATTTCCTGATAAGTTTTCATGAATGATATTTTCAGTTTTATTTTCGTTCATAATTAAGTCTTCATCAAATCTGCTAGATTCATACTGTGAGTCGTTGTCATTTATGTTTCGCAACAATTTTATATTTTCTCTACCAGTCTTCAAATTTCTCTTTTTGAAACTGGTGTTGCTTTTACTGCTTCGATAGTTTTCAGGAATTCTATTATTAATATGTTTTTGTTTATAAACTAAAAATTTATTTTTATCTCTAGAAATTTTAAGTTGTTCAGGACGTATAAACTCCATAAAACGAGTAGGTGCAGGCTTAATGTGCATTATTTTAGCGTACTTCTTTATATTTTCGTTTAAAAATGGAGGCGCTTCAGTTTTATTTTCATTAAATTGGGAATACGGAAATTTCTTTCTGGTATTCGTAATAGAGGAATCTGCCTGAGCATAAGGATTTCCGTTCTGTATTACGACTGAACTATTAGGTAACTTCATCTTCAAATATTGAATTTTGATTATTGGTTCACTTTTAATAGGGTTTGAATCCATGGCACTAATAGAGTTATAAGGATTTTTGTTTTCAATGAGATTAAACGATTCTTTTATTTGATTTCCTTCGTTTTTAGTACCATAATATGTTTCTTTTTGATTTGCTAAAAATGCATTTGGTTTGTTATTAAAGTTAGAAGGAATGTTGTTTGAAGCAAACTTTGGACTGTGCTTCATATTTGGGATCCTGCCATTCTGATGATATTCAGTATCAACATATTTGTTTGGATATCCATACAAGTTCCTATTATTTGCGTACATTGCATTTTGAGATATCAATTCCGGTTTCTCTTTTAACAAGAACGGTTGGATAATTGTTTCTTCTTTTCTTGGCGCTTCATCTCGATAGAGATTAACTCTAGGCCCATAAATATTTTTTCGATAAAAAGGATAACTTTCTCGTTTCGTCAGACCTAACTTTCTTCTTGCTCGTAGGAAAACTTTTCTTTCTTTCTTATCAGATTCAAAGTGAGGAGGATTTGTTTTAAATTTTCTAGTAATATGCCTGTTTATTGCATCATTGGCATTATTAATTGGTAACTGACTCAAATCTTTAATGTACTTATTTTCTTTTACTTGTCTCCGATCAAAGGTGTACGTTTTTCTAAATGACTTGTTTTTGTTCGTATCACTAATATCAATCACAACCAGTGGTTTAATATTAGCATGAGATTCCACATCAGAGTTGTCGTTTTCATACTGATCGTAATATTCTGGAGTTGTCAATGTATCATTAACTCCTGTAGTTGCCAGATTTTCTTCGGAAACATCATCAGTTTCAAGCATTTGGGAATCTGAACCAGACTGTGAACTATCAGAATCATTTCCGTATTTTTTCAAATAGTTTGAGTTTTTTGTGACTTCTGGATCCTTGCTTAATTTGTTGATTTTATGAGCTTTAGAATAAAATGTATTGTTTACTTTCTGGCTAGAACGTAAAACTGGTACAGCACTGTGTTTATTTTCCCTTTGATCAATTCGGAGAGAAGCAGAGTTTTTGTCTGGTTTCTGTAATGTAGTTATACTGTTTCTGACGTTTTTAAATGTAGGTAAATTATCAGTATTTATTACAGTTGTATCATTCAAGTATAAAGAGCTTGTTTCCAGTCCTTGAATATATTCCTAAATATAAAGAAAACAATAGTTAAAAATTTTGTAGAATGTACAAAAAAACTATGTGAAAGAATTTAATTTGAGAGGAAAATATTAAAAAGATGTTTTTGAAATGTATAAATATGTATAAAAATGCATTCTTATGAAATATTAACACAGAAAAATATCAAGTTCTATTACAAGAGACAACTTTTCACGTAACTTTCATATGAGCCTATTTTCCTTCAATTTATGAAAGCTGAAATCTGAAAGAGGATTGCAAATGTTGAGTCAAATATCGACCGAAAAAACGCTTTTCACAGTATTTAGCGTATGTCAAAGTGCACTTGATATTTTTTTTTCTTAAAGTGTATTTTATTCTGATTGGTTAATTGCAGGAGAAAGCTCTTGTAGGAATAACTTTTTTATAACTAAGCAGAAAAAATTGCTCGTACTCCCAAATCTTATTATACACTGAGGTTTGAGGCGATTTGAACCGAAAGAAATAGGCTCAAAATTTTCCATAAAAATCGCCGCGTCGTGTGTCATAGGGCCTTGTCAGTCATTTTCGACCTTCCCCCCGTAATTTTAAATTTATAACTTTGCAATATTTTCGTATTTTAAAGAAATTTCACGGAAAAATTAAGATTTTTATTTTCTATTTGTGTACGTTTGTATCTTTCTTAAAGCTTGCCTATTTTAACACGCTTATATTAGCTTCACCTGTATGTATGTATGTTTGTAACTTCTCTGGGAGCAAAACGTGATTGCACAAAATCCTTCATATCTCAAACAAAAAACCATTGTGTATGGTTTCCAGAGCTTTTTAAGAAAACGGCTGATGGCTGAGCTACAAAAATTTGCATGGTGGTTCGTAATGACCTCTCCTGATGCACCTCGAAGCCCGATTTTCGAATTTTGTTTTAGTTTTCTTTTAATTAATTAAAATGTTAAAATAAAAACCTTCTAATTACTGATAAATTGGCCATTTAATTTTAATCCTTAATTTAATTGTTGCCAAAAAAAATTATCATTATTTTTTGGACAGAAAAAAAAAAAAAAAAAATGTGAACAATAAAAATTACATTTATTTAAAATATTTAATATTATTCCTTAATTTAATTGTTGCCAAAAAAATTATCATTATTTTTTCGACAGAAAAAAAAAAAAAAAAAAAAAAAAAAAAAACGTGAACAATAAAAATTACATTTATTTAAAATAAGGAAAGTAAATTAAAGCGTGTTCTTTAATTTTTTAAAACTATAATATTATTCCTCTACTTTTACATTTTATTACTTTCTCTTACCCTTTATATATAGTGAAGAAAATATTGTTTTCGGGTCAATATTTCGAAATTGGGTTTTTCTTATATTTACATGCTTTGAGGTACCGTAAATCTGAAAATAAGATTCTAGCTGTTGTTCTCTGTGTGTGTGTTATCAGCACTGTTGCAAAACAGATAGTAGCAAGAAATCAATACTAGGTATCTTAAATCTGTATCGTACAAGGATGCTACACTAAACTTTTCATTGAGATCAAGTTGATGGTTCGTGTACAGGGAGATCCAAAAATTTCAAATGCAATACGTTTTTTTAAGAAATTTCTTATAAGTACTGTTTAACATCTACAAGCTGCACTAAACAAAATGAAATATTCATACATATTATATTCATAAAATATGTGTTGTATAGAATATGATATGGAAATAACTGATCATTCGTTTACAGAATTACCCAAAAGAACTTGATTATATAGAGACAGTACTTGGAAATAGCTAGAAATGCATTTCATGTTGTGTAAGTGTTTCATGTAGGACTATATATTTAAGTACACAACTTGCATACAACTTAAAGGCAATATACAGGGACAGTTAAAATTAAACGAAAACATTCTTTTCTATTAAATTTAATTGATCGAAATGCTTTGCTACATTTTGTCCTGTACAGAGAACTTTTTCCGGAATTAAAATCAAATCTCTAACTTGTGGCTTGATTTAAAATGGGGCTTGCAGGAGTAAAGATACAATTTTTATTTTTCTATACAATGATCTCTTTTTTTAGCCAAACAAGATTGAAAATTGGTAATTTACATGGTTATTGTTAATGTTTCATTATTTTCTTGTTGTATTTTTTAATGTATTTATATTTTTAACGAACGGCTAGAGTTAAAATGGCTATCGCTTTTCCAAAAGTTAAGTCTTTCGGGGAAAACATCTTAGCTACTTCGGCGCCAAATTTCAAAAATCGCCAAAGGAACATAGGTAAAGCTGTTCCAAACTTTTTTACTTCCTTATACAAAGTATAAGGAAGTATTGTATTGCTGGTTTGCGAAATTGATTTTGTATTTCGCATAGTTCAGAAACGAATTTTCCTCGTATATTGTGAATTTATATTTGAGACTGTCATGGCGTCTAGTTGTACATCTGCAAGTTTCGTCTTAATACGAGCTGTCATTTTATAGATATCAGCGACTTTACACGATTTTTCTTGACGTCTGTATGTGCATATATGTGTATGTGTGTATCTCGCATAACTCAGAAACAGTTGGACGTAGGACGTTGAAAATTGGTATGTCGGTTTGTTATCACATGTAGTTGTGCACCTCCCTTTTTGGACTTTCTGTGACTTTTCATTTTAGAGATATGTAAGAAAATTATATTCATAATGACCAAAAATACGAAGGTTTCGGCCATTATATATAACCTACCATCATAGAGATTTCAAAAGAAGCTAATGATAGAGTCGGTAATGATATTGTTATGAAAGTTGTCGACATTTTTGCGTGTAGAAAGTAATTTTTAAAGACATAAGCAGGTTCTAGTCGACGAATGCTTTTTATTTAATGGATATTCAACCCGTAGATAGAGAACATAATGTTATTTTTATGAAAGTTGCCGAAATTTTTGCGTGTAGAACGTAACTCTTAAAGACATGAAAATGTTGTAGTTTTCGAATGCACTTTATTTAATGGATATTCAGCCCGAAGAGAAAACCCGTAATGATATTGTTATGAAAATTGTCGACATTTTTGCGTATAGAAAGTAATTCTTAAAAACAAACAGGTTCTAGTCGATGAATGCACTTTAGTTAATGGACATTCAGCCCGTATATAGAGCTCGTAATGATAGTGTTATGAAAGTTGTCGACATTTTTGCGAGTAGAAAGTAATTCTGAAAGACATAAGCAAATTCTAGTCGACGAATACACTTTGTTCAATGAATATTTAGCGCGTAGATAGAGAGCGCAATTATATTTTTATGAAAATTTACAACATTTTTTGCGTGTAAAAAGTAACTCGTTAAGACATAAGCAGGTTCTAGTCAATGAAGGCACTTTTTTTAATGAATATTCAGGAAAAAGTTGAATAAATCTCTTATTTGTACCACAAAAATCAATAATCAATGAATATTCTCGAAACAATCCATTGAAATAATCATTATTACAACAGATATCAAATAAACATTATTAAATATACTACAGAGCAGAAATTTCGCTAATTCACGAGTAACCGAAAATTTCGAAGTCTGATTGGAATTTGAATTCATCGAGAGTATTGTCGGTAGTGCCTTTCCGACCCATGCCGTACGATTGTGCGGGTTAGACATTCACGACATCCACTTACATTTTTGCATCTGGAACAGTCATATATAATAAAATCAGGAAATGAACAATCGAGTTAATTAGCGGAAAGTGTAAAGTACAATTTTCGGTCAACAAATGTCGGTTATAGTCCATATTTTTCTTTCAGTTTTCAAAAACAGAAGAATGTAATGTTTTAAGATAAAAATGTTTGGGGTCAGAAAGGAAAGAATTTTCAAGGTAATTCTGTGCTAGAAACCAATGAAACATTCCGAAAAATTCCAGAACTCCTTTCCTATTGTAGTTAGAGTTCCCAGATTTTCGGAATCCTAAACTACCACTTTTCGCCGCATTTGAAAGTCTAATTTGACGCTAAGTCAACGTCCATCTTTGTGGAATTTTAAAAAAACTACCATCTATTTCCACTATTACTGTAACACCGTATAGAAAGTAGCACGTAAATATATAGGCAAGTTCTGGTCTACAATCATCAATAATCTCTCTTCTCTTTTTACAGCCTTGTTAGTCATTTACAGAACTTTCGAAAAATTTAGTTCTGCGCTGTAAATCAATGAATATTTTCGGAAAATTCCAGAATTCTGTTCTTATTGAAGTTAGAGCTTCCAAACTTTCGCAACCCTAAACTACAATTTTTCGTCAAATTCAGTCGCCAAATCACCAAAATCGATGCATAGACCAAAATCTGCGTCGGCTATAAACTTGGCGGTTTGGCAAGATTAACGATCAAATTTGGCGGCAAATTTTCAGGATAGTCAGAATTAGTGAACCCTTTTCAATTTTAACTGAGTTAATTGTTTTGGTAAAATGTATCGTTTCTCGTCTCTAACTTTCGCCAAAGAGAACAAAAGTAGGCCATCTATATACGCGAATGATTTTCATTGAATTCTAAGCTGTGCAGTTAGTTACCAGTAAGAGATTCTGTAATAAGCCGTGGAGTAATATTCCTGAAAAAAAAAATAATAATAATAATAAACACTATATTTGTCTCGGCAGTATATATATTCCTATCATATTATCATGATTTTTTTTTTTTTTTTTTTTTTTTTTTTGTGGTTGGAGTAGCAAATTTTTTTTTCTTGTTTTCAGGAATGTTTGCGAACTGGAACCTGTCTGTTTATTTACAGATCAGTTACTTCCCACAAAAATGTCAATGTTTTCAAACCATAATGTATACTACAATGGGTGTATAAGAAAATTATGTGGTGTCTACATCAGATTATATCAATAAAACATCGATACGTTTGTAAAACTTCATCAGTTTTAATAGTTGACGTAATACTATGTGATACCGCTTAAAAGCGTAAAATCAAACACAAGAGTTCTTATCAGCAATTAAATGTTAACACTCTTTAATGAACATTTTAATTTGGATACAATTTAATATTTATAAACTAATATTATGTTGTTAACCCTTTCATGGTCATGAACGCGTATACGCGGTCAGAGTGTTTTACTTCTGAATCATTTATTCATTGCTACGAATTTGCTAAATAGAAAACAATCAGTTTCTCAGTATTCCTGATAAATTTGTAATATTATTAGTACTTAATGACTTAAAAATATATAAAACACATTCCAGCTTCGAAACGAAAAAATTAAAAATGGCGTGGGAACAACTATAGTATTTCCCCTCAGCTAGATTTGGCGATTTTTCGTTGGCGATTATGGCTAAATCTAAAAATCATAAATCATATAGCATAAATGATAAAATCGTAAGCTAAATTATAAATCATAAAATCATAAATCCAAAATAAATAGCATGTAGGCTGCCATATTATATCGCAAACAATCCAGAACGACATCGTTATCGTTCAAATCGGCGCCAACGAAAAATCGCCAAATCTAGCTGAGGGGAAATACTATAGTTGTACCATGGTGTAACCATGAATGGGTTAAATATTCATTATAATTCATTTTATTTGTATTTTACAGGGTTTCATTTCACGCTGTTTATTATTGACGGGATCACATCTTTTGGCGATTTTTTCTTCTCATTTGGCGAAAACAATAGGCATGATTTTACACATGTACTCAATACATCTACATCCCGACTTATAGAACAGCAGTTAATGTTATGTTAACATATCCGCTGAAATACACAAACTGCTATATAATTCCTAATCCCAGACTTTCATAAAAACCTTGTTTAAATAAATGAAAAAAAAATTAAAAAATTAAAACCATATTTAAATTTACTATTTTATAATAAATTTCAGTCACTCATTGTGACCTTCTTCATATTGCATTGAATAAATGGTTTTAGCTTCTTTATAATTCCTTCTCAGCAATGTGTGCCACCTTGTGCCTACTTAAATTGGGTTGATTTGATTACACGCACGTCAAAATCTCAACGGATTTTAGGTTTTAAGACGTAAAAACTATTATTAAGCGGGCTTTATAGTGGCCGCTCCGTTCCGCTGTCCGCAAACACTGAACCAGAATATATGGAGTGATAACTATCTATTGAATAAGAAGTTGAATTGAATTGAATACAAAGTTATCACTCCTTATATTCTGGTTCAGTGCTTGCGTACAGCGGAACGGCCACTATAAAGCATGCTGTATAATTGGCTAGTTTAGTAACGTTTTCAAAATATATTTTTATATATCCTTTCGATTTTTTTTTAACGGAACAACTATAGTATCTCCCCACAGCTGAATTTGGCGATTTATTTTTGGCGATTATGGCTAAATCATAAATCTAAAAATAATAAAATCATAAGCTAAATTATAAATCATAAAATCATAAATCCAAAATAAACAGCATGCAGGCTGCCATATTATATCGCAAACAGTCCAGAATAACATCGTTATCGTTCAAATCGGCGCCAAAGAAAAATCGACAAATTCAGCTGTGGGGAGAGACTATAGTTGTACCTTTTTGGAAGGTAATGTACGTATGTGCCAATGTCTATTGCCAAACTAAATTCCTTCTCTATCTTTCCTAAATTTTTCCTCCTCTCCTACATGGCGAATACTGGTCATGTCTGATGCTACAGAATTCCACTGAAGTGCTCTCGGAAAGCAATCATCCTGCGCATGATGTTGCTAACCAACTTGGGCTTGATATAAAGACTGCGAGAACATTGTATAAAGACTGTGAAATTTGTACATTACTTGAATGAACTTTGTAAATAGACTTCCACTTGGCTCCGGTCCTTTTCACTTTCATGCAACTTTGTCGCCTTTTGTCGCGGGAGAGCTCTGCTCTGGCGACCTTTGTAATTTCTTTTTTTTGTTGTTATTTGCTATGCAATAAACAACGGGGGAGGCTTAACCTTTGGAGACGGGCTCTTCTGATTCTCCACAGTGGCTTTGGAGCCCATCTCTAAAGGTTAAAAACGCTCAAAACCACTGCATAGTGGTGAGCGGCTTCTTTCCGTCTTAGAATCTTAGAATCTTAGAATAATCATTTTTAACACCTTAAAATTAAAATGTGAATCTGTGAATGTTATGGAGGACAAAAATGCATTTAATGAAAATCGAGCCAATACAGATCGACAGAAGGGGGGCTAACACTGTTGAGAGGGAATTGAAAAAAAAAAAAAAAACTAAGACGTCATGTTAATTACAATTTGAATAAAGTGACGGTGAGAGACTGAAAATACTCAAATAAATTTAAATAAGGGTTTAACTTTTTAGTTTTTTTATGCATTTAGTTCATCCTTGTTGATTTAGGCGTAGATTTGGTATCTGTCATTATTGCCGATTTTTGTATTTGACAATCAAAAACTTAATACGAAAATGCACATGCTTGATGCATATTTTCTTAATATATATTTACGAACTATTTTTTCATATTATTGATTGCTCTCTTAATATGCACTATTAAATAA
Organism: Salticus scenicus; assembly: GCA_963930645.1. NCBI lineage: Eukaryota > Metazoa > Arthropoda > Arachnida > Araneae > Salticidae > Salticus > Salticus scenicus. Next base: position 179,767,517 of record OZ005658.1, read on the forward strand.
CCATGATTTTTGAAAGGAATTAAACATGTTCGTAAGATAACTTGACAATCCCGCCTTTTTTTTTTTTCCCCGCCATGGACGACAGATATCAAATCTGTTCCTTTATTTATGCTATATAAACATTTCTACATTTTCAGGATTTAGAGACAATAGATATATAAAGAAAACATACATAAATATAACACTTACCGAATTCTCATTTAAGGTTTCAGCTTTGGCAGAAATATTGTACCATTCCATACCCGACATTAAAATGCTAAGTAATAATATAACTAACAATTGTAGCAGAAACCATTTTATCGCGCAAAGGATCATAACTGAAACATGCCGAGCAATATTTAAAATATATTAGGGATTTCATAGATTCATTTTTAATTTTGTGTTACATAAGGAACAAGTTTTAAAAATGGAATTTATTGACCTATTGTGTTTTTTCTGCCTTTTGTTTATTTCAATATCTATAACATTAGGAAGATTAGGATCTATTTTAGCTGTTTAATTATTATGTTGCCAAAAAAAATGAATAATATGACAAATATTGTAAAGATTAAATATGTTCATGATAAACTTTAACACTCAGTTCAAACCATTGACTAAATATTAGAGTAGACCCCGAACTAGTATATATATATATATATATATATATATATATATATATATATATCCGCGATTGTAATGAAATGCTCGCCCTCTGGTGGGCTAAGGTGAAATTACAATAAACATGGTTTAATTCGAATTCCATACAGCCGCCATTGCTTCACGATATTTAGTTTCACATATATTTATAGAATAAAAATGAATAAATACGGTAAAAAAGATAACACATACTGTTGTGTGCTACAATCTAACTACAAAGGATCAAGAAATCCAGAATTGAGCTTCCATTTATTTCCAAATGACAAATTTAAAATTTCAGTTGCTTCGGCTAATGGAAGTAAAGAATTAATCAGATGATTTGAAACTAATATTTGTTCAGCTTCAGTTAAATATCTACTTCCGATCGAACTTTGAATAAACTGAAATATTTTTTTCCAAAAGCAATCAATTTTCCATAATGTAATGGCGGAATATTAAGTAGAATAACAAAAAGAACACTAATGGAACACACGTGGCTATAATGTTTACTAACAACTGCAGTGTTCAGAGAGCGCCATCTATCGATCATTACAAACGCGGATATATATATATATATATATTTTTTTTTTTTTTTTTTTTTTTTTTTTTGTTCACGAACATCACATCACATTGCCACCAATCCACCAATTCATTCACCAAACCCGTTTTCTCCCGCCAAACTGGCATTCCACTTCCACCAAAGCAGGCATTCAGCCTCCTTAAAAGCAACTTTCCATCAAACCATTTAAAACATGCAAAATCCCAAGAATCGGTTGCCAAGAAAGCGATTATCGCCAAAAGAAAGCGCAAAAACCGCAGTGATTTCCGCGGAATTTTTCTCCATAGTCAGTATAAAGAATCCATACTCTACTTCTGTCACTACTCGGTGGTTCAAACCATGAATATGTTAAAGTAAGATTTAAAGATAAAGTTAAGATTTAAATTATTACTTTCTTCTATATTCAATAGAAGAAAGTATTGGATTCGTAAAAATTTTCGACCGCGGGTTTTTGATGGATTTACACGTTTTGTGAGCTGTAGAACACGATTTTACCCTTTTTAGAAAATATCTGTCTGTCTGTCTGTGTGTGACACAATTTTGTGACAACTGTATTTCAGGAAATACTGCACAGAATTTCATACAAATTGGTATGTAGTTGCACCTTGACATAAATTAGTGTCTATCAACTTTTTGTAAAAATTGTCTTAGGTTGCGTTGCCATCCCGCTTTTTCTAAATTTTTAACATGGTGGTATAGGACAAAATTTTGTATAAATGTGCATAAAGAGAATTATTTTTTAATAATCATTATAAAATTTACCAGAAATATTTATAATAGAAATAGGCAACTGGGGAAAAAAATTTGTATGTGTAGCAGCCTCGCCTCCTTTTCTTACACAAAATACAGCTATATTATTAGAGATATTTTTGAGATTTAAGTATTACACAGGATTCACGACGTTCCCATATTCTTAACTGCTTTTTTTTTTCTTTTGTCACCACTATTTCACAATACTAATTCTTAAAATAATATTTTAGCTTTAAAACCTTCAAGATTTTTTTTTTTAATACTGGTAACAATACCAAAAAAAGAATGTAAAAATGTATTAATATTGCGATCCCAGATATTACATTACAAAACTACAAGTTTATATGTCTAATTATAAACAAAACTTCAACTATTTTAAAATTTACTTCTAAAAAATTCGATATTCCAAATAGTTGTATAGCATAAAAATACATATATATATACACTGAAAGTCAAAAAATTTTCATATTTAAAGTTTCAGATCATAAGTATTAATATTTACTCAGTTGTCATTAAACTCATGTTATGAATTATGTCGCTTTAAATTACTGTAGAAGAAGAGAATTTCTGCATTCAAAAGGTTTCATAAAAAAGTTGCTTATTTATAAATTTATTTATTTTTAAGAAAATTTCTTTTGGTATATAGAGCTGCTGGTCAAAAATTAATACAAACGCGGCGCGCGCCCAAACCGCAAAGTGGGTTATCCGCGGTCTACCACGGGTGCCAGACTCTAGTAGGGTATATGCCATCACAAATTTAATCTTCAACAGAGGAAAAAGTTCCCTGCTTCGGTAGCCCGATAACATGCGCATAAATCACTTGACGATACAAAACAGATTAACGGGAGCCAGGCACGCCGTAATACCCTCGGTAGAGGTCTGCACGGGCCGGCTTTTTCAATTTGTTTTCGGGCCGGGCCCGGACTTAAATTTTTTTTGCAAGCTCAGGCGGGGCCTGGCTCAATTTTTTTGTGTATACTCGGGCCGGGCCTGAATGAAATTTTTTCCGGGCCGTGTCGGCCGAATCTTTTTCTGATTTCCTCGTTAATCAACGAAAAAGGAAAATGATAAAATATTTCTTCAGTCATTTAATTCACATAATTTTACAGGTTGGTATATCACATAAAATTTTATTTTGTTAAAAAATATCTGTAACTTCAATTTAATTGCTTATCAGTCTGTCTGTTCGCAATCTGATTTTCCACAAATATTTTTAGCATGTCTCGAAATTAATGTGTTTTATTTCAAGTAATATTAAATGGTTTCCTATTCAAAATAGTATGCATGTCACTACTAGCTTGCGCACATGTTCAAACAAAAGAAATTAGATACGTTACTGTGTATAAGGCTTTGTGCAATATGGTCTGTAGAGTTTAGGTGGTATGTAGGCTATAAAAATCCTGCCGCTGTAACTTTTTCTCTAATTTTTTTTTTCTTCTCTCCCAGTGCACTGAATGAAAGTAGCATCCTTTTTAGCATTTACAAAAGCCTCTTTTCTATTGAATATGGTTGGATTACTATTAAAATTTTGTTTATCGGATCACAAAATAGATTCGTATACATTACGGTGCATAAGAGGAAATGGTTGAACGTGTATTTTCATTTTAAATTCCGTCCTATATTGTTTGATCAGTGCTAATATTTTCGATTTGACTTTCTGTCTGTTTTTGTACCTTCTGTACGTATGTAATAATGAACTTTTCTATGTAAATAATTATCTTGTAAAAGTTCAACAGTTTTGTTAAATAAGATTCTATTGCTTCGTTATATAAAACCTCTGCAAAACACATACTAAAGATTTTTTTCATAGAAAGGCATGCGTTTATTTTTTCATATTTTTGAATCGGGCCGGGCCCGGTAGCATATTTACTCCCTTTACTCGAGCTCAAACGGGGATGCAATTCGACGTTGTTGATTGGCTTTTGTTTCACGTGTCGCATTCTGACGTCATGCTTTCCGCAAAAATTTGACGAAAGATTCTTCCTGTAAAGTTTTAATAATATTTTATTATATTTGATTTTTTTTTTTTTTTTTTTTTTTTTTTTTTTTGTAAAATGTCTACATTTTCGGAGTCAAAGCTTCCTCCATCATTTATACACGAAATAGAATCAACTCCTGAAAATGTAATTAGAATTCGAAGTAATGTAAAAAATTTAGTTTGGTGAATTAATAATTGTAAATGCATATAAACTAGTCTCTTCATTTAAAAGCAAAGTGTGTCATGAGAAATGTCTATTTTTCGAAATTTTGATAAGTTCATTGCAGGTTAACTTTTCTCTCTTATATATTATATATACATAATAGTACTTTTAATTATATATTGAGAATAAAACTATGTAAATTATAATTTGTTGTTTATGTTTAAATTATTTATTTTATTTTATTTATTTATTTTCACTGCAAACTATTTAGGGTTTATTACAAAAAAAAAAAAAAAAAACCTCCAGATTTGTTATATTTCTGTAATTTTACTTTGAAACATTTAGACAATAATTTTTCTTTGTGATTTTTTTAAAGCCATTATATATATTGGTGCAGAGAAGTCATTTTACAATTTTGTCTCATTTTAACACAGTGCTTTTTTCATTTTACTCTTTCCTTTATTTCTCCATGCACAAAAATGAGAAATTTATATACGAGTATATATATATATCAATCAAATTTAAAAAAAAAATTAAATATATATATATATTGAACTGTTTGCATTTTCCTTTTATGAAAATTTTCAATCGTTTCATTTTAGTAAATTTAACAGTATGCAGTTGCTATTTCACTTCAAACCTTTAAATAGATTAATAAGAAGAATTTATTAATAAGAAGAATTCCTAACTCCACACAAAAGTATAAATACACAAAATTAATTTAATTATTTAAAGTACTAGAAAGCTAAAATGTAATCTAATTATTTACTTCCTACACACTCAAGCGTAATGAAATTTAATTTACTTTGGTGTGTCACTCACACGACTTTTCTTTTTATGCATTTGAATGCTATGATATATTAAAGGGTAAGATGGCAAGTAATGTATAAACGAACTTTAACAACAGTTAAAAATAGTTTTAAAAACTGTTTTATTAGATATATATATATTTATTTGAATGGGGCTACCGTAACCCCCAACACATTGATTGTACTTCGTATATACATACCCAATTTGTATTTTCTGCTATGATACATTTTTACAATATTCTTAAAAGGCATTTACAGAGATAAAAAGTTGAAAGTTGAAAAATAAAAAGTTTTTTTTTTACCTTCCCCCAAAATTAGCAATAAAATGTTGACTCTAAACTAATATTTTACAGTTGGATATGAAAAAATAATTATCACCTTGCACTATTTTTTCTGAACTTGGAAAAAATCAATAAACCACTTCCATTATTAATATTCCATACAGAAGAATGTACTCACTCAATTTTTATATCCCTGCATATTGTCTATGAATTATATGCACACCACACGCTGTGCTTGAATCATGAATAGCAAAAAAATCACATAACACAGCTTACATGCAGTTTCAGCAAAGTATAAGCATATTTTAGTAAAGTATAAGTACTTTTCAAAGCATAGTCCCAGTGTATCCGAATTCTTTTGTTAGGACCTGTAAATGAATCGTAAATGAATATATATATAATTTGATTTGGTTTAGGGCCGTCTTAAGGTGTTAAACTGCACCTACAACAATTTTCGCATATAGATCATAGATGTAACGTATTTGAATTCTCTTGAATGCACTTGTACAGGATCTCAACGAAAGCTTTTTCCTTGATCTTAGTGAAAAGTTTAGTACAGAGCAGCTCTAAATAATACACATTTAAAATACTGAGTTTGTACTTCTATCTACAATTTTTTATTGAGATATGGTGCCATAGACAAACCGCTAAATATCTCATTTTCGGATTGCGGAGGCCTCAAAACGTGTAAAGTACGCAAAAACTCATTTCAAATTTTCACCTAAAAACATACTTTTTCTCCTACTATACGGGAAAGTAAAAGTAATAACGTGAAATATAAAACCATACAATAGATAAATAATGCAAGAGGGGAAAAAAATCATATTAATTTTCAAAAAATTTATTTTTCCAAAACTACAATAAATTAATAAGATATTTAGTACTACATGTAATTATTTACTTTCCAAATCAAATTTGCAGAAAGTTTTTTTTTTTCATTTACTTAATATTTTTAAATTTGTTATTTTGATGTTTGTAAAAAACGACGGTATTTTTTTTTTTTTTTTTTTTTTTTTTTTTTAGGTCAAAAGTAAATGAGTAAATAAATAGAACGATAAAAATGATTATTTTATTTTATTTTTATTTATTTATTTATTTATTTATTTAAAAAAAAAAAAAGAAAAAAAAAACTCCCCCCCCCCCTTTTTTTTTTTTCTTTCCTTTTCTTCTTTTAATTAATAAAGTATTTAGAATACTAACAAGGTATTTAGTATTACATGTACTTATTTAGTTTTGAAATCAGATTTCATTTTAAAATTTGTTATTTTGATGATTAAAAAAGAACAAAAGTAAAAAATATTTTTGGGGGGTTAAAAATAAATGCATAAATAAATAAAAATTATAATTGTTTAAATGAATGATAATAATAATAAATGTAATATAAATAAATATATTTTTTTTTTTTTTTTAAGATTAAAAAAAAATAAATAAATAAGTTCCACTTTTCCTTTTTTTTTTTTTTTTTTTTTCTTAGTAAAATTACTGTTAAGAAATTGTTTAAAAATATGTTTAAGGAATTTGCGTGAAAGTTATACGAACTTCTAACATAGGTTAATTAGTAAAATGAGGGGAATTAAAACATAAAATAAATTGAAAAGGTTACATAATAATTAAAAATCTATGAAAACTACAGATGGCGCCACTATTTTTCTTATTCAGAATTATTTTATTAAAGTAATTTTATCTGTCATATATTTAATATGGTAAAATAAACAATTTAAATTACTCAGAAGAAAATTTTGTTTTCAAAATGCAACTAGAAATCTCTTTCAATTATTCATATTCATTTATTCGCATAAAACGAGAGGAATAATGTTGATTATTATTACTGATTTAAGCTAAGTATTACAGTCAGTGAAAAACCATTGCATCATAAAAGGTTGCAACCAATCAACAACGTCGAATTGCATCCCCGTTTGAGCTCGAGTAAAGGGAGTAAATATGCGGCCCGGTAGGGCCTGATTTTATCGTTTTTTGTCCGGGCCGGGTAAATAAAACTTTCGTACGGGCCGGAGCCGGGCCTCAAAATTCCGGCCCGTGCAGACCTCTAACCCTCGGTCCCCTCACAAAATTATCGACAGAAGCATAATCTTCCGAAGTACTGCCACGACTCAGCGTTACTTGACTTCAAGTTCAAGTTCTAACTTTTATTAGGCCCTTTTCTTCACTTAAGTAAACTTTCCGATTTAATGCTAAATAGAAACACAGCTTTAGCAGTATTTTTAATTATCTTTATCTGTGCTACGTCATAAAAACCCTCACATGTGACAATTGCAGGGAAAACTAAAACATTATAATGTTAATATTTGTATTGTGTAGGGGAATGTTTGTATCCTATGGGGAAATTCACAGGGAAATGGAGTATCAGAAATCACATCTTGTGCATGATTTAGTTTCAAACCCAAAAAAAATGATATTGTGCAAGTGCACGTTACATTTTAAGAACAAATATTATATTAGGTCAAAGCATTACGCTACTTCGAGATTAAAGTGGAACATTTACCCTATTACAAGTAGCTATATGAATAGAAATGCACATTTTATTTTCAAAATAATACAATTTCCACCTTTAAGGTAATTTTCCAATTTTATTTCGAATAAATTTTTAAAAATATCTTAGAGGAGTTCATTGGCCAATTTGATGCGCCATCTTGCCGAGAAATGACGATTGAGGTTGAGGTTGAGGTTAAGTGAGTTTTAACCTCACACTGAAACTGTGCTGTAGGTAATTGACGACGGTCTGGAACTCACCTCCCAGGAGTGGTTCCGAGACATGCCATCACTACTTTAGCCCGCTGCTAAAAATAAAGGCAAATTTAAAATTTAAAACTCAGATAAAGATGTATTCATGACCGATTTGCTCGGTACTCAATAACCCCATGATAAGGTCTCAACTAAATTTACTAACCGACTCGGTCCGCAATCTTGTTTGAAAATGGCTGCTACTTGAATATTTCAAACTCACATAAAAAAAAGTATTTATGAACCGATTTACATGGATCTTGATTTATAAATAAATATATAAACAACTCGAAACAATAGTTGCATGTTTCTCCAATTTATGGTATCTAGTTAAAAAGTTTTTGTTTTTCATTCTGTATGTATTAGCACTTTTAATTTTACTTCTTATTTTATTATTTAATTATTTTTTTATTTTTTCATGTTTGCAGTTGCTGGTCATAAAGGAAGATTGGTCTTTGGTATATTAAATGGTGTATCAACAGTCTGCATGCAAGGAAGATTTCATGTGTATGAAGGTTATTCATTGTGGAAGGTTAGTTATGGTTTATTTTAATTGGAAACTAGTTGTTTAAACATTTTAGTTAAACTTTTACAAAAAAAAAAAAAAAGAGCAATCTTGTGTGATGCGGTCATTAGTGTAATGTATATAGGTTTTGTAGGCTTAGGCCACACCTGCCCCAAACCGTAAGGCAAGTAGAATCAGAAAACACAAAATTTTCATCATTTTCACTACTTTCCAACAAAGTTCAAAAGTGTTTATGACTTCAGTTTGTCTGTCTGTCCGTCTTTCCTTACTCTAACTTCCATAAATATTCATGAAATTTCTTGAAACTGATATATGTTATTATGTTCACTCTAGGATGTTTGTTCCCCCTTGAAAATGGAGTGAATACCACCACCACCAGTTTGTATACAGGGACACAAGAAGGAATTAAAAAGCATTGCGTTGTATGAGAGTTATTTCTATAAACCACATTTTAATAACTGTATTTTGCACACTGTTAAAAAAGGTTTCTTAAAAATGAGCTAAATTGTCTCAAAATAGCTCCGAAACAATATTACTTAAATTTGAAAACCCATGTGCTCATTTTTGAGTATATTGACAGGTCAAACATGGAGATATTGGGATTCTTATTGGTCAACCCCATTTTTGAGCATGTCAGTATACTCAAAAATGAGTACATGGGTTTTCAAATTTAAGTATATATTGTTTCGAAGCTATTTTAAGACAATTTAGCTCATTTTTAAGAAACCATTTTTTACAGTACACAAATCATAATGAAATTCACATTAATTATTCATATATACAACAATATGATTTCTATAGAATATAGTATAACTGACTAGCACTAAGATTTACAGAGCCCCACAAAAATATTCACATACACTAAAAGCAAAACCAGAAATTGCTGGGTTTTTATTTTCGATTTTATTAATCGTTTTCAACATTTTCTAATAATATTTGAAAGTGATTATGATTTAAATTAGCCCCTCTGTCTTTCTGTCCGTCTGTTTGTCTGACTGTCTACGCTCTAACTCTCTTAAGTATTCATGGAATTCTTTGAAAATGATATATGTTATTCAAATTCCCTAAGGGATGTTTCCTTTTGAAAATGGAGTAAATATCACTACTGGTTTGCGTGCAAGGCCACCCGAAAAGATATCAAAACATTGCGTACTATGACAAATATTTCTATAAATCCTATTTTAATACCTTTATTTTGCACATATCATAATAAAATCAATATTTAGTATTCGTATGAAATATATATATATATATATATATATATACATAGTATGAATAAGTATGACTAGCATTAATATTTATAGGGCCATGCAGAAATATTCATACACATTAAGGACTATAAACGGAAATTGTTGAAATTACATTTTCGATTTTATTAAACGTTTTTAACAATTTCTAACAATGTTTTAAATGTTTTAGAGTGACTATAAATTTAATTAGTCTACTTGTCTATCTTTCTGTTCTTATGTCTGTTCGATGTGTCGTCACTTAAGTAAAATCGAAATTTAAACTTGACAACGAGTTAGGTACATACGGTTGGAAAGTTTTCATAATTATGCAAACCGTATGATTTTTCATTCTTGTTTTTCTTTAGGTGTCATTGTTTCATTATAAAAAGCTTATATATATATATATATATATATATATATTCTTTTTTAATCTGGATTAGATGTAGTTAATGTCCACAAATTTTTAGAACTGTAAATATAATAGAAGTTGAGAAAAATGAGATCAAAGTCTAACTATGACGAAACGTTGTTACATTTACCCCCCCCCACACACACACACACACACACACTCTACGCATCACCTTATTTGTTTATTTTGACTTAGAATATTAAAATGTTTATCTTCAAAAAAATGTAAGGTAGATGAAATTTAAATTCTTTTTAAAATAAACTATTCATTTAAATAATCTCCCGTCGGCTTTTTACAGTGTGCCATGCCTGTCCGTGTCATGAAACTCATCGGCATCAAGACCCTCATAGTGACTAATGCAGCAGGTGGTCTCAATCCTAACTTCAAAGTAGGCGACGTTATGCTTATTAAGGATCACATTAACTTTCCAGGTTTTGCTGGAGACAATCCTTTAAGGGGAAGAAATGATGAAAGGTGAGTACAAAGTTGCAATAGATTGCACTGCTTTGCAGAAAAATGGCCCCAATACCCATTCATGCTAATTTCTTTGTAAAATGACCTCCGGATTCCGAATATGACGTCCGTTTTGTCCCATCACCCACATTTTTTGGGGACGCCACCCTATTTTTATCTCAGTTCGGCAATTTTATGGCTATAAATTTGATTTGGAGGGGAGTAAAGGATTATTTTAACTGTTAAATATCTTCTGAGTGTCTACAGAGGTGAAAAATTCTAAAACATGAACATTTATAGCAAGGGAAGAAATTTAGGGATGGGAGGGGGGGAAGATTCTCCACTAAAATTAGAAATTATATTTTTATTAATCTACGAGGGTTGTCCGTAAAATAAGGCTCCCAACGAATTTTCACAATGAAAAACATGTTTATTGGCATTGAATAATACATATTTGGAAAGCATAGCCTTTCCCCTATTTTTCGGCATAATCACCGTTGAGATCAATGCATTTTTGCATGCGGTGTACCATCTTCTTTATGCCTGAATCGTAGAACTCTGCCGCCGCGCGGCGAAAAAACCTCTTCTTTCAGCTTCCCGTCGGTTGTGAAATGCTTTCCACCTAGGTGTTTCTTCAATACAAGGAAGAGATGGTCACTGGGGGTTAAGATTGGGCTGTGCGGCGGGTATTCCATCCAAATCCGTTGATGAGATCGGTTGTGACACGGACGGTGTGCGGACGAGCGTTGTCCTGATGAAGACGCTCTCCCCTTGTGAGCATGCATCTGATATTGTTTATACAGTTGGGAATGAATGTCCACCGGGGCAGCGTTTTTTGTTTTTTGCACACAAAAAACGAATCACAGAGCTTAATTCGCAGCTGGCGTGAGAAGCGAGTGGGTGCTCCATCTCTCACGGCCACCAAGACAAAAATGAACGTCGCTGACAGCTCGCGGGGGCGGGGACTGGGAGAAAGGGAGCCGAGCTACACGTCAGTGTCACCAAAACCCGCGTAACAGCGTTCCTAGCGTCCGAAGCTCCCTGGGAACCTTATTTTACGGACAAGCCTCGTATTATTATTTATTACACCTTACATTTTTTTTGTTTTTAACAGTTAAAATAATCCTTTTCTACCCTTTAAATAAAATTCATGGCAATATAAAACTGCCGAACAGTGATGAACAATGCGGGAGGGGGCGACGTCCCGCGAAAACGGTGGGTGATTGGGTAAAATGGAGGTCATATTCGGATTCAGTTGGTCGTTTTACATAAGAATCAACAAGAATGGTATCAAGATTCGATTTTTTTTTTTTTTTTTTTTTTTTTTTTTTTGCAGCGCTGTGTTATTATTACGACAGTACAAAAAACATTGTTAACAAATTTTAAAAATTTCGGAGATTTTCTAAAAATGGTTAAATCGGGTTCAGGACATCTTAAAACATGTGCATCTATCGAAAACTAGAAGTCGAACATTTTCACCAATCCAGTATTTTCTTCTAATATATTTCGAAGAAAATTAAAATAGTGTAATTTCAATTGACCAAAAAAAGATTATTAAGATCCGCATAGGAAATAGCTAGTTGGAGGACTGGATAAGCACCACTTTATGATGGATGAAGATAGACTTTGAACTTAATTAATATATGGGTCATTCTCTGAAAAGTGGGCCTTTTTAAAAAAAAATTAGCCAAATAAAATTCCCCCCATTTTTTTTTTTTTTTTTTTTTTTTTTTTTGTGCATGTACATATATTTTACAGTTAATAAAAAAATAATATAAACCAAACTGTAACTGATAATTTTTTAAAATAGTATTATTTTTACTAATTAGAAAAATGAGGGAATGAAATGATTGTGAGGGAATGACAAATTTCTTCTAGAAATTACTTTGAAAAAATATGATTATGTTTAATTGTATTTTCAAACACTAAATATTTATTAAAACATATTTTTATTATTGTAATAACATAAAAAAGCAAATTTGATTTCTTTTAGTTACCTTTATAATGAATGGGGAAATGACATTAATAAAAATACTGTATTTCAATCTAACGTTTAAGAGCCATATGCTACTCATTGTAAAATGTTTCCAACAGAACACAAAATGGCTTCTTTACTTTGCGGCTATATATATTAAGTTTGACTTAAATAAAGCCCGTGCTGCTGTTAATGGAGTAAGTAAGGGTGTAATTATAGTTTAATGAGGGAATGATGTCTGTTACTAGGGACAACAATAAAGAGTGTTCTAATATCTTTCATTGTATAATATATGAATGTGGTATAAGGGATAAATAATTATAAAGTATATTTAATAAATTTTCAATTGAAATAATCTAAATATACATGTTATAATACCATAGAAATCATTTTATTTACTCACATGTGTGAATGGGGACACAGTGAGGGAATGATATTTTGCATTTTAAAAAATATTTTAAAATTGTATTTGAATTCCAGTAACCAAAGAATAACAGTTTATATGAATAACTAGTTAATATTGATAGTCCTGACAGATTTTTGTTTTTGTGATTTTAAAAATATGCCCTCAAGACTACTGGGACATGAAATGACCACTTTTCAGAGAATTACTCATATACAGGGTGGCCATAATTAAACTGACAGTGTTTACAGTATTCTGTAGAGTGATCTAATTGCGGGAATGGCGTCAAATTTTGTAGGATGATTTAACAAGACGAGGGACGAAGGGTTGCACTAGAAAAAATATTAGTTCCAAAAGTCACTGCTAGGGAAATATGTGGAGCTGTGTAAAAGAAATGAGAGTTCTAAAAATCTCAGAATCAATAATGAAATAAAATTACCTTTCATTTAGGACATTTACAATTTAATTCAAGTTTAATGAGGTAACAATTTTTTTAAAAAGCGAAAAAATTAAACAGTGATAAAGTTTCCTTATCTGTAATTTTACTTACTGAGGACTTGTTCAGTCGTCGCCTCAAATGGATCGTAACTTTGAGCGTTGGGAAGTTTGATCTGTTGACTGGTTAAAAGGTGCTATCAGACAGAAGACGATATATTCTAAAATATAAGCTATTGCCGCTCAAAAGCGACCAAACGACTTCAGTAGTTTTTAAGCATAAACGGAAGAATGAAATTCAGAAATGTAAACAACGGACCCAACATTTGGCTATTATTCCCCACCTAGGATGTTTAAAAGGGAAAAGAATAGAGGGTGTTCTGTAATCGCGATTCTCTGATTGGCGAATTTCGTTCTAAAGACTACCGTATGTGATTTAAACAGTCGAAAATGCGTGATTGAAGAACGTACGTTCGGCAATTTGTATCAAACGGCATATTTGGATCGTTTCCCGCATGAGAAACCTGTTTATGAGGTATTTTGTGATAAAAACTATCGTATGGTTCTTCGTTTAATAGCGGATTTAGAGACTTGCCGGACAGAATCTGCCAATCGATCAGCCTAAAACGCTTTTCGGATTGTACGGGAGATTCCTACAGACATGTTACTTTCTGCTGTTGTGAATACTGTGCACAGAATGCAATATGTGGCCCACAAAAATGGTGGATACATTGAACCTCATTTGAATGTGCTAAATAAAAGGTAATTAGGTTGATTCCTTTAGAAATCGACCTATTGCAATCACTTCGTTTATCTATCTATCTATCTATCTATCTATATATATATATATATATAATGAAAATTTTATCATCACGATAACTCCCGAAATAATATTCGAAATGGAACCAAATTTGGACAGTGAACTGATCTTATAAATATCTTGGATGAGTTCATTATCCAAATTGCTCCGACTTTTTGTTTTCAAGTGGCAGCCACTTGAAAATTTCAAACCGACATTGTAAAAAGCATATTTAAAGCAAGATTTGCTTGAATTTTGTTGTAAATACAGACCACATAAGGGTCTCAATGAAGTTTATTAATGAAGTTTATCCGCTATTTATAATAAAGTGGCAGATATCTTAAGTTAAGCGGGGCCACTTGAAATCAGGTTACCACTTGAAAATTTAAAATCACTATAACTTCCGAAATAATACTAAAAATCGAACCGAATTTAGACAGTGTCTTAACTTATCTTATAAATATCTTAGATGAGTTTATTAACCAAGTTGCTCCGCCATTTTGTGTTCAAATGGAGACCATCTGAAAATTTCAAACCGACATTGTAAAAAGCATATTTAAAGCAAGATTTGCTTGAATTTTGTTGTAAATACAGACCACATAAGGGTCTCAATGAAGTTTATTAATGAAGTTTATCCGCTATTTATAATAAAGTGGCAGATATCTTAAGTTAAGCGGGCCACTTGAAATCACGCTACCACTTGAAAATTTAAAATCACAATAACTTCTGAAATAATACTACAAATCGAACCAAACTTGGACAGTGTCTTACCTTATCTTATAAATAACTTAAATGAATTTGTTAACCAAGTTGCTCCGCCATTTTGTTTTCAAGTGGAGACCACCTGAAAATTTCAAATTTAAATTGTAAAAAGCGTATTCTGAAATCGTTTGAATTTTGATGTAAATACAGACCACATAAGGATCTCAATGAAGTTTATTAGTGTAAACTATATCCGCCATTTTTAATAAAGTGGCAGATATCATAAGTTAAGCGGGACCACTTGAAATCAGGCTCCCACTTGAAAATTTAAAATCACGATAACTTCTGAAATAATACTCCAAACCGAACCAAATTTGGACAGTGATATTGCCATATAATTATCTTGAATGTTTCCACTGGGCAACTTGTCCCGACATCTTGTTTCTAAGTTCCAGCCACTTGAAATCACACTGCCACTTGAAAGTATACCATCACGATAACTTTTAAAATACTAAACTGATTCAAATAAAAGTTGGATAGTGAACTTATGGTTCAAATATGTAGGATAAGTTCACTTGGTGACTTGATCCGTAATTTTATTTCCACGTGGCGGCCACTTGAAAACTTGTCATTATGGTAACTTCAGTAATACAGAATCAATTCGCATCAAATTTGGGTAGTGGATTTATCCTTCAAATATCTCAGATAAGTTCGTTGGGCATCTGGCATCTCACTCCGCTTTTTTTTCCAAGTGGTGCCACCTGAAAATTTCTTATGACGATAATTTTTGAAATACTGATTTAATTTGAACTAGAACTGGACAAGGAACTTATCATACAAGTATTCTGGATGATTTCGCTGGGCAAGTTGTTTTGCCATTTTGTTTACAAGTTGCAACCACTTAGACTGCCAATTGAAAATTTGCCATAGAATTAACTTTTGAAAGACGGCACTGATTTAAACCACAGTTGGACAGTGAACCTGTGCTTCAAATATCTTGGATATGTTTGCTGGGCAACTTGTTCCACTGTATTGTTTCCAACTGGCGGCCACTTGAAAATTTGTTATCACGGTAACTTTAGAAATACTTAATCAATTCAAATCAAAGTTGAAAAGGGATTTATCATTCAAACAACAAAAATCTAGAAAATTCACGTAACTCGTGAACCAATCACGTTATTGCGTCCATCTTTGGTATATCGATAATAAGTATTTTCTCGCCAAAAGTCGCCAAAAAAGTCGCCATAGGGGAAAAGTCGCCAAATTTGGCGCCAAATCCATTGCCTGCGTTACTTGCTCTTTTTAATGCGTTTTTAAGGAAAAATTAGGCTATTTTAATGCTAAAACAAACTAGAAATGCAGAAAACTAACATTTTATCAACTAACAAAAAGCCTCTTTGAAAGAATATCTACAAAAAAAATTATTTTCAAATGTGCAACGATATCTTAGATGAGCAACTTTCTCTGCCATTTTGATCGAAGTGCCAGCCACTTAATTTTTCAACACGATGACTTTTGAGATTTTGAATTAATTCGAACTTTATGTGTACAGTAGACTTATCTCACAAAAACATTTCATATATTTGTCAACTTAACTCAGCGTTTTGTTTCCAAGTTTCCACTTGAAAATTTTAAATTCACATAAAAGGGTATTTATGAACCGATTTGCGTAAAACTCCATATGTGCATAGCCTACATCAATATTTCTACCAAGTGCATTAATAATTTGTAGCCGCCATTTTGAAACAAAATGACGGCTACTTGATAAGGAAAAAGAAATCAACCTACCCTTCCGAATAAGCCGGAAGGACTTGTTTTATTTCGGTGTTAATTCTGCGTTTTTTAGAACTCTCATTTCTTTTACCCAACACCACATATTCCCCTAGCTGTGAATTTAGTAACTAATATTATTTTAGTGCAATCCTTCGTCCCCCGTCTTGTTAAATCATCCTACAAAATTTAGCGTCATTAGCGCAACTGGAGCACTCTACAAACCACTTCAAACACTGCCAGTTTAATTATGGCCACCCTGTGGCCTGTACTTCATTTGAGTTTCATGGAGTGATAAGAATATGGGTAAAATTCGATCCAAATTTCAATGAGAACATATATTCTGACAATTTCAACTCCGATTCAACTCTGAAAAAGGAGACCACTGAGGTTAAGAGCGAAGTCAATAAAACGTAAATATCTATCCTCTTTTCCCGCACTCCTTCACTATTTTGCTAGAATCACAACTTATCTGAGAACAATATGAAATCAAAGGTATAATTTCGAAGTGCATCTATAAAAGTTGATTCAAATTTAATCAACATTTTAAGTGTTAACATTTAGCCTCCTAGCACAATATCTTCAGTGGTAATACGTGGATTATTATTATTAATAATAATAATGACCCTCATCTGTCATGAACGAATCCGGTTAGACCGCTTCAAAACAGAGACTTTTGGTAGCCCCCCCCCCCCTTTTTTTTTTTTTTTTTTTTTTTTTTTTTTTAAGAAATGCTATGTGTTTTTATTTATTTATTTATTTATTTTAAATTAATCTGCATAAATGTTACATCATTAGAAAGGTCTTACAAAACTGAACATTTTTGTGCTTACACTTTTCCCTTAATCTCAATATGTAAAAATATTTCAACGAAAGCTTATATCTACCATTGCAATTCTAAAGTACCCATGGAGGATAAAATTAAAATGTAGTATAAAATTCAATCATAAAAATTATGGGCTAATAGTTATTGCATCATTTTCTTGCAATCATGATAATGTACAGTACTGGCCAGAATGGATGACTCACCACAAAAAACTGTGATGTTTATGAATGCACAATAATAATTGCATTTAACTAAGTATTTATTTTATGGGAATTATTAATTTTAGTTATATAAGCACAGTATACATACATAATTGAGAAATGATTCAATATTTGATGTGGAAGCCTTTTTTTTTACAATACAGCTTGGATACGATCAGGCATAGAAATACATATCTTTTCGCAATAGTCTGGTGTAACTTCTGTAATCCACACTTGTTTTATAATTTCTCTTTAGTCCGAAAGTGAAGTGGAGTTACGCTCAGCAACTTTGCGCTTTAAAATTACCCAACAGTTCTCGATTGCGTTTAGATCCGGGGAATTTCCGGGCCACGGCCCAAGGATCTGAAACCCCTGCTTTGCAATCCAAGTTTTAACAGATTTAGTCTGGTGGAAAGGTGCTCCATCATGTTGGAAGTGTGTGCACTGGTTGATATTCATAAACGGTGGTAACTTCTCTTTTAGCACATCAAGATAAACAGTTCCATTAATTGATGTGCCTTTCAGGCATGAACCACAATCCACACCTTCCTTTGGCACAAATGGCTCCCCAGACCATTAGTTTTGCAGCATTCTTCACGGTGGGAATAATGTCGCGTTGACAGTCTCTTTTATTGGGAGGCCGTCGTATGTTTCTACATGCATAAAACTGCAATACTTGAGTCTCGTCTGAAAACATCACGTGTATCCATTGCCTGATACTTTTTACAAAATATCAGTCGGTCAGCAATGTTTTTGGGAGAGAATTTAGGCTTCTTAGCAAGCTTGTAGGATTTTAAATTTGCATTGAATAGCCTCCTGTGGATTTTCCTTTGGCTAGGGATATTAACATCTTTTGGTAAACCAGCTTGGATTGCTTTCGCTGATTTTCTGGGTGACTTCTTCGCTGCCAAAATTATGGACTCATCCATGCGCTTGCTTGTGCTCTTGTGACGACCTTTTGCCTTTGAATATCCACAATTTCCGGTTGTTTTGAAATTACTTATAGACCTAGAAACTGTCTTTTGGGCCAATTGTAATATGGCAGCAATTTCCCGAGTACTATAACCTTCTTCGCTCAGAATCTTTATTTGTGTATGCATTACGCGTGAAATTCTTTTACCAGGCAATTGTATATTATTTCACCCTTCTGCAAAAATTTGTACGTCAACACACGGCGAACACATCTAATGAACTAACGAAATGCCAAGCAAGAACACTTTCACTTTGGTTAACAGCCAAAACGAACATCTGGCGCCAATACGTCACTATGAATTGGAAAAAGCAAGTGAGTCATCCATTCTGGCCAGTACTGTACTTATCTGATATAAGCAAACAGTTGATTGTGACGTCATATTTATCAAATTAGTTAAAATAAATAAGGTTACAAATAAGGTACCTAAGGTTACTTCGTTACAAATATGGTACCTTTCATTTGGTATCTTATTTGTAACGAAGTTTTGATTAGATACTTTAGAATTAATTAAAATATGAAAATCATTTCAAAACTGGACATTTAAATTTATGATTGTTGCCAAACAATTTAACCAGTTATTGTTATATATATATTTTTTTTTTTTTTTTGGGGGGGGGGAATAAAATAAAATAATGTTTTCACGCGAAAAATTAAAAAATATTAAATTTGCCCATGCTTATAAAAAATACTAAGTCGAAGAAGGAAGCGAAATAAGTACTGACAAGGAAACATTCAAAAGGTGTCATCTTCAAAAAGTATTGAAAACAATATATGTGATTCTACTCTTCATAAAACACGAGAAAATAAAAAAATATCTGCTGAAATGAATTACAGCGACCACAAATTTTTTTCAAAATTAAGCATATTTGGCGATTTCACACTGCTAGGCGATTGATTTTGAGTACTTGGCGGAAAAGCAAAACACGGTTCTGTTCGTACACGGCAATCTCGGTGCTAGCAAACATATCGTCTAATAGCGCTAAATCGCCAAATATGCTTAATTTTGATAATTTTTTGTGGTCCCTGTACCTGTAATTAATTTCAGCCGATATTTTTTCATTTTCTGGTGTTTTATGAAGAGTAGAATCACATGTATTTTTTTTTTCAATACTTTTTGAGGATGACACCTTTTGAATGTTTCCTTGTATGTTATTCCTTATTCCTTCCTTCGTATGTATGTTCCTTGTATAATGTTCCCAAATATTACGATAAATACGATATATAATATTATACGTTATATTAGACCTATTGTCCAGGGTTAGTAGGTATTTTCGTTAAAAGAAATAGTTTGTGCAACTTGCACATTAGTCCCGTCAGGTGCAACTTGCACATTAGTCCCCTTTAAATATAGTGTCCAGCGAAGCTGGCAAAGCATTCGTTGATTCACTACCTTAACTGGTTTCACATTCCGTCATTTTTGACGGGATTATATACTAGTTCTATAAATAATGGTTGCGGTCAAACCAGAACCAGAACCTTCTTTTGAGAGTGTTTATACTTTAGTTGAATACATCTCAAATTTAGGAAAATACAAAAGAACTTTTTACTTTCTCTTACCGATAAGGTAGAGAAAGTATTGTTTTTGGGTCAAATTTTAGAACGCCAGATTTTGTTATATTTACACGTTTTGAGGTCCCCTGAATACGAAAATCATGTTTTTAGCAAATGGTCTGTGTGTATGTCTGTGTGTGTGTCTGTCTGTTATCAGCATATCTCAAGAACAAAAAGTAGCAGACATTCCAAACTTGGTATTCTAAATGCGTATCATATATAGATGCTACAGTAAGCTTTTCGTTAAGATCAAGCAAATGGTTCGTGTACAGGGACAATCAAGAGAATTCTAATACGTTACGTCTATGGGGGAAATTGCAGGTAAGTAGAGTTTAACGTCTATAGATTGCACTAAACCAAATGAAACGAATATATTTATTTTGTAATAGAGATAGTCAACTGGGAAAAAAATTTTGTGTATGTAGGAGCCTCGCCTCCCCCCCCCTGGGGGGAAGTCCCCCCTCGAGGGAAGTAAATTTTCATGGTGGGTATCTTTCAAAAGAGTTCGCCAATACCTTTAAAACGAATGGTTGAACCATCGATCTGCGATAATTTAAAACAAAGTTATCGATTTTTTTTTAATTTTAACAAAAAAAAAAAAAAAAAACGTAGTAAAAAAATCTTTTTTTTTTTTTTTTTTTTTTTTTTTTTTTTAAATATTGAGAATAAAATGGACTTTTCTTGGATATTTAGTGTTATACTACTTCTCTAATATGGAAATCGTCTGCATTATCATAAAAGATAATTTTTTTAAATAATAATTTTAATAAATTATTTTTTAAAAACAGAATTATTTTTTAATAACCGAATTAAATTTTATATAAATCTAGGTACATTAATGAAACGGGGGGTTGAGGGGGATGGTAGCCCCCTCACACAGAATTAATTATCATATAAAACTCTTCCGAAGCCTAATTTGAATTGTTTAACATAGGTTTACATGACATCGTTATCTTACCTCTTAATCTCCAACCTGTATTTATAGTATTAAATTTCAGGGTAAGAGAAAGTCGTGTTTGTGACACACCAGATTATTTCTTATGGGTTGTATTCGTGTCGGGTCACGTCGGCTGTATTTTTTTGCTTAGGGCTCGTGTTTTTGTTTTATTGGCTAAATTTTTCTCTTACGTGTCACTTTTAATGAAATTTTCAGTCGGTCCGAGTTAAGAGCATGTTTATAAAAATATATAATAAGTATAAAATTACTTGATAGAAATATATCAGCATTATTTTTATTGGATGATTCTAAACTCGACGTACAAACGTGGAGGGGAGGTCAAAATCATCATTAGAAATCTTAATTACATGTGAAAGCAGCGTCCCAAATTTCGCCTTTAAGTGATAAAGAGACATAAAGACAAAGCAAGGTCACAATATAGAATACAGTATTAAGTTATTTATTGCGCAAAAAAAAAAAAGAGAATAAAAATACAATAGTTAGAAGCAATCACAGGATTTATTCGAAATTCCGCCCATCGGCATTCATGCACGATTGACACCTGCGCAGCATGGATTGGCGAATATTTTCAAAAATACCAAACGTTTCGCGAATCGTAGTATACACTAAGGGACAAAAAATAAATAAATAAATAAATAAAAAATAAAATAAAACTGCTGAAAATTGACTTATACCTTTTGTGTTTGTAATAACTTAAAAATTAATGATTGAAACAAATAAAACTGTTATGGTTGTATAATTAGTAATAGTAATAATCCTAACGTAGCAAAGGTGTAGAAAAACGCATTTTTCTTGAAATTATCCTTTTCTAAGATAAAATAAATATATTTGTATTTTGCATCGTTTTCTGTACAGGCACAATATATATATATATATATATATATATATATATATTCATTTATGTTTTATAGTAACGTGTCAGTCGGGAAGAAAAAAGCATTACGTTCTACGGGGAATGCTCCAATTTGGCACTAAAATGGCCGACTTTCAGTCAATGTCCAGTCTCTTTATATATAGGGTCCCTATCGAAAGCTCGATTGCAGCGCCACTTATTCATTTAGGAACCAGCTATCCTATGTGATTTTGATTCTTATTGATGTTTTCTATCTCCCTTCCAAGTTTGCACGTGGAGTTCCGAAATATCCTATATAAACATACCAAATATGCCCATACTAAATATACGCATATCCAAAATATTATAGCAGTAAAGTAGAATTCTATATTAGACATCTCAAATACCAGAGGCTTTTATTTAGTGGACGCTTTTTATATCTTCAGGGTAAATGATTTTTCTAAATATTGTTATTTTTATTTAGTTGTTTATTTTCGCATTTCATGCCAAATGAAGAACGACAAAAATCTCTTTTGCGGGTTCGGATGGGTGAAAATTGTCGTCCCGGATTTGGATTGACTTTAAATTTAGCTATTTAGCTGTCAGAGAGGTTTAGATGACCAGAGGCAGAGGAACTTATTTTGTTTATTTCAGAAACATTGTTGAAATTGCAGTACCATTTTTTTTTCTGCTAAATCATCCCTTTTTCATTATTAGGACGGAGGACTATTAGTTTCAATCTGGAGTTTTTGTAGACCAGTTTTGTGTAACACCAAAATAAATTAGAAATATCAGTCCTATCGTTACAAATTCGGTACCAAATGAAAGGGGCGATTTTTCTAAATCCAGGAATGCACACAGTTTTTCAACACGACAATTAGATATTTTAAAATTAACTCTAAAGTATGAAATTTAGGTGCCAACGCTTCATTTTAATTCCTTTCAGTCATTTTAAAAAAGTACATGGCCCAGTTTTACAGTCAAAAAATGAGATAAAAAATAAATAAAAATAAAAAATACAAATACAAATTTTACAGATTGAAATTAATAGTCCTCCGTACTAAACTAAATTCTGTTTTTGACAGATTTTTTTTATTATTATTATTATTGTTCATTCCTTCAAACCAAGGATAAAAATTTATTTTCTTTATTTCAATACAGATTTATAGCTAAAACACTAGTTTCTAGCGTTATCCCCGGGAAACTTGGGCTTCTAATATTAAGAAGATGTGTTGAAATATCATTGGCTTATATTACCTAAAATATCATTTAACATCGTTTTATTGTTTTCTTACATTTATTTCCTTCTAAAACAAACTTTTTGTTTGCTTCCTAGATGGGGACCAAGATTTCCAGCTATCAACAACGCATACGATTTAAGTCTTAGAAAACTTGCCAGAGAAATCGCAAAAGATCTTGGATTATCGGAGTTCATACAAGAAGGGGTTTATGCCATGGTCGGTGGCCCTAATTACGAAACAGTGGCCGAACTTAGAGCTTTAAGAACATTAGGAGCTGATGCAGTTGGTAAGTGTTTAGTAACAATGTAGCCATTGTGTTTATACCTTTCATATTATATGCTTTTCCTTGTTTGCATTGTGAATTTAAAATAAAGTTTTGCATAATAATTCCAAGACTTTGATTTTTAATTGTATTTTCCAAAATCTATTAGTTACTACATTGCTTTAATTAGAAATATTTTATTTAAAGACAAGTGCATTTATAAATAAATCAAGAGTGGTAATGATATGGGTGTTAAGATTGAATGGGAACACTAGAGTCCTAGGTCTCGGCACATTATTTCCCTCATGGAGGTCTTTCTAAATATGCCTTATCTAGCCCATATTTACGTGAGTTTCGTAAAAAAAAAAACACAGAAAGCCTCGAGAGGCTAGGGACGAACGCAACCCGAAATTGAAACCGGCATTTCCGGTATACTAGTTGCGAAAGCAAAACTAAATAAATAAAAGGAAAATAGAATAAAGTTTCTGAAATTTAAATATAATATTTTATTAAAAATAATACTTAATGATACTTAAAATATATCATTTGAACAACAGCATTTCATAAAGGTCAGGATAATGGCTTAAAGAACAGATAACTTTAATGAAATATTATAATATAAAACTTATCATCCCGTGAATTTACAAAAAATTGTGAAATATAATGTCTCAAATGTTCTTCTCTCGAAACTGGTTGACGGAAAGCGCTAGGTCTCGAACCTAGGTCACCCTCGTCGGCTTACTGTCCATTCTTCAATTCGAGTCAATTCGAGGTGGTTCTACTCCAAAAAGGGGTGGACGCTCTCATTAAGATGTGCATTTCCCGAAATTTTATCTCTATTTCCTTCCCCTAGTAATGATAAAATCGCAGCAGACCTGACGCATGCATAATAGCGATCATTAGACTAATCGAGAAACAAACAGTAGTCATTCGTAGTTTTCAATTTTTTTTTTCTCCCAAACTTGCGTGAATACGGGCTGAGACCTCTTAGAAAGACCTCCCACAAAGGACATTCCTTAAGCCTAGACCTACTAATGTCAATCGACCTCAATTCCTAACTGCCACCACCAGTACTTTTTTCCACCTAACAATTAATGCGGGAAATATCAGTTTGATAGAAGCCTAATACCAGCATGAAAGACACTTAAAAACAGTTGCTTTAATCGCCTTTAGTATATGAAATAGAAACCAAAATAGTAGCCTCTACGATCTGAATAGTAGTCTTTGATTAAAAAAAATAATAATAATAAACTAGCAAACCCGTGCGAAATATTCGCACTTTATTTCTTTTCTTATTTACCTTTAAAATTTGAACCTCATAAATGTTATACCAATTTCACCACCTAATTAAAATTCTAGTTTACCAGAAGCCAAATTAATATTGCACAATAGTGAAAACAAAATCATCCAAAGAAAGGTTTCCAAATAAAATTCATGGTTCACGACCCAATTTTCATACTTCTACAGGCAGTACAGTTTTAATATAGGACTCCCTCGACGCCTTTTAAATTTTTGTCGTCATGTTGGTGATGACTTTTTATTAATTTTGGTATCTATACATATAAATGAGTACTTCCACTCACTCACTGACTCATCAACGAACAGCAATATCTACTGGAGCCACTGACTCGAAACTGGGTCAGTTTATAGAACATATAGTGTAAGCACCCCCTAAGAAGCGATTTTGCGAAATTCGCCCCCCAAGGGGGTGTAGGGGGCAAAATGTGATTTCACAAAAAAACAAATATCCGTAAAATTTTTGCTTTAAAATATAGCTAATTTAATTATCTAAAAACCATCTATACATATAAAAGAGTACTTCCACTCACTCACTCACTCACTCACTGACTCATCAACGCACAGCAAAATCTACTGGAGCCACTGACTCGAAACTGGATCAGATTATAGAACATATAGTGTAAGCACCCCCTAAGAAGCGATTTTACGAAATTCGCCCCCCAAGGGGGTATAGGGGGCAAAATGTGATTTCACAAAAACCTTCATATCTCAAAGAAAAAAACAGATATCCGTAAAATTTTTGCTTTAAAATATAGATAATTTAATTATCTAAAAACCAATTTCTGGAATTTTAGAAGTTCGGTCCCCAAGGGGGAAAGAGGGCAAAACGTGATTTCACATGCGCAAAACGTGGTTTCACATACTCCTATATATCTCAAACAGAAAAACAGATATCTGTGAAATTTTTTCTCTAATATATAGCTAATACAAATATCTAAAAACTAATTTCTGGAATTTTCGAAATTCAGCCAAGAGGGGAGGAGAGGGGGCAAAACGTGATTTGAAATAATCCTTTATATTGCAAACATAAAAAAATATATGTGTAAGATATTTTTGCTCTAAAATATAGCTCCCATAAATACACAAAAAGTAATTTCTTTAATTTTAGAAATTCGTCCCAGGTGGGGCGGGAAAGGGGGGCTATGGGGTAAAAAAATAGAAATATTGTTAGACCGTTCAAAATTGGTACAGATAGGTTTTAGAGATCTGCAAGTCATCTATACATATAAAAGAGTACTTCCACTCACTCACTCACTCACTCACTGACTCATCAACGCACAGTAAAATTTACTGGAGCCACTGACTCGAAACTGGATCAGATTATAGAACATATAGTGTAAGCACCCCCTAAGAAGCGATTTTACGAAATTCGCCCCCCAAGGGGGTATAGGGGGCAAAATGTGATTTCACAAAAACCTTCATATCTCAAAGAAAAAAACAGATATCCGTAAAATTTTTGCTTTAAAATATAGATAATTTAATTATCTAAAAACCAATTTCTGGAATTTTAGAAGTTCGGTCCCCAAGGGGGAAAAGGGGGCAAAACGTGATTTCACATGCGCAAAACGTGGTTTCACATACTCCTATATATCTCAAACAGAAAAACAGATATCTGTGAAATTTTTTCTCTAATATATAGCTAATACAAATATCTAAAAACTAATTTCTGGAATTTTCGAAATTCAGCCAAGTGGGGAGGAGAGGGGGCAAAACGTGATTTGAAATAATCCTTTATATTGCAAACATAAAAAAATATATGTGTAAGATATTTTTGCTCTAAAATATAGCTCCCATAAATACACAAAAAGTAATTTCTTTAATTTTAGAAATTCGTCCCAGGTGGGGCGGGAAAGGGGGGCTATGGGGTAAAAAAATAGAAATATTGTTAGACCGTTCAAAATTGGTACAGATAGGTTTTAGAGATCTGCAAGTCAAATGAGGATATTTTTGAAAGCGTAAAGTTATTAGGAGGGTCAGAAAGGTGTGTGTAGGGAGGGGAGGGGGCGGAGGGGCAAAAAAATGATAATAGAGTTAGACCGTTCAAAATTGGCGCATAAAGGTTTTTGATACCTACAAATCGATCGCAGATATTTTCGAATTTGTAAAGTTATTAGGAGGGACGGTAGGAGGGGACGGAAGAGCAAAAAATAAAAATAGATTTAGGTCGTTCAAAATTGGTACATAGAGGTTTTTGATACTTACAAATCGATTGCGGATATTTTCGAATTTGTAAAGTTATTAAATTGGTACGTGGAGGTTTTTGATATCTACAAATCGATTGCGTATATTTTCGAATTTGTAAAATTATAAACAACTCTATTGAAATAAACAACTTGATATAAACAAACTTGATATAAACAAATTGATATAAACAACTCTATTAAAAGCTTTCTTTTTAACATTGATTTTGAATTATATCTGTCAATATCGATAACGTTGTAAATTCGATAATTGACATTTAGTGACATTTAAAAAATATTGGACATTGTTGGTATGGATATTAGTAAATATCGTTGCACTACCTACGGTATGCATGAGTGTAACACTAAATAATTTATGCAAACTTGTTTTATCTTACAAATGAAATTATTTTAACGTACACAAACATCAAACCGTCTGAATTATATATATTAAAAACAAAAAACTATGCAAACCTGCTAGTGTTTGCATAGCAGAAATTGTTATGCAGTTTTTAGAAAATAAAATCAATGATAGTTTGAGTGAAAAATTTCTTTTTGGTAGATGACATTTTTTTATTAATTGAAGAAAAACATATAAATGAAGTCGTTGCTTTTTCTAATTCGTTATGTCCAGAAATTCAGTTTACTTTGGAAAGGGAACAAAATAATAGTTTGCCCTTTCTTGATGTTCTTGTTGAACGCACTTCGAATTCATCTAATATTTTTCAAACTTCTGTTTATCGTAAGGCCACTTTTACAGGTCAATATCTAAATTTTCATTCTGCTAATCCTAATTCTCATAAAATTACTATTAACTTTGGTCAGTAGAGCTCTTCAGTTATGCAGTAATGAGACACTTCTTAAGTTGGAAATTAAAAGAATTTTTCATGATTTAATAAATAACGATTACCCTCGATAAAACGATAAAACGAATTTATCGTGAAAAATTTATCCGCTTCACCTCTTCTTCGTTTCCTCCTACAATTTTCCCCTGTCTTCCAATACAAACGAAAAATTCACTAATTAATAAGAAAAATTATATTTCTATGCCATATTTTGGTTTTCCTTCAGAACTTATTTCTAAATTATTTAAACCACATTATATTTTATATTGCTTTCCGACCGATTAAACAATTAAAAAACTTTCTTTTTAACTTTAAACCTGTAACCCCTTCTTTGGATCTAACTGGCGTAATATATTTAATTCCTCGTAAAAATTGTAAATATGTTTATATATAGGTGAAACAGGCCGTGCAGCAAGAATGACTACAGGAGCACAGACGATCATATAAAAATTGCAACCAAAATTCTAAAATTGTAATCCATTCAATAGAAACCGATATTCCTGACGTAGATAATGTAAAAGTTCTAAATTCTGGTTATGATAATTATAAATCACGTATTTTCCTTGAGAGTTGGCACACTGCCAGCTATCTCCACACAGCCAATGGAGCATGCACACTAGCTCCTCAATATTCTATACTTCTATAAATTCCTTGGGTATTCATGTAATGCTTGCAAATTATGTTGTAGTGATACTGATGAGGAAACCCGGGCGGGTTTCGAAACGTCTAAATTTTAATTGTTTTTAAATGTATTTTAACTAAAATTTTGTCTCGTGAATAAAATGGTTTTTGTTTTTAATAAATGAAATTATCTTTTTTTAGGTATGAGCACAGCGCATGAGGTCATTGCAGCTAAACACTGTGGTCTAAGGGTGTTTGGACTCTCACTCATAACTAATCAGTGTGTCATGGAATATGACGTCCAAAGAGCTGCCAATCATGCGGAAGTTCTAGAAACAAGCAATCGAAGAAAATCTGACCTTGAGAAGTTAATTACTAACTTGGTGGTCAGGATCAATGCAGAATGAGTACTTGTCATCATCCGCGATTAATCATTCTACGTAATGATATATAGAAATCCCGTTTATCGTAGTAGTCAAGAGTTCCTAAAAGAAATTAATAGGCATTTATTTTTTTCTCAAACTATCAGAGTTATTTTAACCTTCCTGTAATACAAAGATCAAATGTAAATATGAGCTTGTAAATTTTTTTCTTACTGTTACATAAAAAATATCAAAAGAAAATAAAGTAATATTTTCACATTAGTTTCCCTTTTTAATTATTATTTCTTTTTTTCCCTAAATTCAATAAAAGAAAGTAAAAATTTTGGCTTCCGATTTTCTATAGATTAATACATTTTGAGACATCTAGAACAAGATTTTGCTGTTTTTAGAAAATGTCTGTCTGTCTGTGTGCATGACAAAAGTTTTGTGGCAGCTCTAGCTCAAAGGCTAATGCACAGAATTTCAGTTAAATTTATAAGTAGTTGCACCTTGATATAAATTAGTGCCTATCAACTATTGGTGCAAATGGCTCAACAGGTGGCTTTGCCATCCAGTTTTTTTTCATAATTTCTAATCTGGCAGTACAGGACAAAATTTTGTTTAAATATGCAAAATGAGAATTATTACTTTCTTCTATATTCAATAGAAGAAAGAACTAGATTCGTAAAAATTTTCGACCACGGCTTTTTGGTGGATTTACACGTTTTGAGAGCTGTAGAACACGATTTGACCATTTTTAGAAAATGTATGTCTGTCTGTCTGTGTGTGTGTGTGTGTGTGTGTGACAATATTTTGTGGCAACTGTATCTCAGGAACTACTGCACAAAATTTCATACAAATTGGTATGTAGTTGCACCTTGACATAAATTAGTGCCTATCAACTTTTGGTAAAAATTGTCCAACAGCTTACGTTGCTATCTCACTTTTTCTAAATTTTTAACATGGTGGTATAGGACAAAATTTTGTATAAATGTGCATAAAGAGAATTATTTTTTAATAATCATCATGAAATTTACCAGAATTATTTATAATAGAGATAGTCAAAGTCAACTGTGAAAAAAATTGTGTATGTGTAGGAGCCTCACCTCCCCCCCCCCCCGGGAATGGAAGTGCCCCCACGAGGGGAGTAAATTTTCATGATGGGTATCTTTCAAAAGAGCTCGCCAGTACCTTTAAAACAAATGGTTGAACCATAGATCTGCGATAATTTAAAATGAAGTTATCGATTTTTTTCATTTTTATCGTCCGCATTATCATGGAAGATAATTTTTTTTAATAATAATTTTAATAAATTATTTTTTCTGAGTGAATTTGTATAGGAAAATATAGAAGAAAGTCATGTGGCCACAACATACTAGTTTTTAAATAATCATTGTTACATTAAAAATAATTATTTATATTAGGAATAGTCAACTAGGAAAAAAGTTTTGTATATGTAGGAGCATCACTAAACTTTTCCCTCCCGTGGGTGTAAATTTTCAATATGAGTATTTTGCTAAAGAACTCGTCAATATCTTTAAAGTGAATGGTTTAACCATAGATCTGTGAAAATTTAAAACAAATTTGTTGATTTTTTTTTTTTTTCCATTTTTAATGAATAAATAAATAAATACTTTTTTTGTTTTCAAATGTCGTCTGGAGGGCACAAAACTGACTTTCCCCCCCCCCCCCCCGACATTTAGTGTTATACTGCTCCGAGATTAAAACTGTATTCAACAAGAAAGATAATTTCAAATAAATAATTTGTATAGAAAAATATTTAATAAAATTTTGTGAAGGCCACAGTATAATAGTTAATTAGATTTTAAACAAAAATCTTTATTAAAAAAAATTATAGATCAATATTAATTCTTTAAACTCTCCCTATAATCTTTTACAGTGAAACACTTTATGACGCAAAAAAAAAAAAAAAAAAAAAGGCCGAACTCTTATAAGTAAAAATGCTGAATAAACATTACTTGCAATTTCTTGTGGTCTACAAATGCATAAAATGAACATTCTTTAACTGAAGCCTAAGCAATCAATCAAAACTAGAATGTTGTGGCCACCACATGACTTTCTTCGATATTTTCCTATGCAAATTCACTCAGTAAAAATAATTTATTAAAATCATTATTTAATAAAATTATCTTCCATTATAATGCAGTACGATTTCCATATTAGAGGAGTAGTATAACACTAAATATCCAAAATAAGTTCGATTTATTCTCGATATTACATTAAAAAATATATAAAAAAATCGATAACTTTATTTTAAATTATCGCAGATCGATGGTTCAACCATTCATTTTAAAGGTATTGGCGAGCTCTTTTGAATGATACCCATCATGAAAATGCATTTTTCCCCTCGAGGGGGGACTTCCCCCCCTCCCAGGGGAAAGGAGTTGCTCCTACATATACAATTTTTTTTTCCAGTTGACTCTCTATTATAAATAATTCTTGTAAATTCCATAATGATTATTAAAAAATAATTCTCTTTACGCACATTTATACAAAATTTTGTCCTATACAACTATGTTAAGACAATTTTTACCAAAAGTTGATATTCACTAATTTATGTCAATATCTAACTACATACCAATTTGTATGAAATTTTGTGCAGTAATTCCTGACACACACACACACACACACACACATTTTCTAAAAATGGTCAAATCGTGTTCTACAGCTCTCAAAACGTGTAAATCCATCAAAAACTCAAAGTCGAAAATTTTTACGAATCCAATACGTTCTTCTATTGAATATAGAAGAAAATAATATAATGAACAGGGATTAACTCCCGTTGGTCATTAAATTCCGAAGGGAAGAAATAGAGCATATCATCTCCAAATTTTAGAACTTATTTAAAAAGAATTCTTTAAACAGAAAAATTATATTTGAAAATTTTTGTTTCACAAAAGAAATGAATGTTTGATGATTAAGCTTCACATTTCCATCACATATAAAAATTGTAACAAATTTTGTCCTTCAAGATGATGTGTGTTTCTGGTGTATTTTTGGATGCTGATTAAGGGAAAAAATATTCAAAAATTTCCATCACGTACAGTTTTGACAAAAAAATGGGATTTTTTTAGCTTAACATTCCACTTTTCCACTCCCATCCATCCCATTACAGCCACTGATATCCATTAGACATCAAAATGACATCCAACGATCCATTAATGGTACAAAATATCTAAAGAATGTCCATTAAAAGTCCTGGATATCCTGTACTAATTATAGATATCTATTAGATGCTTAAATGTAGACGAAATTTAGACGTGCATTTTTTTTTTTTTTTTTTTTTTTTTTTTAAACTCTAATAGATGTAACATGTTAGATCAAAACAAGATTTAGATATTTTCAGTATCTATTAGATCTAAAAAGTCCAATTATTGGATATTTATCGGATATGTAACAGACATTTAATGGATGTAAAAAAAAAAAAAAATGGCATTTGTCGTGCTAATAGATATCTGCAGGATATTTATAAAAGTTTAATGGATCGTTTTTTTTTAACTTTTATGCTTGTTTATAGATGTCTTATGGATGTAAGTGGCTGTGTAGGATCTACGTCATTTCCCGTAAAATCTAGGTGATGTGAATGATGTACAAGGAGAGCTATTTCCTCAACACACCAAATAAAAGTAGAGGAGGTATCAGGCACGTTGAAATGTTGACATGTTAGCAGTTTATTTTTCGATGCTGTATAGAAAATCCCCCACATCCTCATGGCCCTCAAGCCGTGCACAAGAGAAAAGTTTTATACAGTGTTTCTATGCAAAGAAACACATCTACAAGATAATATATAAATAATAGTCTATTTTAATGTATTTTCTGCATAAATAGTTTCGGATTCGTTATAGCCTCGGTGTGAATTCTTTCGATGTTTATCCTTACTTTGTGAAAAACCCTTATGTGATAGGGAAAAAAGAAATCCTTTTAATCCAGTGTACCAAATCACACTGAAGACACCAAAAGCAGTGTAAAAAAAAAATTCAGTACATTTTGCAGGCCTGCGTAATTTGTAACAAAGAAACCTTTTGTTCCCTATATGTTTTGCTCGTTTTAATCAAATTTTTAAACCTTCTTTGTTCCTCTGTTTGGTAGATGGCAGCACTACTCCAAAATTTAAAAAATGATGTTTCAGGAGAGGTAAAATTTCTTAGTCGGCACGAGTGTATCTTGCTGCTCGGATGATGCACTTGTGTCTAGTTTTTTCACCCGGTGAAGAGCCGGGCAATTATCTTGAATTAAAACAACAGTTTCAATTCAGAAATTTAATTCATCAATCTGGAAATTAATTTTAGAATGGCGTAGAAGGCTGATTTTTACCAACTGTGTGAAAAATACCAGAGCCGGGAATCGAACCCCGGGCCTTCCGCTTAACTTGCGGATGCTCCTGGCTGGTTATCAGCCAGGGTAGCTCAGCGGTTAGAGCATCTGCGCGTTAAGCGGAAGGCCCGGGGTTCAATTCCCGGCTCTGGTACTTATTCACATAGTTGGTAGAAATCAGCCTTCTACTCCATTCTAAAATAAAACAACAGTTGATGTGAATTTTTAAAATTTATATGTTCACTTACAAAGACTTTTCTTTATTAAATTAAATATTTTCTGAATCAAATCAGGTTAACATACAAATGTTTCAAATCAAAAATTTCACGAAAATAAAAAATGCTAATTTTTTCTTTTTACAAATTTACAATCAGCTTTGTGTCTAACAATCAGTTGTCAAATTAGCTTTGCAATTTTTACAAAATATTAAGTAGAGGGATACTTCGCGTAATTTGACGCCAGTCTATCCTTATGTTATTCTATGGAGAAATTTGTTTTATAAATTATTCATTACCAAATATATATATATATATATATATATATGTATTTAATTCTGTTTTCATATTCGAAAAATTCGCAACCATTAAAGTACTTCATTTTAAAAAAAAATATTTTTTGTCTTTAATATTTCGTTTTAAAGCTGTAAAATACAAAAAATTAAGAATTAACCAGGCACATTTTTTGTCCTTTTTAACTTCAAATTAAATATTAAAAATTTAAAACATCAATTTTTGGAAAATGAGAAACATTTTTGCGGCAATGAATTTTCTAAATGTGAAAATGGAATTAACATTATTCAATAAGTAATTTACAAAACAAATTTCTGTGTAGAATAACATGAAATTAGAATGCCGGTCAAATTAGGTGAAATATCCCACTTTTGAGAAATGAACTCAGCCAATGACCTGCATGCAAAGTAAAAGATTGAAATGCCCTCCTACACACACACACACACACACACACACACACACCTAAGCTACACTACCTCCAATTCGATACATTTGCCTTATCTTAAACAGCTGATTCATCATATTAGGCTAAATTTCACATTTTCTTTTTCATACAAATCCATACTACTTCCAATACAGTATTCCCCATAACACCAGTTTATGTATAATATTACCTTCCTCTAATCATGTTATGAAAATATTTAATTGAAGAAGCTTTCAAATTACAATACTGGCATTTAACAATGTTCATAGCATTATTATAAATGATATATTTTAAAACTAGTCTGACTTATTTACAATGAAAAAAATCTTTGTTAACATGAAATTTTACCTTGTTCTTCCGTGTCTTATTTTAAAATTTCAAGTAACTTATGAAGTTTTTTAAATATATTTTGATAGTCAATGCTATTTATAGTATTATAATAAATATTTTAAAACTAGTCTGACTTATTTACAATGAAAAAATCTTTGTTAACATGAAATTTTACCCTGTTCTTCCATGTCTTATCCTAAAACTTCAAATAACCTACAAAATTATTTTGACAGTCCATGATGTTTGTAACAATATTATAAATAATATTTTTAAACTGATCTAATATCTTTACAATTAAAATAATCCTCATAGTACACATTTATATAAAATTTTGCCACATGTTAAAAAAGTCATAAAATTTGAATAATTTATGAAACTTTTAAAGTATAATCATAGCCTCCTAAACTAGATGCCTGTCGCATGGCTCGTAAACTTGGGAACAGTTCAAGCGGTAGGCAGCGCCACCTGGTACAGATTGCGCGACTTTTTTATTCAACAGCGCCCAATAATTTTTAAAAGTAGGAGTTGATATACATAAAAGGCTAATAGAATCGAAAAAACGTTGATTATATAATACCATATATCACTTCTTAAACTCATTGGTGACAGTTGAATAAAAAAGTCCCGCAATCTGTACCAGGTGGCGCTGTCTACCGCTTGAACTATTGCCAAGTTTACGAGCAACACAACAGGCATCTAGTTTAGAAGGCTATGGTATAATGTAGTACATAACCAAATATGTTCATGCCAATATCATAGATTATATTTTAAAACTGGTCGGACTCCTTTACAGTCATTTGTTCATGAGATAATGTTTACAGAGACTAATAAATTAACAAGCTAACTATTAAAAGATTAAACCCAAAATAACAAACATCGATTTTGTGATACTTCAAATCTCACAATGTTTAAAAAAGACAAAGAAATTGAGTGAATTTATCTATTGAAAAATATATCACCATCTCTAAAATACAAAATTTATTATATGATTATAAGATTTTTAAGCAGAATTTATTGGAAAGGAAATAAAATTTCACAAATATTGTGTCTAAAAATTAAAATCGGCTGTCAATTTATTAAGTTTTTATCGCCATCCAAACACAAGAAAGTGTACTTTTGTTAAAATATAAAATAATAAACTTATAGCTTAGACCAAGGGTGGCTAACCCGCGTCCCTTGAGGATACTAATGGGGTGATTCCATGGAAGAAGGTAACATCAGTCACAATAAAGGATAATGGATAATATTTCGTCTTTTGTTTGCCACCAGTATCCGATTACAGAAATTTTAATGGCATATTTAGTGTGATTTTATGATTGAATACTCGTTCTGAACTCCCACCTTTTAACCTTTTGCTGTTTTACTCTGTGTTACGTATTTTTTCTCTTTTCTATCGCCTTTGGCCACTGACTTCTCTTCGGAGATTATACCCTGTGTTTGTTTAGGTTAAGTTGTCATTCTCTGTTTAAAAAAAAAAAAATTTAAAGACAATAAAATTTTAAAAATTTGCTCCTAGAAGATACAAAAATATTTTTATTATCCTTAAACTTTCTATTATATTTTGTAATGCTATCTTTAACCTTTCTTATTTTATGTTTTTTGTGCTTCCTATTTTATGAATTCCAGGTTTACGTATTTATGTTTTGGTGTTCCTTCTCTGTTTTCCCCCCGCTCTCCGTTGCAGTGATTATGATTTTTTAGGACTCGCGCCTCATTAGTTCCATCCTTAGGCAGAGAAAGATGCATAGCTTTTGTCACAGGTGCTTCCATCCAACATTAGCCGAAGAAGATATGATTGAATAGGATACTGATTATTGTTAGAAAATATTGGTGTCAACAGAATTATCTCTATTTGTGACTGACATTACATTTTTCATGGAATTGCCCAATGATATTTAAAGTTTCACAACTTTGGTTAACAGATTAAAAATTAATAAGTCCATTCTGATTTTTTGAAGTGAAAATACCTTTCAACGATTATGGTAGATAAAGAGTCACACTGTTGTAATGAAATATTATTAGATCCATTATTCATTTTTTTTACTATAATTATTAATGTAAGATGTCATAATTTTTTTTTATGATACTAATGTTAAATTAAGAATGAAAATAATTTAATTGAATGTAATCTGCTTCAAATTTTCACCCCCCAAAATAGTATATACATGATTCATACACATACAAACATATATACATATATAACATGTGGTGCAGCCCACCTGAATAAAATAGATTTAAGAAGTATTTTAAAAAAGTATATATACATACATGATTCATACACTCACAAACATACAGACATATATAACATACGGTGCAGCCCACCTGAATAAAATAGATTAAAAAAGTATTTAAAAAAGTATATATACATACATGATTCATACACTCACAAACATATATACATATACACATATATAACATACAGTGCAGCCCACCTGAATGAAATAGATTTTAAATGCAGCCTACCAAACGGTTGGACAGGCCTGGTTTTGACTACAGTTCATTAGACTATGTAAACAGTATCACAAGTAAATGATAGTGATAGTAAAATTGTCAGACCAGTTTTGAAATATCTCTTATAACACTTGACAACAGCCCTATTTATTTTTAACATTCTAATTTAAAATTTTTGTAAGTTATTCAAAATTTAGGATATTCTTAACATGGGAGAATAGGTTAAAATTTCATATAAACATGCATTGCATTATGAAGATTATTTTCATTATATAAACATCAGATCATTTATAAAATAACATTTATAAATATAATGCTAGCATAAACATCATTAACTATGAACACTGTACTCTGAAAACTTAGTAAGTAATTCGAAATTTACAATTTTCTTAACACAAGAAAAAGAAAGGTGAAATTTTCAGGATTGCCACTCAAACAGGAGAATGAAATTTCCTGACTTTTCCCAGGTTTTCCAGAAATATTCTAAGAAAATTCCAGTCTCACCGTGTATTGAGCATTGGCTGTGTTGAGGGCAAAATCATTATGGTACCACTTGAAAACACAAAAGTTAAATATGATAAAAGTTGCTTATAAGCGAGATAAGAAATTTCTTTTATGAGTGGAAAAGGAGGATGGGGGTGCTTAAAACAAATGGTGGAAACTAAGGGGGGGGGGGAAAGGAAAAATGACCCTATGCTGGCAAAAAAAAATTTTATTTTTTGGCAATTATCATATGAAATTCCCAGACTTTTCCAGATTCTGGGTAAAATATTAATATTCCCTGACTTTTATAGTTAATTTTCGAATTCCCTGACTATTCCAGGTTCTCCAGGTAGCGTGGCAACTCTGAATTTTATACTATAAATTATGAGGAATAAATTTTCTTTTTTTAACAAATAAACATATAAATTGACAGGGCGTAATCTCTGATGAAAAGCCAAGATATCTTATGACGATACTTTGCCAGATAATTTAATCGATTTTGGCAGGTGACATTCAAACAATCGACATTTCTGGTTTGGAAGGTCATGATTTGTTTCTTAATTTTGTCAAAATTCCCAGATTTTTATAGTTTTCAATCAAATTCCCTGACATTTTGCTGTCTTTTTCAAGTGAGCAAAATTCCCTGACTTTTCTATGATTTTCAGGTATCTGACCACCTTGATATTGCTATACTTAGCTAATGTAATATTTTTTTCTTATTTGAATAATTTTTAAAGAAGCAATGAAATAAATTCTATTCAGTTCAGTTTTTTATTTTTTGCTTAGTAATAAACAAACTGCTAATACATATGTGTTTTATTTATAACCACTTTTTCTAGGGACGATCCAGGCAAAATTTGAGACCCTTTAGGTTGTCCTTCAGTTCCCCCCCCCCATGTTTTTAGTATTATTTCCAATGACTGCCTGTACCTGGTTCAATTAAATAGTATTAATTTTAAGTTGAACATTTATTATATAAAGTAACTGCTAAAATGGAAGGTTTACATAGTTTTTTTTTTTTTTCTCAAAAATAGGCCCTAAAAATTAAAATCTGTATTAACCCTGCTTTTTCTTTTCTTTTTAATTACTTTTTAAAACTATAATAAAACATTTGAACAATTTAAAGCTAAATACACAAACAACATTTAACAAAACCATGCTAATAAAACACTCCTTACAAAATGCATGTTACTAAATTGAAATTATAAAAACATTTTTACTTAACCAAAGATTTTATTTAAATTACTATTTTATTTAATTTGAACATTAGTTAAACTAGGTGCTTTTATTTCCCCTTTGTTAAGTACTTCTAAAGACGAACCCTTGTAAGTAGCTACGCAATTATCATTAGTTTTAAGATCAGGAGCAACTTGTTCAAATATTTTCTTTTTAGGTGGTAAAAGAGCATCAGGATCTCCAGGATAATCTTTACAAATAACTTTGTCACCGGGTGCACTATCAGCGGGAGGTACTAATATTTCTACCTTTTCAGGAGTGGATGCACACATTACCATTGCCTCAGATGTTACACCCCTCATTTTAGCTGGTTTAAGATTACACAAAACAACAACAAGACGATTTTGCATTTCTTCCAGTGGCACATACTTAACTAAACCAGAAACTACAGTCCTAGGTTTATTTTCACCGACATCAATTTCTTCGACATACAAGCTTTCTGCATCAGGATGTTTTTTAGCTGATAATATACGCCCAATTCGCAGATCTAATCGACTAACATTCACAGCTTTTTCATCTGCAGCAGGCTTTTCTTCTTTGGCTGTTTTTGGCTCTTTTTCTTTCTTCTCTTTTTTAACTGCTTTCTTTTCTGCATTAGGTGTCTCAGCTGTTTTTGGTTTCTTTTCATTTTCTACAGCTTTAGTATCTTTATCTTGTTTTTCTTCCACTTTGGGAGCTTCTGTCTTTACAACAGCAATAGCTTTAGTAGTTGAAGATGGGACAGAGTACTGTGGGATGTTATTTAATATTTCCAATTCAATTACTTTATTCTGCCAGTATTCCAATTCTTTCTTTAACTCTTCATGCTTTTCTTGCAACTCCAATTCCTTTTGTGCATAGTACTTCTGCACAGCAGCAGCTTTAAGGGTTGGAAGCTCATTTTGAATAAACTTAATCAGTTCTGCAGCATGCTTATTATTTTGACTTATTCGTTCCAGAACAGCTTTGTCTTCCATCATTAGGCACCTAGGCTTTATGGAGAAAAAAAGAAAAATACTTTAGTCTGACATACAATGTATAAAAATTAAAATACTGATTAAAAATGATTTTCTGTAAGTAAGGCAGTTTTCCACAGGTGTGAGCAAGTTGCTCACATATTCTTTAAATACATAGCAAATTTAGTACAAAATAAATATCCAATTTTAAATTAAAATAAATAACTTTTATTTATAATAGTAGTGTTTCAGCAATAAACTCATTGATCTCCTTTTTTTAAAAATATTGCAATATATATGTGAGGGATCTTAAACATTATTTAATTTCTACTGTTCCCCGAAAAGAATAATTTTTATTGTTTGCAATTTAGAAAAGATTGTTTATATTTCAAAGCAATTATGAGAATAAATCTATTTATATTTCTACATATAAAAAAACAACATAAAACAATTTCTGCTGTAATTTATTTTTGTTTGTTTAACTTTAAAAAGCTATTGTTATATTTTATTAAAGACCTTATATGGAAGTCAATTGCAGTTTAGATTCACACTTAATCTATAATTTCCAGACTTAGTGCCACTGTCACAAAACTTTTTGCCTACCACCTGCTAACGGTTTTTGATGGCAAACAAATTTATGCCAGATTAAGAGGGTTGTAATATTTCAACTGTCAATTCAATTTTCAAATTTTCCCACAGACTTAACATGAAGACAAAGAAACATATGGTTGGCACTCTGGCAATTCATATTTCTATTTCTATCATTTTTGGCTTTTTTTTTTTAAATTCTTTTTGCTTGCTCCCGGTAATCATGCTATCTCGGGACTCGCTTCTGATAACACTAAAAAATCGTTGTGAGAACCCTCTCGCTTGGCTCTTCATATCTGTAATGTGCATCTCTACATTTTACCAATGACTTTATTGTAAAGATTATTTCATTGCAGTTGCTTGACATTATTTATCAGTTATGATCTTTTTTAAATAAAACAAGTTGAATCCTGACTGTCATGTCTTTCATTTTAAAGTTGCATTTTATTCTATGAACCTTAGTTATTGTTGTAGCAATGTACTCCATCGATATCAACACCTTTACCTGAAAGCATCATTATAACAGGATTGTTTGATTTTGCTGAAATATGTACCAGATGTCCTCTATAGTGTCCTGTAGCAGGTCGTGTCGAAAAAAAAAAAAAAATCTTGCAGGTCAGGTTCGGGTGGGGCTGACTCGTTGACTGATCTTTTTTTTCTTGTGGGTCGAATTAACTGTTTTTTTTTTTTTTTTTTTTTTTTTCAGTTTTGAACAAGTCTGGTCGACTTGAGAACATCTTTCAAAAAAATTTACATTTATAAGCATAAATTTGTACACATAACTCTATAACTGATATAAAGTATGTATACCAGATATGTGCCAGAACTCCATATTCGTATCC
Source organism: Salticus scenicus (assembly GCA_963930645.1). NCBI lineage: Eukaryota > Metazoa > Arthropoda > Arachnida > Araneae > Salticidae > Salticus > Salticus scenicus. Next base: position 179,808,398 of record OZ005658.1, read on the forward strand.
TTATCTGCAGATATCTGTCAGACAAGAAAAAAAAGATCTGTTTGTATCTACATATGTATAAGCAAGAAAAAATTATCTGTATAATTTTTTTTTTTCTTCAATGAATCTAATACGGATCTTTGTAGAAACTGTATGAAAATTAGAAAGAAAGTGCTCTAAATCTTTATTGACTATTTTTAATAAATAAATAAAAGAAATGCAGTATAACATCACTTTTATGTTCTCAAAATTTACGTTATTTCTCAATTTACATCTTTTTTTTCTAAAGATAACTCTATTTTCAATGAATTTCAATCCTTGTTAGTTCCCCATCATACTATAGGTATGGGGAACTTAGGTAATCGTGAAAATTTTCGACCTCGGTTTTTTTTACTTTTCTACACATTTTCAGGTGTGAGGAATACGAAAATGACAAAATTTCTATGGTGTCTGTATGTAGGGTGTCTGTTAGTGTGTCAGTGTGTCAGTCCGTTAGTGTGTTAGTCCGTTAGTTTGTTAGTCTGTTAACACGATATCTCACGAACAAAAGATCGTAGAGAGGTCAGATCAGTTTTAAAATATTACTTTCGACACTGGCAAGAACCCTATTCATTTGCAACATTCGAATTTAAAAACTTCGTAAGTTATTAGAAATTTACGATTTTCTTAACATGGGAGAATAGGACAAAAATTCACTTAAACGTGCATTTAATGGAAACTTTTTACTGTAAAAATGTCAGACCAGTTTTAAAATATCGGTTTTGATGCCGGAATGAACATCAGTAACTATAAATATGCTACTTTGGAAATTTCGCAAGTTATTGGAAATTTACGAATTTTTTAACATGGCAGTATAGAGCAAAATTTCACATAAACGTCAATTTTGAGCGATATTTTCATCGTAAAGATGTCAGACTACTTTTGGAATATTATTTAGGACACTGGCATGATTATTAATGACTATGAATTTTCCAATATAAAGATTTCGTAAGTTATTGGAAATTTACGAATTTCTTAACATGGCTGAATAGAGCAAAATTTCACATAAACGTCAATCTTGAGGGATATTTTCATCGTAAAGATGTCAAACCACTTTCGAAATATTATTTAGGATCAGGGTTGTTGATTTTTTTTATTTTTTTCAAAAAAATCGATTTTTTTTATTTAAATCAGATTTTTTTGATTTAAATCAAGATTTATTTGATTTTAATGATTTTTATTATGTAATCATACATTATTGTACAACATTTGTATTTTATTATGTGTATATGTGTGTGTGTATATATATATGCACAATATACACACTATCAATTATTTTACTTAAATTATAAAAAAATAAATAGTATTCTATTCCCATAGAAAAATTCCATGTAGGCACTTATTACCAATATTTTTATTCAACATGGTATCTTCGTAATAAGTGTAATTTTATGGCAATCATAAATGCGGTAGTATGAGCCACTCAATTTGTAACTTTGACTTGTAGCTACAATAATGTATTGAAATAAAGTAAAATCTTACCCACAGTATTGAACACGTAAAATAACTTTGGAAAAGGATAATTCAATAGGAAAAATGACATAAAACTGAAGCAATGGATTAAGAAAAAGAAATTTTTACTCATAGTTTCTAATCAAAATAAAAAGAATAGGGAATTAAAGGGAGAAAAAAATATTATATCCTAAAAAATTCTTACTTAAGTTTAACAAATATCATTTGAATCAAGAAAATTTTTTCACACTTTACTCATTAACAGAATTCACATTTTCATTACCATCTTAATACTTTCACTTATTCTTTTATCTTTTTTATATTTCAGGGGTCTGTTCAGAGGCAAACCTGGGTTCATTAAAGGACCTTTAACAAAATTTTATATCTTAAAAAGGACCCTTCACAAAATTATTTATCCCAAAACAGGACCCTTCACAAAATTTTTATCATAAAACAGGACCATTCACAAAAATTTTTAGCCTAAAAAAAAGATCCCTTCACAAAATTTTTCTCCTTAGACCTTTGATAAATCTCTCATTTTCAAAATTAATCTTCAGTGGAACGAACATAGACGGCCTGAATAATCGGACGTTTTTGTTGTATTTCTCCCGAAAAGCTGATACTCAATTTCTAATTTATAAAGGACTTCTGTGCATATGTGTGAGTTTAGTTCTATAAAACTGAACTGTCATTGTCAAAAATTAAATCTTAATTGTAATTTTATTTTGCAAAATTACATTTTTCACAATTTCACAAAAAGAAAACCCTAGCCAAAAGTTTGTGAAAAACATTATTTTCACACTAAATTTAGATTTACGAAATTACGTGTAGAAATTTTCACAATTTCACAAAAACAGGACCCTGTGTGAAAAGTCTGGACAGACCCCTGTATTTAGAGGGTACAATTCATTAAACAAGCAGTGAGAGGAGCCTTGAATTATAGTTAACTGGTTGTATGTCGTTAAATTAAAAGGTTATGATGTTTTTAAACTTTTTGGAGCATTCAGGGCTTTTTAAACACTACAATGTAAAATATGCTAATATTTTTAAAATATCATATGAGACATTGTTAAATGACATAAACTGGTATGAGAGCTAAATGAACAAGGAAATATTTTCTTTTTGAAATATCACCCACAAGGTGGGCAAAGGCGAAATGAAATGTATGCATAACATCAATTAATGAATTGTATACTAATTAAATATTTACAATTCATACACCAGTGCTTGTATAAATAATTTAAAAAAGTTAAGGTATATATTATTTTTGTGTTTATTAATGTTGCTTAATAGAGATGAATCTAAAGTTAAGAAATGATAAATATTAGTTCGTCTAATGAAATATTGTTATATTTTATGAACTTTTTATTAAAAATTTACATAAGAAATAATTAAAAATCTCATTTTTTAAAGTTAGATAAACAATTTCATTCCATTAAAGCCAATAACTTTGGTATTTAAAAAAAGTGATTTAAATCAGTGATTTTTTTCAAAAAAATCAATTGATTTAAATCATGATTTAAATCAGCGATTAAAATCAATTGATTTAAATCACTACAACCCTGTTTAGGATACTGGCATGAATATCATAGACTATGATTTTTCCAATTTAAAAATTTGGTAAGTTATTTGGAATTTACGATTTACTTAACATGTCAGAATAAGGCAAAATTGAGCATAAATTTCCATTTTGAGGATCGTAAATACATTAGACAACTTCAAAATTACATTTATGATATTTGTTTGAACACGATTGAATACAAATATTCTAATAGGAAAATTTCGTAAATCATTCGTAATTTACGATTTTATCAACATAGCGAAATTGTAAATTTTTCATATAAATATGAATTTTGAGGATTATTGCATTGTAAATAGTAGGATGAAAACTAAACAACGGAATTGACCCTGATAAAATAAATCAATAGATTAGAATAAGATATATATATCGAAGTGAACGGTGGACAGCCTATTAGGCGGGGATTTCATTCTGTCACTGTATCAAGCTTTGGTCAAATTCATTTCTTTTAACATGATTATAATATGTCTCGCACTAGAAATTTATGAGAACATAAATATGATGGGGAACTGAGCAGAGTCCACCTATGCCAACTAGTTTTTATGTTTACAAAATTTTGAATTTTCCTCTATTTACACTTGTACATATACAGCAAATATACAGGAAATACTTTTTGTGACTTAATTAAAAAATGAGATATAAAATAAAAACATTTAAGAAGCGAATTCCATTAAGGCATATAATATTCTTTATCATCTTTTCTCTAGAACACATAAACAATGTACCAAGATTGCAACTGGAGGAAGATGATTTGTTGATTGCGTGAATTTAAAGTGATCATGTGAAAGCAGATGTTTAATTGCGACTCATACCCATGGTACCTAGATAATTATAGTAAACATCCACACTGAACAAAAGCAATAAACAAAGATTTTTTTTTTTTTTTAAACGAATATAAGCATTAAACAATAAACTACTAGTACGAAACTTGAAGCACATTTTTGTATGCATGAAGTTCACAACTCACATAGATGATTAAAATTATTATTAATCCATTTTTCAGATTTTTAAATTTTTAACTTAATACGAATAGTAATTACATTTTTAATTCCTTTTAAAATGATTTACCAACTGTGTCTGTGTGACAATGAAAATTTACCTTATTTTATAATTTTAAAAAGTTCAGCATGATTTTTAGATGAATTAGTTATTTTCATTTAGTTTTCAGGTTTTGGGTCAGGTTCAGATAAAAAGAAGTTGGGTTGTGAGTCAGATTCAGGACTGAAGAAAGCATGTTCGGGTTGTTTCTTGGGTTGAGGAAAATTTTTTTGTCAGGTTTGGGACAGATTTCGAGTTGATTTAAAATTCATCTATTGGGTTCAGGTCAAGTAAAACCCAACCATGAAGGATTCTAAGCATCATAGCAAAAAGGGAATCTGTTTTTGAAGAAAAATATATGTATATACAGTCGAACCTCGTTAACATGAATCTCAAGGGGGATAAAAAATTTGTTCATATTATCAGTAGTTCATGCTATCAGTAACTTATCTTCATAAAACTAAACTAATTTTGACGGGGATTGTGGAAACAGTTCATGTTAAAAGTAATTAACGTTAATCAGGTTAAACTGTATATATATATATTAAGTTATGGTTATTCTTTTGTGAAGTCAAAAATACAAAATCAAAAATCAGTTATCCTAAGCCTCAAAATCACTCTTAACTTTTAAAAATATTTTATTCAGATTACGTGATATTAATCAGTTATTACTATTCACATGGGGACAACCCAGATCAAATTAATGCAATTTAGCTGTCTCTTCAGAAAATTTAAATTTATAAAAACAGCACATTTTATTTGAAATTACAAAAATGACCATTTTATACTTCTTAAGAGATTCCAGATTTCGATCCCAGTTGATCCATGAATGTTTGTAGTGATTAGGAATCTATTTTAAGGAGTAGGTCCTGATTTAATTAATCTTAGTGTGTAAAAAAAGAACCTGAAGAGACAGACCAAACCCCTTTGCAAAATTTCATTTTATAAAAATTACCTTTTCAAAAATTTCTAAATGCTTGAACCCTATCCTCAGTATTATAACAAATGACTGTAGGATTCCCCCTAAAACACAATATTGCAAAAATCTTGCATATATTATATGTATATATACAGTAGACTCTCGTATAACGTGGGGGATATGTTCTGCGTAATAGGAAATCACATTAGAGGAGACATACATTGAGCACACAATTTCAATCCGTAATGAGACCAAAAGTGTCCTGTGTTGGCATAGTAACGGGCAACCCTTATCTGCAGTCAAAAGTAAGTAACCTTGAACAGGTTGAAAATAGAAAAGATGCCGTCACGGGACAAAGATAAAGGTAGTATACTTCACAGCGTTGTTGGAGAAAGTAAAAAGTATTTTTCGAAAAGGATAAATTGATTTTTTGTGATATAAGACTAGGACCATTGTGTTGTCAATCAGCTTTAACATCTACGCTGCTACAACATAAAGGATTCACATATACATAATGCATGAGTGAAAACTTCATTTAATGCCCATAATTCTGCTTTCAACAAAGATAAAAAGAGGTTGAGAGTGGGTCGAAATACAAGTATGTAGGGGGCTATTGACATTGAGCTGAGAGTCATTCCTATATGAATGATCGGGATACATACATTACAATCAGAGATATTGCTAGTATTTTTTCCTAGGAGTGAAAATACTCCTTTATCTTTTTTGAAGGAGTGAATTTGACATTATTAAGAGTAAAAAAAAGAGTGAAAGAGAAAAAAGTCAATCTTTCGTGAAATCGTGCTAAATTTTACTTCTTTCTTAATAAGTTCAAAAATAAAATATATGGATATGAACTGATGTTGTAAGTTTCAATTATGAGTTCAAGTTATATTATATGGACTGGCCAATTAAAAAAATATTCCTTTCAGCATAATTTGTACAATATAATATCCGAGCTCAGATTATGATCATAAAGTGACTCAGTTTATAATTACAATGAACATTGAAAGATAAGGCCATATGTGAATCTGTGAAATTCTATTATTGATGCAAATGTTTAGAGTTTTACTCAAAATAAATTTAATTATAAAAACTTTTTATCCATTGTAAGAGAAGATATTCATTGATTAAAAAAAAATAAATAAATAAAGTATGCAGAGCATTAAATTGTAGAAAGAATATAAACTTTTTCAGACACATTTAATCAGGGTTGGCTTTTTGACGTGACATGTGTCAAAAACTGGTTTAAACTGTCGAAAACTGGTTTTAACCGTCAAAAACTGTCGAAAACCATAGGTGAAAAATCTAAACTATAATGTTAAATGATTTTATGGATATTTTTAAGTTGCAATGTACTAAGTACATAAATTAACATTCATTATTTGTATATATATATATATAATATTTTTCTAGAAAAGAAAAAAAAAGAAATGTTAGGAAACATATCAATGCATCATCATAAGGAAAGAGTGAACATTATATAAATCTTTTTCGTAAATTGTCTTAAAGTTATAAAATTTGCGTATATAGGTGGTAAATTATAAAAAAACAATTAAGTATAAATTATTTAAAAACTAATTGAATTTTTAAAAAAAATCAAAATTAAAAATTCTTTAAAATTTTTAAATTTTTCCTGCTAATTATTATTAATTTTTTCTCTTTGCTTTAGCATTATTCTGGTTTTAAAAAATATATTATTAGGTTATTACTTTGTGAATTCAGTAGTAGGTTAATTTTTAAAATTATATTAAGTGCGGAAATTTCAATGAAAATTTTTAGCATTCAAACATAATATTTAAAAAACAAAAAGTGATGCTGACTGTAGAATAAAAGAGCCCCCAGGGGGAATTCAATAAAAAGGGCAAACTATTTTAAAAAAGGGTATTTATTTGTATAATTTGCAGTCTTCTATGTTGTGATTTTTGCATGTGACAAAAGTAAATTACTAATTTTACATGCATATATGTAGGCTATGTGCATTTTTTCTTCCAGGAATGCTGTAAAACTATTGCTAGAAGGTTACATATCAGGAAGAAAAGTATTTAAAGGCTTCTAACATTTAAAATATTAGAAAGATCACTTGGTGCTAATATGTTTTTAAAAGGGCCACCGGGTGCTAAAAATTTTGGGAAAAGGTTACATATCAGAAAGAAAAGTATTTAAAGGCTTCTTACATTTAAAATATTAGAAAGATCACTTGGTACTAATATGTTTTTAAAAGGGCCGCCAGGTGCTAAAAATGGTGGGAAAAGGGCCACTGGGTGCTAAAATGTGTTTGAAAGAGCCGCCAGGTGCAGCACCCAGCCAAATTAGCCTAGAGTTAACACTAAAAAATCTGGAGTGACTTCACTCGAAATTTTAATGTATTTAATATTATATTTCAATGCATATAAATGCAGATTTTCATACCTTTAAGGCAGTAATTTATGAAAGAGATCTGTCCACCATCCCTTTCATTAAAAATGATTAATTTAAAGTTGCATTATGTAATTCATATTAAAATTTAGTTCAACTAGTCATGCACTACAATACCTCAAATTTTTAATCATGCAACATTATAACTCAAAATGAAAGAACATTATGCAATATTTAATAGCACAATAATTTCATTCATTCGAGTAAAATACATATGCCAACTTTTAATTATCAATCAGCATATACTTAGTAGAGCTTATTTTTTAAAAAACAAGACTGTAAAATTTTTATAACTTAAAACACAATAAGTAGTTTACCTTAGAATAAACAATTTCCTATATTCGAATTTTTGTTTTTTGTGAAGATATAAATATAAACTTTTTGTACTTAAATAGAAATCATTAGCATTCATAGGAAACAGATAATACACTTCTAAGAATTATTTTTAACCATGAGAGACATATAAATTAAACACTCTTTTGTAAAATTACAATTTTTTATTTCTCTAAATATGACTACTTCATTGTTAAAATATACCAAGAAATGTAAAATCCGAGGTTTTTGACAGTTTTCGACATCAGTTTTTGACACAGGGTTTTTGACATGACAGTTTAAACTGTGGTTTAAACCGTCAAAAACTGTCATGCGTCAAAAACCTGCCAACCCTGCATTTAATAAAGTACACTAAATTTAACCTAAAAACACAAAACGTGAAAATACTCATGGTTAAAATTTTAAGGAGTATTTTTAGATTTTAATGCATAAAACACGCTTGTGGAGGAGTTAAAAATATCTCTGATTACAATTTTGATGTTCCATGAAAAGTTCCCTTTTTGGTACCACAACGACTTCCACGAAAGATAGAGCATTTGGCAAATCAAAAAAGATTAAGTAGGGCAAGGTAACGCGAATCCCTCGGACCCTTCATAGAATAGTCAAGAGAGGCACAACCCTTCAATTAAAGGGCAAAACTGGGAAAATTCATTAGTGGCCAGTGGCCGGTACTGCCAATTTTGTTAGTAGCCACTTTTTTAAGTTAGTGGCCACTTTCTACATGATAAGACTATTTCTTTCAGATTGCAAACAGCTTTGTCACCATTTTGTGGTATAATAAAATTAACACATGGACAATGGAATTGTAATTTGTAACTTCACTCTTTTTAAAAATTCTAAATTGCACATCCTAAATTAAAATCTGTTTAAGGCTGTATTAATAACAGCAAAAGTTTTTATTTTTTAATTAATTCAGTAGTACTTTTTTTTTCTACAAATTTATTTCAATGAAATAACCTGTTATCATTCACAATTCATATCGATATTTTCTAGTAAATGAATCAGCTGATTCATCACTATAACTATAACTTTTACATGGTCATGTGTAAATACAGTTAGCAATTTTATTATTTTTCCTTATTTCTAAAAACACACCTGTTTAAATGATTTTATTTCACTAGAGTTAAAGTATTTCCTGTTAAAAAGAATAGGTATAAAAACTTAGCTGCTTAATTAAAAATAACCTACTTAGCTGCCAAATTTGCAGCTTTAAAAATAGGGAGATTTCTACTTGAAAATAAAAAGGGAAAATGAAGATTTCTACCCTAAAAAAAGCAAAAACGAAAATTTTTGAAAAATAGACATTTAAGCCAAATCAAATTTTGATGTACATTGCCAAACAGCTTAAATGGGTTAAATATACACTAAATACCATGGAAAAAGATTGTGCTTTGCAGGACATCTGATCTTTGATTGCTAGATGAAAATGGAGAGGGAGAGGAGTAAAAAAAAAATACATGAATGAGAGTAATTCTACCCCTTTATAGGTTCTGGAATCCATTTAAGCAAATTTAAAATGAATATTTACATTTATGTTATGGATAGAGAAAGATTGGAAATCACAAGGCATCAGTGGAGTAAGGGATTGCCAATCCTTATTGGAGGAGGGAAGGTGGGGGGGGGGGGGGGGGATAACAAAAATTATGAGTAAAATATATTAAACAATTCTACTTCTTTATAGATTCTAGAATCTAAAAACTAAGTTTAAAATAGATATTTTATATTTATGCAGCAAATGGAAAAAGATTAGAAACTATAAAGCTTTCTGTAAGCTGTGTGATGACCAATCGTTAGGTGAAGGCGTGGAGGGAAAGGGGGTCCAAAGAATTATTCAAAAAATGTCTAATTAATTATTAGTAATCTGATAAGTTTTAATTCTTATGTTTATAAAACATTTATTTTCTGTTTCTCTGAGTAAAAATTCTTTTTATTATTATTATTATTATTATTCAATACTGTTCTGATTTTTTAAAAATATTTTCTGATTTTTCCCGATGTTTTTCCTAAAATGTTCTAATTTTTACCAGTTTTAAGTTGGCAGGTATGAAATAGGAGCATTTTTTTTTTTTTTTTGCAGAAAATTTTTGCTTTAGATTTTGAGTTTGCAGAAAGTTTTTCATTTTTTCTGAGTCTGCTGTCAACAATCGCCCAATACATAGCTTCACTCCCATTCCTTCCGCCTTCTAAATTTTACTGGGCTGAGTCCACAGCTGGTAAGTCCTTAAAAGTTAAATGAATCAGAATCAGTAGTGGATGGGACAGTCCACTACAGGTCATACTGATAATTATTGGTACCAGTAGAGTACCCATAAAAGTGTTATATGTTTATACAAAATTAAAATTTCAGTACGATAAATGAATTCATCACACTTCTTTTGATCATAAGAAATAAAAGTTAAAAAAAAGAAATTAAAAATAAGCAGAGGCAAAGAGAGTAAAAAGATGTTTCCCTTATTGTAATCTACCAGAAAAAAATGTAAAATTACAGAAAGTTAAATTTTTTTTGGTTTAACAAATCATATCCTAAAACTGATGACTGGAAATAGTTGAGTTTGATATATTAATAGTACTTAATTATAATATCAACCCTGAATGCTTCTTGAACCTATACAAGAATTAGAAAGCTTGTTTCCAAAATTTAAAATTTAAGAATGTCCACTACTGGTACAGGATCCACTGCTTGTACTCTTACCTTACTTTCATACATATACAGCCTATTTCTTTTAATTGAGAGCTTCATCGTTCATATATAAACAACAGGTAGGTGTATACATTTGATTTTCTAAGCAAAAAATCAGAAATTTTGCTTTGTTGTAATTTTCAAAAGAAAAAATAATGGAAATAATTTACCTTATATTTTAAGTAATATATATATATACATATATATTATACATATGTGTGTGTGTGTGTATATATGTGGAAGTAATGAACAGAGAGAGAAGAAAAGTAATAAAATTAATTACCCCAGGTGCAAGCGAAACAGATTGCACCATTCAGGAGACAGCCGGTCTGGCTACGATGATGAAACAGAACTCTTTTTTTTTTTTTTTGTTCTTTTACTTGTTTTGACTTTTCTATGTGAAAAAGAAGTTTCTAAGTGAACATTGAGTTATGATTTAGCTATGTAAGCATTAAGATACCTGCCTAAGTGGCTCTGATTACTTTACGATATAATTGATCTAAAATGAGTCCTAAGTGGACACGTAATAGTTTTTTTGGACCTATGTGGTCAAATCTTGTACATATGTAAATATTAATTTATTTTTTATTAAACTTTAATTAATGTAAGAATAACTTCTCAGTGCTCTTTCTAGCCTCTCACTACATATATATATCATTTTAATGGCTAATATTAGTTTAATTCAGAAAAACAATTAAAAAAATATATAAATATATATAGAATAAAAATAGACAATCTCTAATATATATTTTTTTGACTAAGAAATATTTTAAATTAACAAAGGCTCTCAGAATTCTTTTTTTTTTAGTGTGCCAGAAAATGCTTATTTTATCTTATGTGTTATACAAAACTCTTTATCGCGTTCTATGAGTAATAGTCGTAGATCTTTTGTCGTGTTTTACGAGAGCACGTTATACGAGAATTTAGTGTATATATATATATCAATACAAAAAACCCTTTATGGGTTAAAAGTTTGTGACGCAGCACTGTACTTTATGGTTATAAGAATTAGAAATACAGGTCTTAAAAATAATGATATCAAATTTTCAGTGACGCTTTGTAATTAATTAAAAAATATACAGATTTTATTATTTGAATCTGCTTTTTTCTTCTATTTATTTTTACAGTGTAAACATTAACTCACTGAAACCTTTTCATTCACATCTCTTATAATATCAAAATATGTGTTTTAAAAGGAATGATATGAAATTCCAGCAACGCAGTGATGTTACACAAAATGATTTGTTTTTAAATTCCACTGCAATTATTTTGTTTTACATATTAAAGTATATTTGCACACTGAGATATTGCTTTTAATTTTCAAATACGCTGATAAATATATATCACTTTCATTAGGCTTATATTATGTACTGAAATGCATTTATTTCAATGAATTAATTTATCTTTTGCGTCCCGTCATCCAAAACTACAACTAAAAATTTCACAAATGTTTTCTTTAGCACACTATCTATTTGCATGCATTTTCAATTAATTTGGATAAGATGGCACAAAATAAACATTTCCATACATTTTACTTAGAGTTTTGGATAGTGTGACGCAAAAGATAAAATAATTAATTGAAATAAATACATTTCAGTACATAATATAAACTTAATGAAAGTGATATATTTGACAGTGTATTTGAAAATTAAAAGCAATATCTCAGTGTGCAAATATACTTTAATATGTAAAACAAAATAATTGCAGTGGAATTTTAAAACAAATCATTTTGTGTAACATCACTGCATTGCTGGAATTTCATATCATTTCTTTTAAAACATATATTTTGATATTATAAGAGATGTGAATGAAAAGATATCAGTGAGTAAATGTTATATATTATTTTATGTTGAAAATAATGTTTACACTGTAAAAATAAATAGAAGAAAATAGCACTAATACATTAAATGATCTGAAAATTTATCAAAAACCTAAAAAATTTTTGAATTTACTACAAAAGTCTAAAGCACCTCATCTTTGATAACAATATAAAATATGATCAGCTTTACTATAAGGCACCCATTGCTTATTGCCGTTGCCGATGTTTTGATCACGTGGTATGATGGTGTTTTGATTCGGTTTGTGAGTCGGAACTGCGAATATTTCACAACGTCGTGAATAAAATCAAATGTCATGAAACGATACTTTTCATTATTATGAAACATTTTTTTTATGTTTCACTATGTTTTCTGCTGTTTGCTCGCTTCGCGAGCATTGAAACCAAAAAAAACATCACTGGACGCCCCTAATTCGTGGAGCATGAATCAGTAAAAGCATGAAAATTCATGGAGCAGCGGTCACTATGTTTTCTGCTGTTTGCTCGCTTCGCGAGCATTAAAACCAAAAAAAACATCACTGGACGCACCTAATTCGTGGAGCATGAATCAGTAAAAGCATGAAAATTCATGGAGCAGCGGTCACTATGTTTTCTGCTGTTTGCTCGCTTCGCGAGCATTAAAACCAAAAAAAACATCACTGGACGCCCCTAATTCGTGGAGCATGAATCAGTAAAAGCATGAAAATTCATGGAGCAGCGGTCACTATGTTTTCTGCTGTTTGCTCGCTTCGTGAGCATTAAAACCAAAAAAAAAACATCACTGGACGCACCTAATTCGTGGAGCATGAATCAGTAAAAGCATGAAAATTCATGGAGCAGCGGTCACTATGTGTTCTGCTGTTTGCTCGCTTCGCGAGCATTAAAACTAGGGATGGGTAAAAGAATGAAGAACGGTTCATCTGAACAGTTCTGGACGAAAAACCGAAAGAACTGTTCACTTTCGCCAAGAAGAACCGTTCACTTTCGCCAAAAAGAACTGTTCACTTTCGCCAATGCAACACTGAATATTTATCTCTCTCTTGTGTATGATTGCTTCCACATGGATGCTGGTTTTAATCGGGGAATAAAGGTTGCCAGGCAATCAGCCTTTATTAGTATTAACTATGGAGTTCTAGGAAAAAATAGAATATCGCTTGATTGGCGAGACGGCGATAGAAAATCTGTTCATTTAAAAATGAGGCAGAGATCAGTCGAGTTTGCGGAACAAGAGAACTGAACTGAACAGAATGAGCAGATGAACAGCTCAGATGATCCCGAGCAAATGGAGAACAGTGGGAACCTCGGAACAGCGGAGTTCTTGCGAGTAGGTGAACAGTTCAGAAAAGAAGGATAGTATTTAATCCTTTGAGGGATAGAACAAAAACGCGCTAAACGTTGCGTTGGAAAATTTTTGCACTTATTCGCGCGATAATCAAAGCAGATGGCTTTCAATAAGTACTGATTTACTTATGTATATTATGCGAGGGATTATTTATTTGTTTTAGGAAATTGTTCTGAAATTTCGTGTAATAAAAACATAATGTGAGAAAAGGGATATATCAATGAAATAAGATTTAAAATATCGTTATCCTGTTGTTAAAGAAATATCAATATTCCACGATATATTGATATTTAATCCAGCCTTTTTCTGGAAAATAAATTTTTAACTGCATAGATGTGGAGGGGAATATTATTTTGTTATTTGTTTTCTTTTGCATAAAAATTTAAATACTATTTTGATTTGAATTTAGTGAATTTTATATACACATTTCACGTTCTTGCGTCGGGCAGTGGACCGAAATAAATATATATATATATTTTTTTTTTTCTAAATTTAATTTTGAGGTTTTTGAATTTTCTACATTTAAAGAAGTTTAATTTATCAATTATTATACAAATTACATTAATATTATTATTGTCATAAACAAAAAGTTATGCGAACAAACATGTTTAATCTAGTGAAAATACATTCAATTCATTGTTTACAATATAATTTGATTTGATGAAAATATTTCAAAACGCGTTGTTCGTTTAACTTTAAATGAAGAATCTATATTTAATGTATCGAACACTCTTCATTTTATTTTAATCTGATGAAGGCAGTTTTTAAGTAACGAAACGCGTTTCAATTTTGTTTTATCTGATGATGACAGATTTATTATATTGAAACGTATTTCAATTTCATTCGGTGATGATACATTGAATCAGTTTATACGATAAATACAAGATGCATCCCTTTAATTTTGTCTGGAGAGAGAGAGAGAGAGAGAGAGAGAGAGAGAGGGGGGGGGGGGAAATAAAGTCATAATAATAATGAAAATGCGTCTCCGCTCGATCAGATTATAATAGATTAAGTCTATTGTAATAATTTTATTTATCGAAATATCGTTGTAATTTTATAATCGTTTTTATGTATTGCTTATCTGATGAAGATAGATTTAATACTCTGAAACGCATTTCATTTCATGCTTATTTAATGAGTATCTTATTGCATTGGAACATATTTCAATTATATTTGATGAAAAAGTTTAACCTATCGTTTTAGTTTTTATATGTTGAAAATAAATTTAATGCACCGTTTTCGTTTGATGTGACGAAGGTCATTATCATTTTAAATTTCGACAGTGTAAAAAAAATCATGCCGATTTTAAATTTTGGAATATAAATAAATAAATAATTCTTTATAAATTAAAACTTAATTTAGGGACACATTTTTCTTTTTCTTTAATGCCTATTGACCCATATAAAAACATACGGTAACTGGGTTGCGTTCCCTAGCAACGGTTACTATATTCATTTCTTTAAATTTTGTTTGCAGTTTACTTTGAACCATAGTTTTAATAATTTTTTTAACTTGTTGCCAATTATTTTGACAATATAATTAATTTTCAATGTTAAGAAATGGGAAAAATTCATTTTTCCATTTCTCTTGCACGTTTTCCCTCAATTTTATTTTAATATTTATTTTTTATTCTTGTATATTTTTTCGTGTTACCAAGTAAAAAAAAAAAAAAAAAAAACGCTTTTAAGTAGTCTCTTTTTTCTGACAGTAATAATAGACAGCTCACATATCAAATTTGATGCTTATACGCTTTAGATGCTGAGATATAACCTTTCTGAACACGGAGGAAATTACAGTTTAAATGATTCACCTGCCAGCCGATATATACCTTTTTTGCCATACATAGTTTTCATAAGAGCGCTTTCAAGTATTAAGTTTTGTGAAATTTTATACTATATAGAAGCTGACAAAATTTTTCCGGAAATGGGGGCAATCGCATCATATCAACGTTGCTTGTTTCGTGATATAAAAGTGAGTTTGATTGTCACCAATTTATGTCAAGATGCAACTAAATATAATTTTTTAAGTTATGTGTATTACAGGGATGGAACACGGGCGCAGAATTCATACCGGAATCTGTTTAAGAAATTTTACTACCTATAATATCGTTGATTTAAGAAGTAGAAAATTTTCTTACATTGATAGTGGTATGAATACTGCGCCCGTGTTCCATCCCTGGTATTAGTTCTTGATCTAGAGAACATAAACTAGACATCATAAACTTTTTGTCACTCACATAGATGAACGGAGATTTTATTTTATTTATTTATGTATTTATTTTTGTGGTCAAATCGTGTTTAAGACATTTTAAAACGTGTAAATACGTCGGAAGTCGAAATTTTTTACGAATCCAACACATTCATATATGAATATAACTGAAAGTAAACATTCCTGATACACTCTGTCGTATAAATATGAATATAGGTATTTAGCTTGCTAAAATAAAAAATAAATAAATAGAACAAAAAATATGTTTTAACGGTTTATTTAATTAAATTATAATAAAAAAGAGAGAGATTTTCGAACGGTCATTTTTGTTTATGCCCATATGTATAGATAAATAGATAGACGACCGATATAATTTAAAGGCATACACTACTGTCTTTTCTTGATGCATCATTTTCATACTCAAAAGTTATGCTATGTTTATGTTTACAGTCAAGTTTATAATATCATATCGTTTATAAATATTAATGAACATGCTTACTTATTTTTTAAAACAAAAGTTACATGCGTTTATGTTTCTATTTTTCCTCAGAAATTAAAAATAGATTTTAGAAAATTTAACATTAATAAAGAAATTTTTAAAATTAATTGCCTATTTAAATAACAATATATACTGAAAAATCAATTTCCTTACTCTGTGCTTCAATTCTAGATATCAACTGTTTATAATGTGTTTTAACCTTCTATAAAACGAAATAAAAAAAAAAATCTACATATTCCCAGTTAAATTTGAACCACGTGTTTTACAAGTGCAATTAGAAAGAAAAAAAATCTCGATGTTTCACATATTCTTTAAGGACATCTGTGTTTTCTCATAGCAGAAGTGCTGAATTAAGGAATACAAACAGCTCATTTCGAAAAGAACGATCTCTTCTAGTGAAGACAAATGCCAATGCCCATTTTATCGGCAGAACGCAGCGAACAGTTCAGGGAGGGTACCGGAAACCGTTCATTCTGAATTTCCGGTTGGTTTTCTCCATTAGACCCGTTCAGAACAGTTCTGCAGAACCGTTCCGAGTTTTCAAAGAACTGTTCATACTCGTTCTTGAAAAAGAACGGGAATGCCCATCTCTAATTAAAACAAAAAAAAACTAAGTCCCGAAGATATAAGGCGCGAAAAACTAAGTTCGAAAGATATTCGATACGCGTGCGCGAATATTCGATGCGCGTGCGCGAAAACAGAGCTCTGGAGCGCGAAAAAAATGTTTCATGACATTTTGATTCGATTCACAAAGTTGTGAAACGATTCGCAGTACCGGCTCACAAACTGAATCAAAACACCATCATACCACGTGATCAAAACATCGGCAACGGCAATAAGCAATGGGTGCCCTATAGTAAATCTTAGCCCAAAATTAAACTAGAATACTTAAAATCTAACTATATAATATGATAAAATGATCAGAATTTTGTTTATTATCCTATTGCAAACAAGAACTAAAATAAACTGCATTTACAAGTCATTGCTCAATTAATATACATATTTTCTCATTTAAAATGCTTTTAAAATCAGTTTGAGCATATTTTCATAAACAGAATACTCTCTTTTTATCTGGATGCTGTATATTACAATATCATAACTTTTGGTCGGGGATTCATTTAAAGTTTCGTTATTTATTTATTTATTTTAAGGATTTAATAAAAGTCCTCTGCTTTACAGAAGTTTCAATCAATATTCCCTGACGTTTCTCCAATTTACAGAAGTTTAAATCGCACATTTACGTATTATTGCTCCGTCAAGTTTTGAGTTAAATTTAGAGTATTACACTTGCATGATATTTGAATTAATATTCATTTATAAAAGGGATTGAGCTAATAAAAAAATAAATATCTAAAAGTACGATACATAAATCATAACCAAACGTATACATAAATCATAACCATACATTCAAATTTACCTTGAGTAACGTTGATTTGAAAATATTAGTAAAACAGTATCTTAATACAGTCCATTTGTTATTGATGATAAGCATAGTGCAATGAAAAAGAAATTTCACGTCATATTTTATTTTAAAAAAACGATAGACAGATAAAATTATTACCTATTTTCGTTTAGAATTTGAAACACGTTTCAATTATTTATTTTTCTTTTTACAGGAATGGGAGATAGGTTGGTAAGCTCTATGCACATCAGCCGCGGATGTAAGTGAAGAAAGACACGCTATGTCAAAATGAAAGTATAGTCTCAATAGATATGTTGTTGGGTTGGGTTGATTAACATAGCACGACAGCTGCTTCAGCTGCTTGGACAATGCACAATGACAACCTGCCATCGAGCTGATATACTAGTAGAGGGAAAAATCATATAATAATAATAAATTATTATTATTCTATTTATTATTATTCTATGGGGAAAATCCCTATTCTTTTCTACGGTAGAAAACCTGTCCAACATGTATCACGTGTTATTTCGTTGAGCTAACTTTTTTCGCTACTTATCGCTTTCTTGGCGATAGTTTTTTTCCCCCATAAAAAACATTTTTTTAGGTTGTAAATACCAAAGAATATTTACATCATTAGATATTCTTTGACAAATACATATATTATAAGAGTTATGTATTTATTATTATTATTTCTTTTTCCAATGAAAACTCAGCCAAGCGATTTTTATTCAAATAAATTACAATTTTGAAAAAAGATAAAAAAAATTACACAGACACGACATTATTTCATTATTTAAAACATGAAAATCTGACATTGACAGATTTTAATTTAGTGCCAGAGGCCTACTGCTAAACTTGTTAATATCGACAAATTCTTCTTTAGTTAATTCGTGACGATCTAAATTCCATGATAAAGTTTTCATTAATTCAAACCAATGTGTTTCAGCTGCAGATACTGTAACAAATAACGTTGGAAGTCCAAACTGTCTTATAGCCGCAAAACAACGTTTTTTCTCTTTTTCCCAATGAGGGGGAGGTGTGCCTTGGGGGGGACTCATGTCAAAGGTGTGCCTTGGGGGGGACTCGTGTCAAAGTTGTGCCTTGGGGGGACTCATGTCAAAGTTGGGCCTGGGGGGGGGACTCATGTCAAAGTTGTGCCTTGGGGGACTCATGTCAAAGTTGTACCTTGGGGGGGACTCATGTCAAAGTTGGGCCTGGGGGGGGACTCATGTCAAAATTGGGCCTGGGGGGGGGACTCATGTCAAAGTTGGGCCTGGGGGGGACTCATGTCAAAGACCCATTCAATAAACCGACTGAAATAGGCCCTTAGCACTATTAAGAGTGACGTATAAAAATTCGACAACGCTGTACCGACTAAAATAGGCCTCTAGCACTAAAAAAAAAAAAAATTTTTGAAAAAAATATAGAAATTAAAACATTTCAAATATATAGTATGTTGTGGCCATCACAAAACTTTCTTTTATATTATCCTATACAAATACACACAATGTAAATTAGATATTAACTAAAATATTTTTTTATTAAAATTTCGTTTCATGATGAATGCAAATGATTTTCATTTCAAAGATATATATAATCTAAAGAAAGTTTATTTTGTGTCTTATAGACCACATTCATATTTTAAAAACTGCATTTTTCTTCCTAAGTTTTTTATTTATTTATTTATTTAAAAAAACGTAAAAGAAAAAAAAAACTGATAAATTTGCTTTTAATTATTCTAGACTTTTGGTTCAATCATTCGTTTTAAAGGTATTGACGGGTTCTTTTCAGAAACACTAATATTAAAAATTTGCATAACCCCCCCCCCCTTCCCAGCTAAAAGTGATGCGTTTACATTTACAACCTCCCCCCCTCCGCCATAATTGGTTGTTACTGTTTTAAACAATTCTTTTTAATCCACAAAAATTCTTTAAAAAACAATTCTCACTGTGCATATTTATGCGAAGTTTCGTACTTTGTTGAAACAAATAAATAAATACAGTAAAATAAATATATACGGGATGACAGCGCTACCTATTGTGCGTTTGGTGTTTTGGAAGTAAGGCTGATTGACTACCCTAGGATCCTAGGCATAAGGAGGAGTGCCCTCCGTGGGGGAGTTCTTTCTAAGGGGTCCTAGTCCGTATTTACGCAAGTTTCGGAGAAAACCACGGAAAACTCCAAACGACTAAGCCAACAAGCGCGAGCTGGGATCGAATCCGGCACCTCACGTCTACTAGCTTTGAGCGCGGAACCGCTCGGTCGCTGGTGGGCGATTTTCAATAACAGCTTATAAGCACTAATTTTCGATGTTAGAACTGAATATCAAGTTTGGTTAAATTTCGTCCACTTATTTATGAGATAGAGAATCCACAAAAGTTTAGGCACACACGAAGACACTTAAAATAGTGCAATCGTGTACAGGATATGTCAAAACGTATAAATTCATTGGAAACCAGTGACTAAAACTTTCCATTAATCGAATACATTCTTCTTAAATATAAAGAAGAGAATAATAAATAAAACAAATATCTTAAATAATGGTGCATCTAGATTATTAATAAAAATATTATGAAGACATTAAAAACTAGAATTCTTTTACAGTTATGAGATGAAAGTATTATATTCCTATAAATTTTTGCTCCGATTTTTGATGGGTTTATTTTTTTTATGCCAATGGGAATTTTTTTTTTTTTTTTTAAATGCCAATATCGTCAATAATGAAAATTAAAAATATTATTTTAATGCATAATTCCTATGAGAATTGAAGATCAAGACTATATTTCAATGTTACTAGCGTCTCTTTGTAGCGGCAGACCTCTACGGCGCTTACGGAGCTAAGTGAGTTTGGCGAGAATTCACGCTTGGCGCACACTGTGGCTTGACGCTATGCGCTTACGCACAACGAGGAAAGACCACAAACCCCGCGGGCGCAATACCTCTATGATTCGGCTTTCGGCTAACACAATGCCGTAGTAGTTCACGCGCACAGGATAAAGGAGAAATCTCAAAGTTATTGTCACGTGACACTTCTCGATGATGTTGGCCACACAAAGGGGTTGCCATTTCGCTCTCTACCTAAATTAAAGCTCGATGCAACCTCCTTCTTGTTACAACACGATTACGAATACAGTTCTTGTGGTTCCAAGGGCTCGTAATAATTACGAAGTAATTGGAAAATTGCGGGTTCGGTTGTTCGGTACTCGGGCCGGCCAAAGACCGTCGTGTACACTACTAGTGACCATAGATCGAAAAAAGTTCTAAAATCAGCCATTAGAGAGTATAGGGCAATTGCAAACAGCTGATAACAGCATAGCAACGTGGTGGTTGCCATGCGCCGTTGCCATTGTGCTATGAGCTGTTTTCAACTACTGGGCTAAACCAACACCACCTGTAATAATGCCTCCGAGCTGAGCTCTACGCCACGGAAGATCGGCCGATTTCATCCAATCCACACGATCCAAATGTATCATAGGAAGTGTTGATTGGATAATATCGGCCGATCTTCCATGACGTAGAGCTCAGCTCGGAGGCATTATTACAGGAGGTGTTGGCTAAACATGGCTTCTATTTATTTTCACGTGGAGTTGATTGTCCTCCATTTACGTCACCCTAACGTGATATGAAACTGCTCTATTGAAAAAAAGGAAAATGAATTTGAAACTGTATCTGGAGTTTTTCATTCATCTTTAGTAAAAAAATTATCCACAAATTTTATTTACTAAATTATCCGTATTTATTCCTGTGTGTGATTTACTCGGAGAAAAGCAGCCATTAGAGTGACTTTTCCCGAAAAAAAAGGTATCACAATTCCCTCTCGCTGATCAATCTATGTCTTATTACTATATCTACGTATGATAGTGACTGGTGCACGTAAAATTTGTCGTGGCGGCAGTGTCCTCCATGTTTCCATCAAAAATTATACCTCTGGGGGATCACCGCAGCGGGAGAGCCATCCCTTCCGTGAAGGATCAAAATTGTGATGACATGTCTCCGGACCACCTCTAGGGGTGAGTTCCAGACCATCGCCAATTGCCCATTGCGCAGCACTAATGCGACGTGAAACCCATCCATCCAATCCAACCGATTGAATCAAATTGTATGTATGCATGCCTTTTAACTTTTAATCGCATCTAAATATGAAATAATTAAGTATTCACAACTTATGTATAAGAAAACAATTTGTCAATTTAAAATGTAAATTTAAACTGCTATGTTGTGGCCATTATGGTATTATCTACTTACTTTTTACGTAGCAGCGGCACCTACCAATTAACAAAAGCAGAAATTTAATTAACATAGCTTCGTACAATGAAGATTTTGCGTAGACCTTTTGGTGGAATTTTTACCAACAGATGCTGAGATAGGCATATAGAAAACCGCAGAATGTGACTAAAATTAGCTCCACCTGCCGGCTGATATACATCCAAATTAAACCAACATTCATTCTCATGATGGGCAGGGCATATAACATATGAAGTTTCGGTAATTTATTTGCTATAGAAACTGAAAAAACTATCTTACGCAATGAAACTTAATACAATATTTGCGATTCATTTTTCTTCTTTTTATTTTTAGTTCCCCATCATACTATAGGTATGGGGAACTTAGGTAATCGTGAAAATTTTCGACCTCGGTTTTTTAACTTTTCTACACGTTTTCAGGTGTGAGGAATCCGAAAATGACAAAATTTCTATGGTGTCTGTCTGTAGGGTGTCTGTTAGTCTGTTAGTGGGTCAGTCCGTTAGTTTGTGCTGTGTACACGATATCTCCAGAACAAATTGTCGCAGAGAGGTCAGATCAGTTTTAAAATATTACTTTCGACACTGGCAAGAACCCTATTCATTTGCAACATTCGATTTTAAAAACTTCGCAAGTTATTAGAAATTTTCGATTTTCATAACATGGGAGAATAGGACAAAAATTCACTTAAACGTGCATTAAATGGAAACTTTTTACTGTAAAAATGTCAGACCAGTTTTAAAATATCGGTTTTGATGCCGGAATGAACATCAGTAACTATAAATATGCTACTTTGGAAATTTCGCAAGTTACTGGAAATTTACGAATTTCTTAACATGGCAGTATAGGGCAAAATTTCACATAAACGTCAATTTTGAGAGATATTTTCATCGTAAAGATGTCAGACTACTTTTGAAATTTTATTTAAGACACTGATATGAATAATAATGAATATGAATTTTCCAATATAAAGATTTCGTAAGTTATTGGAAATTTACGAATTTCTTAACATGTCAGAATAGAGCAAAATTTCACATAAACTTCAATCTTGAGGGATATTTTCAGCGTAAAGATGTCAAACCACTTTCGAAATATTATTTAGGATACTGGCATGAATATCATAGACTATGATTTTTCCAATTAAAAAAAATTCGTAAGTTATTTGGAATTTACGATTTACTTAACATGTCAGAATAAGGCAAAATTGATCATAAACTTCCATTTTGAGGATCCTAAATACATTAGACAACTTCAAAATTAAGTTTATGATATTTGTTTGAACATGATTGAATACAAATATTCTACTAGGAAATTTTCGTAAATTATTCGTAATTTACGATTTTATCAACATAGCGAAATTGTAAATTTTTCATATAAATATTAATTTTGAGGTTTATTGCATTGGAAATAGTAGCATGAAAACTAAACAACAGAATTGACCCTGATAAAATAAATTAATAAATTAGAATAAGATAATTATATCCAAGTGAACTGTGGATAGCCTATTAGGCGGGGATTTCATTCTGTCACTGTATCAAGCTTTGGTCAAATTCATTTCTTTTAACATGATTATAATATGTCTCGCACAAGAAATTTCTGAGAACATAAATATGATGGGGAACTGAGCAGAGTCCACCTATGCCAACTAGTTTTACTTTTATAGATATGTACTACATATGTAAAAAGAAAAATGAATTGTTTGAAAAAAAAAATTAAATTTTTTTTCTGATAAAAATTGTCATTTGTGAATGACCCTTTATAGTAAAGACTTTCTTAAAAAAAAAACAGCCCAAAAAAGCAGCTCATTTAATCACCGATATCTCTATGAATGTTTGTGATATGCAACTGGATTTTCATTTATAAGTTTGCTACAGTCCGCGCATGCGCAGTAATAAATTATTTGCTACAACTGTGCATATCTCTTTGAATATTAAATGTATTTCTTTTAAACTATACATACGTTAAATAGACAATAAGACTTCTTCACACACCATAAATTTTAAGCCAGCACAACCGGTTTCGAAAGGACGTAGCCTTCCTTCATCAGGTACAAAAAAAAAAAAAAACACGTGCTACTGCCTTGGAGGCAAATGCAAGACTGAGAGCAGGGCAAAATCCAGAGGGGGAGGAGCAACACAAACAACCAATAAGAAGCATCATGCAGGACCAATCAAAGAGGAACACACATGCACACACAAAAACAAAAGGAGGGAGGAAAGGAATAAACAATTAATTTTATTTTTATTTATTTAATTATTATTATTTAAATTAATATTATACTAATAAGTAAATTTAATAAAATTTATTATTATTATTATTATTATTATTATTTAATTATTTAGAGTTATTTAATTATAACTATTATTGTGTTATAAACATAATGAAGGAAATTATGTAATTGAATTAAACAAATTTTTTCCGGCTGTGGACAGCAAAGTGGAATCAGATTTTTCATTGACAATTTTATCACGATTAAGGTAAATAGCTAAATTTTCCAAAAAATCCAGTTCGGAAACGTGTTTGGCATGAAAGATAATTTTGGCACTCTTAAAATTAAAACTGTGATCAAATTCCCAACTATGCACTATGCTTTGCAATAGAAGATTTAGAAATTTCTTGATTAACAACATACCGAGAATGTTCACGTAAACGGCATTCAAGATTTCTTTTTGTTTGACCAATATAAGATAACGGTTACATCCAGACTGCAACGCTCGCTCGCTCGCAAGCGAGTGATCACAAATCCGAAATTTGTGATCGCCAAGAATGTTTCATTCCAAACGCAACAATTTCAGTCGCTCACAAATGACGACGGCTGATCGCAAGTTTGTGATTTCCGGTTTCCAATACATCGATTATTTTAAACGATAAACCGTAATGATTGGCTAGAGAGAAACATGTGACCTAGCATATGCTTGCGTTTTTGTTTATATTTATTTATTAACGTATCCGTAATTAAAAATAGAGAAATGTTTAAATGTAATTGTTTTCCTGGAAATGTCTCTCCCTGTGTATTATCAGAGGGAGATAAAATAAAAAATAAAAGGATATTCACACTTATATATGAAGTTTAATGCAGTTTATGTTTAAAAAAAAAATTAGTTGAACTTTTTTTGTTATAGGTTGTTTACATGCAGCTTTTTTAAACTTAGTTTAGAAATATTAATGTATTTGTATCTTTTATATTTTTAGCTTCAGAAACGTTATGTATACGCATCAACTAATCTAACATTTAATCCATATTTTAAGCATTTATTTAAAAAATTCTAAAGTTATTATATTTGCATAGTACACGAAAACTAGCATTTATTTTATTTGTTTAGTAAGTAATTTTCAACAATTAGAAGCTTATAAAGCTTTTGTAAATTGATTTAATTTTGGATAAACTGTCAGGCTCTTTCATATTATTTAATGGCTAGGGACAAATGATACATTGCTTAATTATTATTATTATTTTTTAATTAAGGTTTATTATTATCAGTACTTTTCCATTTCGCTGGTGCAAATCTCACCATACGAAAATGTTAATAATGCTGCAAATCTCGCCTAGCAAATTTTATTGATGACAACACACAGTTTACGTATAAAAAAATTTTAATAAATGTTAGTTCTAAGAATTTTTTTGCACAAGAAGTAATTTTAAGCTAAATGTGTTTTGCTTGAAATAAACTGACAGATTCTTCCTCTGTTCAGGCAAATCCCAAATTTTTATTGATTTTGGTTTCTCATCCATTTTTGATGTATTAGGAAAAAGATGTGACTAATAAGAAATGAATGCAGCTTGGTTTAAAAATATGGCGGTAAAAAGTTACCAGTAAGGATATTCTATTTGGTGTTGGTGTTCGTAGTATCTATTTTGGCGACTTTATAGAGCTGTACTTTACTATCATTCATTATTATAGGCAAATATCCGTTTTCCTTCATTATGATTATTACATCATTAGTTATATAGTAAAGATATAGAAGCACTTGGATGCAGACAGCAGTAAATTTTGTTTGTGTAAATAGGGTAATGTGGAGGTATTTGAGTTAATAAAATTTAACACGTTCATCTCCGTGTCATCCAGACATGGGTGACGCTCTTCTTGTTCAAGTTAACACAAGAGCTTGGGCGTCGGGACAATGAAGCAAGGGGGGGCACTTGCCTCTCCCTGGAAAATTCTAATAAGCATTTTTTTTTTTTTAACTATGCTATCAGAATTTTATTTAAAAAAAATATTTTTTCAGGTTGTGCCCCCCTTAAAATTTTTTCTGGTGACGCCACTGCATGAGAGTAATTGCGTCATTTTTTATAACACTAGTAGTCGCATGTCGGTCTATTCCCCGCTGTTGTTTAGTATAAAGGGAAAGCTGAAAGAAAGCCAGTAGAGAAAGATGAGCTGCCTTTAATTCACGCAAACCTCTAACCTTTCTGAAAAACTAGAAGTGGGGGAAAAAATAATCAACGTTAATAGTCGCATCGCGGTCAAATACCGATTTTAGAAGTAAAATGTTTTTAACTGCTCAAAAAATATCAAGAATGACTTAAAAACAGACTATGTTAGAGAACATCCACTCAAGGTTAGTTACACAGAATTTTCTTACTTTATTTTTTAGGGGTGATCTGTTGGGAAAATTTATAATCAGTGGGCAGCAAATAGACCGATATGCGACTGCTAATGCATTAATAGGATTTTTAAAAGGAATTTAATGGAATAAGCACTGAAATATAAATAAAGGATATACAACATAGAAATACTAAAAATATACACATTATGCTGTACTTTTTATTAATTTATATTTAGGAAAACATTACATTATACTATATCACATGGTGTTCGTTAAAACACTCTAAGTACATTTGAGGTGATTCTGGACAATAGAAACAATAGGTTGCATATATAATGTTTTCTTTTACATTTTTCTTTGCTTCTTAGCATTTGGCAGTTTGCTACCTCTTCTGGTAACATAGAGCGCACACATACATACTTCTTATAGGCTCGCTTTGCTGATTCTTACAAATCTATGAAGGGTGGGACACTTCCTTGTTTTACTTCTATTATTGTCGGGCATAGCATTTTCTGAGGACAACTATTTGATTAAAAAAAAGTTTCTGAAATTTTCTAATTTCTATTTTTTTATTTGTGGCTCTCTAGTACATGTCATCTCCGACGATCGGATTTGTGCCCAGTGAGAAGCTCAGCTGAATCATGCTGGGCAATGAACGTGTTAATAACGCTATGAGTCTGACTGAGGTACCTTTAATGATGACCTTTTCAAAGGGATTCTAGCTCAAGTTGTGTAAGTTTCAGACCGCATTGAGAATTCTAAATGGCTAGGCCATTGAGCACAACCTGGGTTCGAACCCTATACCACTCAGTTCGAAGTTAGAATAAACTAATTATAAAACAAACAAAATCCTAACTAGGTAGAACAAGCGGGCAATGTTTTTTTAAAGTGGTTTGTTTAGTAATAAGCTTCATTACTAATGAATATTAAAATTTATAAACTTAAACCCATAAAAAAAAGAAGGCTTTCACAATTTTTTCTATGTTAATATTATAGTTGACCAGGGGTCAATTCAGGCAAAAATTGGGACCTATTTGCGCAGCGTGCATATCTGCTAACCTGTGCTGCCGAAGGCAGTGGGGACTCGGTCTAACTTTTTACCTGATGATTAAGGATTATTTTCGTTTTCTTTTCTTAAAAATAAAAGTTTGACTTGAGAAAGAATACATGCACGTGCAGCACACGTGGCCAGTGTGAGTTTTTACCCGATGATAAATGAATTTTGAGAAATCATAAGGAGGGTGAAGGAATATGCACATGCTGCGCACGGGTCTATGCAGCTACAGCATCTAGAATAAACAGTGTGG
This sequence comes from Salticus scenicus, assembly GCA_963930645.1. Lineage (NCBI taxonomy): Eukaryota > Metazoa > Arthropoda > Arachnida > Araneae > Salticidae > Salticus > Salticus scenicus. The sequence goes on from OZ005658.1 coordinate 179,836,196, forward strand.
AAAACAGCGAATAAAATTGTACTAAAAAAATTAAGCCTGTCACCAGATGTCATTGTAATCGAAGCCAGTGTCACGGCAACAAAACCGAGGCTCCCTATTGGTTAATTATATGCTTAGATCACGTGATTAAACTGACGAAACTGGGAAAAGCCAATCAGGTCTTTGATTTGAGCAATAGCTTCGATCACTGCGACATCTGGGTAAGCTTAATTTTTGTAGCATCATTTTAATATCACGGTTATAGGCGATTGCCACACTGTTTATTCTAGACGCTGTAATGCAGCCGAAGGCAATTTGGTCCCAGTGTTAGTTTTTACCCAAAGCTGAATGATTTTTTTTTTTTTTGTAATTCTTTTTCTTAAGAATGAAATTTATGAGTAATAATAAATATGGAATTTTGAGAAATCATAAGGATGGTAAAGGAATATGTGCGTGCAGTGCACAGGTCTACGCTGTCGAAGACAGTGGTTTGAGTTTTTACCTGATCACAATTTTTTTTTTTCTTTTCTTAAGAGTAATGTTGATGAGTGATAAGATGCAATTTTGAGAATTCATTCATTATAGTGATTCATTTAAAAATACTGACCCGCTAGCGGGCGAAGCTCGCTAATGTCAGATATAAAATCCATTTCGCAAATCAGGATATACTTTCACAATACTTTCTTATACATTGTATAAGGAAGTAAAAAGTGATTGTTTTTAGTAAAATTTTAACGTTTTTCAAATGCTATTTTAATTATGTTTTCGATGCATTAGGTATATACAGTCAAACCTTATTAACATGAACTGTTTCCACTATCCCCACCAAAATGAAGTTTGGTTATTGATAGTATGAACAATTTTTTTTTCCTCTCGAGATTCACGTTAATAAATTTCAGTTGTATTAGGGTATTATGCATTTAAAAAAAGTTTTTTTTTTTTTTAATGTTATGATTGATCAACTATTTTGATGCATTTTCAAAACATCAATAAATCGGTAATCAGGCAACAACTGTTTCCTGCTGATGCTTCAGTGTAAAATTAATCGTGACACAAATCTGATAGACCATGTAATAGGTATAATATTACAGGATTATCGTTTATGATTTAAACTTAAATACCTTATATTTATCCTTTCTTTAAACGGATATATTTCGGCATGCTTATCGCAGCCCTCTTCAGCATCGAAATGACTTCTATGATTTAAATTTAAATACCTTATATTTATCCTTTCTTTAAACGAATATATTTCGGCATGTTTACCGCAGCCCTCTTCAGCGTCGACGCTGAAGAGGGCTGCGATAAACATGCCGAAATATATTCGTTTAAAGAAAGGATAAATATAAGCTATTTAAATTTAAATCATAGACCATGTAATTTTTACTTAGAAATATCATTCATGACCTATGAATATTTATTTAGAGAAATGGAAGTGTAAGGTTGAATTTTTTTGTACAAACTATGTGAAAAATATCCGAGCTGGGAATCAAACTCGAGCACTCCACTTACAGTGCAGATGTTCTACCACTGAGCCACCTTGGCTGATTATCAACTCGGCATTTCCCACATGACATCTGTTGGCAATGTTACTGTATTTGCAAATGCAGATTTAACGGGTAAACATATAAAGAGTAATGATAGCACAACTTTGATAGACCCTGTAATCTTTACTTAAATCATTCATGAACGATGATTTATTTAGAGAAATTTGAGTGTAAGATTGAATTTTGTATACCAACTATGTGAAAAAGGCCAGAGCTGGGAACTGAAATTGAGCACTCCGCTTATTATGTATTGCTGAGCTACCCTGTCAGATACCAGCTCAGCATTTCCCATATAATATCTGCTTAAGTACCCGAGTTAAATTCTCAGCTCTGTCGTTTTTCATACAGTTGGTATAAAAAATTTATCCTGACATGTTAATGGATATTATGTAGGAAATTCGGAGTTGATAATCAGAAAGTCAGTTGCTGACAAGAAGCCGAACTCATGTTATTCTGTGGGGAAATTTGTTTCTATAATTCCTCATTGCTTAATGCATTTTTTAATTATGTATTCATGTTGTGAAAATCTATAACTGTTCAATTAGTATTACTTTTTAAAAAATTAATGTTTCACTTTTGAGTTTAAAAAACAAAAAATATTTAAATGTATTTTTAAGCTGAATAAAATGTTAGAAATTGTGAAAACAAGTAGTAGTATGGTTCTGAATTTTCTGAAGGTGAAAATAGAATTTAAGTTAAAAAAAAAAAAAAAAAATAATAATAATAATCATGTTAACAAAACATGATCCTTCGTCAGGCGAATAAAGTAGGCATGAGTGTTTGTTTGCAGCACTCATGCCTACTTTGTTCACTTGACAAAAGATCCTGTTTTCTTTCAACCCAAAACAATTTTTGTGAATGAAAGCGTTTTATGGTGTTTATTCAAAGTTTTGTATGTATTACTTTTTAACGTCAGTTTTGTGGTACAATAAGGTTTTTTGTTTCTTGGAAAAGATACTAAAAGCTCTCATTTGAAGATATATGTCAAGTATAAAAATATAGATACAATGGTTTTGTATGTTCACTTTTTTGTAATATTATGGATTACGTAGAAAATTATAATTGTAACATTTATATAGTTCATAAATTTTAGGCTTATTTAACCTTTTTATAGGCCAACGTTCTCAATTTGGAACATCAAATTAAAACTTATAGCACACATATTTAAAAGATGACTTGATTTTTAAAAAAAAACAGAAGGAACATTTTTATCATTAGTTGGTAACTGTACAAAAAATCTTAAAAATTATCATTTTCATATTTCTTTTATCGAGTTATTAGTCAATTTTTTTTATTTATGATAAATATTTATAGTTGAAAAAGTACAAGCCACATTCTTTCTCTATTAGTGCTGCAATTGTGTTTTGAAAAATAAAATATTTTATCAAACAATAATGCATATGTATAATTCATAGCTGCAGCTATTTCATTATATTTAAATTCAATATTAGCTGTTAGTAAGCTTTAAATTTAAAATTTTGCTATTAAAAATATTAATTTTTCCCTTTCAGGCTACAATGCTTTAATTCAATTGACTATATCAAGTTATTTAGTTAAAATGAATGTAGTATATGAAGAAAAAATTCAGTAACAAAGTAATAAGCAATTGGGAAAAAATAGATCTAGCAGCAGTGAATTCAAACACAGCAAAAAAGAAATAATAATTAAAAAAAAAAAAAAAAATAGAGAAGAAAGTGTAAGGAGGAAAAAAGTCTATTTATTGTGTAATCATGTAACCATAAACAAAGTAACAAGAAGGGGAGGGAGAGCAGCATATCTCTTCCTACATTTTTAATGGACAAGATTTTGTAATTTATAGTGTTTAATCATAAAGTTTTCATTTAAAGCTTACAAACAGTTAAATACTGAATTTAAATGTAATGAACCAGCTACAGATATAAATTATACATATGTATAGTTATTTGACAGTAAAATATTTTTATTCTCCAAAACTCATTTTCAACACTAACAATGAAGTTGTATATTTTCAACTATAGAGTTTTATATATAATAAAATAAATAATTGACTAATCAGGCTTTTACAATCAAATGCAATAACTGTTATTTGCAATAAAAAGAATATTTAAGGTTTACTACACCGAATTATAAAGTTTTACGAAATATTGCTGTCATCATCATCTTCTTCTTCTTCTTATTATTATTTTTTTTTTTTTTTCGCCTAAACAAAATAAATAGATAATGGAATAAATAATTGACTAATCGGGCTTTTATTTACAACGAGAAGAATATTTATCCAAATGATATCATACCAGATTGTAAAGTTTTAACGAATATCATAGTCATCTCATTAAATAATAGAACATATTATTCTATATTGTAAATAAACAATTACAGAAACATGACATATTACGTTTAATTTACATTAAATAAGCCTAGCATTTATAAAATATACAAATGTTACAATTATAATTATCTGCATAATCCATAATAATATTTCAATGTTAAACATTTAATCTTACTTACATGAATATACAAAACCATAACATATTTTACACTTACATTTATCTTCCAATTCCAATGAGAGCTTTAAGTATCATTTCCGAGTAAAGAAGAGTTTCGCTATGTTGGATAGTATTTAATTCATATTGTAGATTAATGAAATATTATAATAAATTATTTGTTTCTGATTATGAATTATCATTTCATGAATGATTATTATCACAGACAAATTATATCCTTCTCTATGACAAAATATATCCTTTCTTCGATAGCACTGGACAACAGCGGCCATGTTTTTTGAGGCGATAGTACACCTGCGATCGAGTTGTGAGAGCTCCGAGGCAGTCACAAATTTCCCCCTCATCGCTCACAACTTTGCGATCAGTTTTGTAAACAAATGTTGCGTTTGGATTGAAACACAGCAAGATTTGTGATTGTTTACCTATTTGTGATCACAATGTTTCAGTCTGGATGTAACTGTAAATCACAATTATTAGCCGGCCAGGTGGTTCGGTCGGTAGAACGCTGCCTTCCGAATCCATTGGTCCCAGGTTCGAATCCTGGCGTGGGCATGGATGTTTGTGTCGTCTTATATGTCTTCAAGATATCCGCGTTTGTAATGATCGATAGATGGCGCTCTCTGAACACTGCAGTTGTTAGTAAATATAACAGCCACGTGTAATTATTATTCTTTCTCCGCCATTTCATCATGGAAAGTCGATTGCATAATATGAGGATATGCAGTGGTGTGATAATTTCACCTTAGCCACCAGAGGGCGAGCATTTCATTACAATCGCGGATTGTGTGCTTGTTACTGTATATTAAATCAGTACAAAAAACCCTTAACGGCTTAAAAGTTTGTGACGCCGCTACTTTATGACTATACGAATTTGAAATATGAGTCTTAAAAATAATGATATTAAATTTTAAGTGACGCTTTGCAATTAGTTAAAATATACATAGATTTTCTTATTTGATCATTCACTTTTATATTTTATTTATATTTATAATGCAAACGTAATATTTTTAACTTGAAGATCAGACAGATATATAAAATATACTCACTGATGCTTTTTCATTCGCATTTCAAATTCAAAATAACAGTTTTAAAAGGAATGATATAAAAATTCCAGTGGCGCCTCGGTGTTATTTTAAAAGATTTGTTTTAAGATTCCAATAAAATTACTTTTGTTTTGTCTAATAAAGTATATTTACACATTTAAACAGTGCTTTTAATTTTCAAATATACTGTCAAATAAATATACTTTCACTGAGTTAGCATTATAAATTAAAATTATTTATTTCAATAAATAGATTTATCTTTTGCATCACGCTATCCAAAACATAGTATCATAGTGTCCAACTAAGTGAAAATTTGCTCAAAGAGGTAGTGTGACATAAAGAAAACATTTACACAAATTTTACTTGCAGTTTTGGATAGCGTGACGCAAAAGATAAATCAATTTATTGAAATAAATAATTTTAATTTATAATGCTAACTCAGTGAAAGTATATTTATTTGACAGTATATTTGAAAATTAAAAGCACTGTTTAAATGTGTAAATATACTTTATTAGACAAAACAAAAGTAATTTTATTGGAATCTTAAAACAAATCTTTTAAAATAACACCGAGGCGCCACTGGAATTTTTATATCATTCCTTTTAAAACTGTTATTTTGAATTTGAAATGCGAATGAAAAAGCATCAGTGAGTATATTTTATATATCTGTCTGATCTTCAAGTTAAAAATATTACGTTTGCATTATAAATATAAATAAAATATAAAAGTGAATGATCAAATAAGAAAATCTATGTATATTTTAACTAATTGCAAAGCGTCACTTAAAATTTAATATCATTATTTTTAAGACTCATATTTCAAATTCGTATAGTCATAAAGTAGCGGCGTCACAAACTTTTAAGCCGTTAAGGGTTTTTTGTACTGATATCATTACTTTTTAGTGGTTATTGATAAAAAAATTAAAACAAGTCCTTCTCGCTCCTAGGAAGGGTAAACTAATTTATCGTTTCTTATGAAGTTGCCACTATTTTTTTTCAAAATGGCAGCTACAATTTATTAATGGACTTAGTGGATTTATAAATGAAGGCTATGTGTACATGGAGTTTTAAGCAAATCGGTTCATAAAACCTTTCTAATGTAAATTTGAAATTTTCAGTGTGCTGGCACAGGGAAACAAGAGGGTGGATTAAGTTGGCAAATGAACATATCAAATACATTTCTGAGATAAATCTACACTACAAATTTAGTGTGAATTAATTCAGTATTTCAAACGTTATCATATTGACAAATTTGCAAGTAGCCTGCCACTTGGAAACAAAATGGAGAAGCTTCGCACTAGGAAAAAATATTGACTGGGATTCTCAAACTCTTTAAAAAAAAAAAAAAAAAAAAAAGAAAGAAAAATAAGTGAAAATTTTCAAATTTAAGTTAGAATTACGTAATTTACATTTTGCAAGTTTCTTTTTAGAGAATTAAATTTTATATATTTTCTTTCCCATTTTGAGGCTAAGTATACTGCTCCAATATTCACAATTTAAATTTTCATCAAAAGTGCAGGTGAAAATTACTTCGTATATATTTTCATATAAAACTTTTGGGGGAAAAATAGACAAAATATAAATTAAGCTTTATATTTCTATAATTTTAAAAATAAGACAAAATCACCTGGAGAAAATTTTTATGGAAAATATAAGTAAAGCTTAAAAAAATAAGAAATTTTTGCATAAAAATACTATTTCATAAATATATGTACAACCAGCAGCGCCGACTTTGAAAAATTTCTGGGGGGGGCTCGAACCAAGGCCGTAGCCAGGATTATTTTTTGAGGGTGGGGGGCATCACATTTCTAATACAAGGTCATCAAATATGGTGTAATAATGTACACACGCTTACCCAAGGAAAAGAACATATGCACACACAAACAACCGCCTGATTAACACAGGGGCACGTGCCAGGGGCTCTGAGTAGCAAAGGGCCCCAAAACTGGACCTGAAAATGCCATCATAATCTTTGCCATTTAGTTTATGTAAATCGAATCAGTACAAAAAACCCTTAACGGCTTAAAAGTTTGTGACGCCGCTACTTTATGACTATACGAATTTGAAATATGAGTCTTAAAAATAATGATATTAAATTTTAAGTGACGCTTTGCAATTAGTTAAAATATACATAGATTTTCTTATTTGATCATTCACTTTTATATTTTATTTATATTTATAATGCAAACGTAATATTTTTAACTTGAAGATCAGACAGATATATAAAATATACTCACTGATGCTTTTTCATTCGCATTTCAAATTCAAAATAACAGTTTTAAAAGGAATGATATAAAAATTCCAGTGGCGCCTCGGTGTTATTTTAAAAGATTTGTTTTAAGATTCCAATAAAATTACTTTTGTTTTGTCTAATAAAGTATATTTACACATTTAAACAGTGCTTTTAATTTTCAAATATACTGTCAAATAAATATACTTTCACTGAGTTAGCATTATAAATTAAAATTATTTATTTCAATAAATAGATTTATCTTTTGCATCACGCTATCCAAAACATAGTATCATAGTGTCCAACTAAGTGAAAATTTGCTCAAAGAGGTAGTGTGACATAAAGAAAACATTTACACAAATTTTACTTGCAGTTTTGGATAGCGTGACGCAAAAGATAAATCAATTTATTGAAATAAATAATTTTAATTTATAATGCTAACTCAGTGAAAGTATATTTATTTGACAGTATATTTGAAAATTAAAAGCACTGTTTAAATGTGTAAATATACTTTATTAGACAAAACAAAAGTAATTTTATTGGAATCTTAAAACAAATCTTTTAAAATAACACCGAGGCGCCACTGGAATTTTTATATCATTCCTTTTAAAACTGTTATTTTGAATTTGAAATGCGAATGAAAAAGCATCAGTGAGTATATTTTATATATCTGTCTGATCTTCAAGTTAAAAATATTACGTTTGCATTATAAATATAAATAAAATATAAAAGTGAATGATCAAATAAGAAAATCTGTGTATATTTTAACTAATTGCAAAGCGTCACTTAAAATTTAATATCATTATTTTTAAGACTCATATTTCAAATTCGTATAGTCATAAAGTAGCGGCGTCACAAACTTTTAAGCCGTTAAGGGTTTTTTGTACTGATATCATTACTTTTTAGTGGTTATTGATAAAAAAATTAAAACAAGTCCTTCTCGCTCCTAGGAAGGGTAAACTAATTTATCGTTTCTTATGAAGTTGCCACTATTTTTTTTCAAAATGGCAGCTACAATTTATTAATGGACTTAGTGGATTTATAAATGAAGGCTATGTGTACATGGAGTTTTAAGCAAATCGGTTCATAAAACCTTTCTAATGTAAATTTGAAATTTTCAGTGTGCTGGAACAGGGAAACAAGAGGGTGGATTAAGTTGGCAAATGAACATATCAAATACATTTCTGAGATAAATCTACACTACAAATTTAGTGTGAATTAATTCAGTATTTCAAACGTTATCATATTGACAAATTTTCAAGTAGCCTGCCACTTGGAAACAAAATGGAGAAGCTTCGCACTAGGAAAAAATATTGACTATTGACTGGGATTCTCAAACTCTTAAAAAAAAAAAAAAAAAAAAAAAAAAAAAAAAAAAAGAAAGAAAAATAAGTGAAAATTTTCAAATTTAAGTTAGAATTACGTAATTTACATTTTGCAAGTTTCTTTTTAGAGAATTAAATTTTATATATTTTCTTTCCCATTTTGAGGCTAAGTATACTGCTCCAATATTCACAATTTAAATTTTCATCAAAAGTGCAGGTGAAAATTACTTCGTATATATTTTCATATAAAACTTTTTGGGGAAAAATAGACAAAATATAAATTAAGCTTTATATTTCTATAATTTTAAAAATAAGACAAAATCACCTGGAGAAAATTTTTATGGAAAATATAAGTAAAGCTTAAAAAAATAAGAAATTTTTGCATAAAAATACTATTTCATAAATATATGTACAAGTACAACTACAATAAACAAAAAACCCTCCTTTAATTTTAAATAATTATTTCTACGTGTTTCGAAGCAATTAAAAGTTTTTTTATTTATTTATTTATTTTTTTTTTTTTTTAAGAAAAATAAATTAAATGTAGTGGCGCCATCTAGTAGTTTATATTAAAAATCATATACACACAGATTTAACTTTTTTTTTTTTTTTTTTTTTTTTACCGAAAATGTTTAGAAACAGGTAGAAATAGTTATTTAAAATTAAAGGAGGATTTTTTGTTTATTGCAATTGTAAATATATTTATGAAATAGAATTTTTCATGCACAAATTAATTAATTAAAAAAAGAAAAGAAAAGAAAGAATTATTTTTTTGAAATAAATTATTATGGGTTTCAAAGTAAAGATGTTATTTACTTATTTTGACGTGTTTTTTAATAATTGCTATTTGACACATTTTTCATGAATTTTAATAAAATTCATGAAAAATGAATTTTACTAAAACACTGTTTAAACACTGTTTATTAAAAACACTGCTTTTTCTAATAAACAGTGTAAGCACTGTTTCATCCCGTAGTCATTATTGCTTTGAATAATAATAAAAAAATTTTGATTATGTTAATATTTAAAATATGTATTATTTTAAAGTCTGAAACATAAATAAATGAATAACCTCTAACTGTGTTTTCAAAAGAGATTTATAATTTTTAAAAAGAAAAATATATATATACATGTATTTACAAAATAGTATGTTTGAAATAAAAACGATAGATGGCGCCAAAACTCTATTTGCTGTTTTTTTGCATTCCCGGCGCGTAAGGATACATGATTAGGAATCGCAAATCATTGAGTTATTAAAAAATCGATGTTCAGGAATGATTAAAAATTTTTTAGCTTTAAAAAATTGTAAATTCATCATTATTATGATAAAATGGAATATCTAAAATTACAAAATACCTCCTTATTTAAAATATTATCTAAATATTTTTTTGACTAAATATGAAATTTTGAAATCAAACATATTTTTTTCATAACAGAAAAGAAAATATATTTAAGTGAATTTGACTTAATATACATACAATAAATATTTTAAACATGTAATAAAGTACTTTTGCGTTAAAAAAAAAATTCTAAATAATTCGTTGGCTGCATTCAAGTCGGTCAACAAACCAACCCACATACCTCACAAGTAAGAACCGGATAACAGCGTTTTCACCCGAAGAAACACATGTAATTGGCGGAGTAATATAGTTCCATATTTAAAGCGATTTATATAAAAAACAAGAGTTTTCCTGAAAAAAACGAAAACGTTACTAGATTCAGAAAAATCCTATTAACAACATATATTAATTATATGAAAATCCTTCGAGCCGTTTTAGAGATATTTTTCAGAATTTCAGTCCATTACACCAACCTTTTTCCCTTTTTGGCTTTAAATTGAGATTCAGATCTCAAAACATACTGCGTGTAGAAATGTAAAATTTTCAGGATAGATTAAGACCGAAGATAAAAGACTATTCTGAAAAGATCAGAACAAAATATGGCATATTTGCTGAGATATTAAGTGTCGGCTTTTACAAATCTCTTTGATGTCAAACTAGCCGTATATATGAGTTCGCAGCGTCCCGTTTGTCCCTCCGCTTGCGTCACTCAAAAAACTGCCGTTTTTCATGATTTATATGGCAGTAACTTTTGTAAAAATAGTTATATTACTTTGCATCGATGTTTCTGAAAACTTTTGCTCCTCATGCACAAACCATAAGTGTAGCACAGTAAAGGGAATCATCTTCCTCTGAACTCACCCCGCGCCCCATACAGAGACTTTCAGCCTCTCTTGTTTTTCTTTCTTTTTTTCTTAGTCGATTTATGTCCATTTTCAATTGCAACAACCTTACTTTACAGCTATGATTTTGGTAAAAAACTAAATAAGAAATAGAGGTAAGAATTTCTTGTTTAAAAGAGAATCAGTATTCAAAATTTCTGGGGGGGCTGATCCCTTACAGAAAATTTTCTGGGGGGGCTCGAGCCTTCAAGCCCCCACATAGTCGGCGCCACTGTGTACAACTACAATAAACAAAAAACCCTCCTTTAATTTTAAATAATTATTTCTACGTGTTTCGAAGCAATTAAAAGTTTTTTTATTTATTTATTTCTTTTTTTTTTTTTAAGAAAAATAAATTAAATGTAGTGGCGCCATCTAGTAGTTTATATTAAAAATCATATACATACAGATTTAACTTTTTTTTTTTTTTTTTTTACCGAAAATGTTTAGAAACAGGTAGAAATAGTTATTTAAAATTAAAGGAGGATTTTTTGTTTATTGCAATTGTAAATATATTTATGAAATAGAATTTTTCATGCACAAATTAATTAATTAAAAAAAGAAAAGAAAAGAAAGAATTATTTTTTTGAAATAAATTATTATGGGTTTCAAAGTAAAGATGTTATTTACTTATTTTGACGTGTTTTTTAATAATTGCTATTTGACACATTTTTCATGAATTTTAATAAAATTCATGAAAAATGAATTTTACTAAAACACTGTTTAAACACTGTTTATTAAAAACACTGCTTTTTCTAGTAAACAGTGTAAGCACTGTTTCATCCCGTAGTCATTATTGCTTTGAATAATAATAAAAAAATTTTGATTATGTTAATATTTAAAATATGTATTATTTTAAAGTCTGAAACATAAATAAATGAATAACCTCTAACTGTATTTTCAAAAGAGATTTATAATTTTTAAAAAGAAAAATATATATATACATGTATTTACAAAATAGTATGTTTGAAATAAAAACGATAGATGGCGCCAAAACTCTATTTGCTGTTTTTTTGCATTCCCGGCGCGTAAGGATACATGATTAGGAATCGCAAATCATTGAGTTATTATAAAATCGATGTTCAGGAATGATTAAAAATTTTTTAGCTTTAAAAAATTGTAAATTCATCATTATTATGATAAAATGGAATATCTAAAATTACAAAATACCTCCTTATTTAAAATATTATCTAAATATTTTTTTGACTAAATATGAAATTTTGAAATCAAACATATTTTTTTCATAACAGAAAAGAAAATATATTTAAGTGAATTTGACTTAATATACATACAATAAATATTTTAAACATGTAATAAAGTACTTTTGCGTTAAAAAAAAAATTCTAAATAATTCGTTGGCTGCATTCAAGTCGGTCAACAAACCAACCCACATACCTCACAAGTAAGAACCGGATAACAGCGTTTTCACCCGAAGAAACACATGTAATTGGCGGAGTAATATAGTTCCATATTTAAAGCGATTTATATAAAAAACAAGAGTTTTCCTGAAAAAAACGAAAACGTTACTAGATTCAGAAAAATCCTATTAACAACATATATTAATTATATGAAAATCCTTCGAGCCGTTTTAGAGATATTTTTCAGAATTTCAGTCCATTACACCAACCTTTTTCCCTTTTTGGCTTTAAATTGAGATTCAGATCTCAAAACATACTGCGTGTAGAAATGTAAAATTTTCAGGATAGATTAAGACCGAAGATAAAAGACTATTCTGAAAAGATCAGAACAAAATATGGCATATTTGCTGAGATATTAAGTGTCGGCTTTTACAAATCTCTTTGATGTCAAACTAGCCGTATATATGAGTTCGCAGCGTCCCGTTTGTCCCTCCGCTTGCGTCACTCAAAAAACTGCCGTTTTTCATGATAAAAACTTGTAAACCCTTGTGGTGTGGATATTTCGAGATATAAGCGGCCTTCGAGGCAAGCAAAAAATCTCAGTACTCATCAAACCAAACCAAACCAAACAATTATTACAAGGGACAATAAATTAAATAATTCTAAATAATTAAATAATAATAATAATGTGTTAACAATGGCTTCTCGACGAAAGCTATTCCTGTTAATTGTATTTTCACCTTAGCCCAACAGAGGGCGAGCATTTCATTACAATCGCGGATAGCTTGCGAACACAAAAACATATATTTTAATAGTTGGTAGCGAATAATGTACGAAATCCTCTATTAAAAAATAATAATAATAATAATAATAATAATAATCTGGAAGTTTGAGAGGTTTTTTTTTTTTCATATTATGTAAATATGGAATTACCAAAAAAAAAGATAATTAGATAATTTTTGTAACACATTTCTCCATAGAATAGCATAGAGTTTGGATGCCAGTGGCAGAGAAATCGTACAGGGTAATTAGCAAGGTATGGCTCGCACCATGTAAGGGTTCATTTCATTAAAATTCTTTTCTTTTTCATTCCTTTTTACTCGTTTCGATTTCTTCTATTTTTAAGTATAGCTTGTGAACACAAAATCATATATTTTAATAGTTGGTAGCATTGGATAATAATGTATATAATCCTCTATTCAAAAAAATCAATCTGGAAGTTTGAGAGAATTTTTTTTTCTATTTATTATTACTATTATTATTATTAAAAAAAAATTAAATAGAACAGCCACTATGAGATTTTTCAAGTACAATTCAATTTTAGGTATTTTAAGCAAATAAAGAAATATATCAAGTTCTTTCAACTGGTATTCAAAATAGAGCTTGTTATTTATTTAGACAATTAAATGTATTTCCTGTTGCTTGCATATAGATACTTTTTTTTCTTCTCAGCACTTTGGTTAGTTGGTTGGTTGGGTTTTACGACGCAATAGTGCTGCACAATGGGCAATTAGCGACGGTCTGGAACTCACCCCTAGAGGTGGTCTGAAGACATGCCATCACAATTTTGATCCTCCACAGAAGGGATGGCTCTCTCGCTTCGGTGACCCCCAGAGATATAATTTTTGATGGGAACATGGAAGGACATTGCGGCCACGACAGATTTTACTTGCACCAGCTACCATTAGTGAACACGGCGGTCTATGACTGGCTCGAGTACCGAAATCACAATCTTCCAATTACCCATTCAGCACACTTTGCTCCAGCGATGTTCTAGGTACACCGCAATGTCTTTTTATCATCACATCCCAGAGAGATGCAAATAGTAGAACATCGCTGAGACTGAGACACAGAAATAGACCATCGCTGAGATGTAACATTTGCGATGTTCTAGAGATGTACTGGAAATGTAGCATACGATGTCGCAAATCTGAGACATTTCCACAAATCTGGGATGTTCCAGAGACGATCAGAACGTCTATGCAACATCACAATGTCGCAGTGCGATGATCTTGCAACGTTCCAGAAATGTAAGTGTGCTGTAGGGGTACGAGCCCAGCGCTCTACCGACTGGCCTTCCGCAGCCCCAATCACTTCGGAAATTAGCTTTAAAAAGGGATTTAGAAAATAAAATTATTTTTTTACATAAGGTTTTTCTTACAAACTTTCAACAATGCCAGTTTTGTGATTAAAGCAATTTTTTAAGTTTTACTCTTTTTTTTTTTTTTTTTTGGTTGAATATTTAACGAAGATTATGACAAATGTCCTAACTTTCCATGTCACTCTCAGAACCAGAGGTCATAAGGTTATCGAAAAGCATAGTTATATCATCATTTATCAAATGAATATTTTGAAAAACAGAGCACAGTAGTGCTGTAGTTAGTGTTTCAGCAGTACAGTAGTACATTAACTCCTCCTCCTTTTCTTTCTTCTTTTCTGTTTTTTTTTTTTTTTTTTTTATGTTGCCAAATGCATTATAATTATGTACACACAAACTTATTGAAGCAACATTCAAAGTTCTGATTAGCAACCATAGATCCATAAATTTCTTGTATTAACTATAATAAATAACCTTCTCCTTCTCGAGCATGTTTCTCAAATCATATCGTGTAACTTTTTAAATGTTTTTTGTCTTTAATAAAAACTTTTGATTTTCACACTATATATCTGACATTACTCTGTGACTAATAACTGTACTGTGACTAATAAAAGAAAAGTTTGAATATATGTAAGTTAAAGAATTTACTAAAAAAATTGCTTTTTTGGCTTTGAAAATTTTCTGGAAAAGCATAGTGGAAATATTTCAAAAAAGAAAATTTTCCACCTCACATCATTAACTACATCTGAAATTTGCAAATCAATCGACGCTTTTCCATATACAGGGTAATCACAAATGTTTTTATTTTATTGGATTTGTTGTTCGTCCCCTATGGGCCTGCGGGACAAAATCTTTGCTGAAAAATATGAGGAAAGACATATTTTTCTTATTCCCAAAATGCAAGGACAACACCAGGGGTTGATCCAGGTTTAAATTTTTGGGACCCATTTTTGTGAAAAACAAATTTTTTTTTTGTGAAATTTTTAATTACTTTTGTGAAAATCTAAATATTTTTGTGAAAAAAAGAATTGTCGCTAGAAACCTTTCATTTTAACAATTACTCTATCTAACGTTTAATATCAAGTTATAGCATTTTATTAAACACGTATAGACACCCATTAAAAATAATACTGTAAACATGGAAAATTTTTACGAAAGTATTATTTTTATAAATCTGAATTTTGTGAAAGGACCCATTTTCTGAATTTGAATTTTGTGAAGGGACCCATTTTAAGAATTTGAATTTTGGGAAGGAGCCCGTTTTAGAGATTTGAATTTTGTGAAGGGGCAGCAAAAGTGTCCCAATTTTTGCCTAGTCCCTGAACACGTTAAGTATTTTTCAAGATATTCGATAAAACGTAAAAAAGCGAAAGTGTTTCCATTATTTTGTCCAACACCAATATATATAAATATATTAGTAAATTTTATGGAATAGTGATGTTTTAAACCTGCATAATAATGCTGCATTAAAATATTCATGAATAATTTCAATAAACATTTGATCAGATAAGATTTATGTAAAATCTACTAAGGATCTTAAAGGACTTTGGGTTTTTACGTATCTGATTTTTTATCTGAAAAATATCTGGAGTTTATTTTTAAATGATCGCAGTCGCAAAAAGCAACTTTTGACTCAGTGGCTAAATGTCAACCTGTGGTCAATGGCATTGTCAACTAAACACCTATTGTTTTGGTAGACGAAAGAAATGAAGTGAGTTGGTGGTTTAGTTATCATTTATTTATTTTGAATAAATTTATTAGATTTATTACAATTAGAATTATTGAATTAAATTTCACCTGTGACTTTATTAAGTACAAGAAGTCTTATTATCAGTTTATAGAAACTGTTATATTTTATAATTTATAATAATTCACACAGATAGCCATAAAGTTTTAATTTATTTCTCATACATCCTGTTACAATCATCAGCTACTATATAATACAATATTGAATATCTTTATTGTGTAAAATATTTATCTGTCAAATGCTCTTTGAAGCATCACGTGCATCAACTTATCTGTTTTGATGTGGGTACAGCCGTCTTGACAGGTGGTTTTGTGATGTCATTTAAAGTGCTACATGATGAATGTCCAGTCTAATAAAAAAGGAATAGAAAATGATGAGTCATAAGTATGCGGTAGAAGGTGAGAGTATAAGCCTCAGAGATCGGTCTAGGTAATTATTCCAAAAAATACGTGAAAATAAAGGCGTGAGATGTATTTTTCGCATGATTGTTCGACTTTTATGCATGCTGTTTTCGTTTTCTTACTAAGGCATTTTATCTTGAATATTGAATATTTTAGTTATTTTTAACAGATTTTTTAACTAATTCTTTGTTGATGTAACTGAGAGAAATGCATTAGATGCCTTCTTAATAAAATATGATTTTGCTGAAATTCTTAACCCTATCTTAAAGTTACTTTTTAACCATATGGATGGTTCATGATGCATTTTATTTAAGAAACTCAGTGTTTTTATTGAAACTCATGTCATATCCTTCACTGGAAAATTGACGACTTACCTTTTCTTATGTGTGTATGCATGCATGATTATCTTTCAATGATTAATTATCCTATAGATACATGTTTAACTTGTTTACTTTTACCCATGCATTTAACAATGAATTATATCAGTTTATAAATTAGAAACGTTTATGATTATATTTTATTTTCATCATTATTTTCACACAACATACTACTTTTAGTGTTATTTATTTACAAATCTTTTGTATGTAATTTTATTAAAATAAGAAAATTTTCAAATGATTTAATGTGTGTTAATGACAATTTCTCATATCTGATTACTAACTTTACTCCATGAAAAGCTATCATTCAGCATAAACTATAAGTTTTTAGACAATTATGAAATTTAATTGTATTTCTTTAAGTGCATATTACGTGCACACACACACACACACACACACACACACACACACATGTATTTAATAATAATATTAATAATAATAATTATTATTAAAAGCATAATATCTGTATACAGTATACACGACTATATGTGTAATTTATCATTTAAAAAATAAATCTTTTTTATTAATAAAATAAAAAAATTTCCATATTAATATAATATAATTAAAAGTTATTACAATTATTATGTATTATAATTAAATTGCATAATTTATACAATTATTATGTATTATTTTAATATTAAGTATACATGTACATTAAAGTTGATGACGTGAATGTATTGTCTGTACGTTGTATTTTAATTTCATCATCATAAATTTACATGTTGTAATTTAATTACAAATTCTTTCTGTTATTTTTATTAAAAAGGAGTATGTTCAAACGATTAAATGCATGTTAATATTAGCCTACAACAACTCTCATTAAATATTAAATGCAGTTTATTTATTATCTGATCATTTACTTTACTGCATAAACAAAATTCATTCAACATAAGCTATAAGTCTATAATCAATTATGAAATATAGTTGTATCTTTTCGATTAAAAAAATCTATAAGAATTTTGTGTAATCTTTTTAGTAGAAATAAAATTTTAAAAATTAATTAGATAACAATTTTCTGTATCAATATGTTATACAATTATTATATATTTAGTAAAATTACGTTAAAATTAAAAGCAATAAATGCAATGACTTTATATTTAATAAAGAAGCATCACAAAACTGGCGTTGTAAAAATTATTACTTACAAACTTTGAATAAACACCATAAAATGCAATAAACTCGCAACAATTGTTTCGGGTCGAAAAAACACACAACCCTTGGTCAGGCGAACAAAGTAAGCACGAGTGCTGCAGTCTATTCAAAGTTTGTAAGTAATAACAATGACTTTATATTTTAATTTAAGAATCACAAATGTACACATATATACCTATTTTTCATAATATTTAATTATAAATTCTTTATTTTCATTAAAATAGCATGTTTAAATGATATGCATATGGATATAAATCTATGACAAATTCTTATTAAATGCAATCAATTGTATAAACAACAATCATTCAACATGAACTATGTCTGTAAATAATAATGAAATTTAAATAAACTATTTGAATGATAATAATAATAAAACACTTGTTTTTAAAATAAACTTTTTTTTTTTTTAAGAGTAATCAAATATTATTCTGCCATATTATATATCCGTGGAGGATCAAAAACATGTCTCCAGACCACCTCTAGAGGTGAGTCCCAGACCATCCTTAATTGCCCATTGTACAGCACTAGTGTGATGTAAAATGCATCCAACCACCAACCAACCCATATTATATATTTATAAATAAAAATTGTAATTATTAAATCTTATACAGTGATCTCTCACATATACGCACTCTTTTATACGCGTTTTCCACTTATGCATGTTTTTTTCTTGGTCCTGGCCAGGGACATAGGAAAACAGTGATAATTCTTATTCATTTATGCATGTAATTAAACAAGCACCTTTCACTAATGCACAAATTTTTCATTTGCCGAAATTTTTTCAGTTCAAATTGTAAGCTCCTCAAGATGAGAATTTAATCACAGCTGAATTGCAGGAAATTGATAACTTAGCAGTTGAAGTAAATGGTAGTGATAAAAATGAAGACGACGACTATGATGAAGATGTGGCAAAATTTTTTCTTAACTGCCACAAGAATACTGTGTTAGAAACTCTGGGGACTTACTTTCAGTTTCCACACTTAACTGAAATTTAGTTTCTACTCAATTTCAGAACTGAAGGAGCTTTTTCATGTCTTCATGATCTTGAAAAAACTCTCTTTGAAAACTTGCAAAAAGAAAAATAATCCTCAATTGTAAGTTATTTTGTAAGAAATTACATAGGAATAAAAAAAAAAAAAATACTTATGAGTGTATTTATATAAAAAAAAAATTAACCAGAATTTATATATTCAACTTATACATTTTATATTTTGAAACTACGTAATCTCATTTACATTTTTTCAGTAATACTATATGTACTTAGCATTAATTAACAAATACTATTTACACTGTGCTGATGTTTCACTTTTAAGCTTCTTTTTTACGGCGTTTCACTTATATGCGTTTTTCACTTATGCACGTTTTTGTCACAGTCCCTTGTGCTGGTGCATAAATGAGAGATCATTGTATTTAGTAAAAATAAATTAAAATCCCTAAAAGGTTTGTATAGAAAGCTTTATTTTAACACATTGTTCAATAAGTCCCGGAACTAATCCCCAGATAGCGTCGCAAATGAAATTTTTCTGTGTGGGTAAAGTAAACCTAACTTTCAAAAGATATACATTAAGGTTTCATGATATTATGATCGTTTGTTGCCGAGGTATCAAAGTTTTAGTGATCCTACTTTTGATGTTTTCAAAATGAGGGACAAAGCTGAATTTCATGAGTTGATTAATCATTGCTTTGTAATAGGCAAAAATATTGATGAAATTTAGCAATGGCTTAACAGTTTCAACAGTATTTTTGTCCATCAAAAAACAATGTTTAAACAACAAACGAAATTCAGCTTTGTCCCTCATTTTGAAAAGATCAAAAGTAGGGTCACTAAAACTTTGATATCTCGGCAACAAACGATTGAAATATCATGAAACTTTAACATGTTTTTTTTTAATGTTAGGTTTACTTTACCCACATCCCACACAGAAATATTTCATTTGCGAC
Organism: Salticus scenicus; assembly: GCA_963930645.1. Lineage (NCBI taxonomy): Eukaryota > Metazoa > Arthropoda > Arachnida > Araneae > Salticidae > Salticus > Salticus scenicus. Next base: position 179,856,091 of record OZ005658.1, read on the forward strand.
GCTATCTGGGGATTAGTCCTGGGACTTATTAAACGATGTGTTATAACACTGAAAAATTGTTTAGTCTCATTATAATAATACTGCTGTCAATAGTCAATCGCACTCAGTAGTTAATTTTACAATATTTTACTGAGGAATTACTAACATAAACAACTTATATCAGCACTTTTCTGTTTCAAGACTATTTCTTGGCGTGCTTTTTCTTGGTGTTGCAATAAATCACCAAATTATGTTTAAAACATTTAAACTTAAAAAAATTCTTCACAAACCATAAAGTTAATGAAAGCATTAATACCAGTTTCAAAATGATGTGGCCTTTCTTCTTCAGGTTCAAAATATATGCTAAATATGGAGGCAAAAGCAAGACTCAAAAAGTAATTATTTTGCCTCCAAGGTGCACATGTTTTGCACCTGAACTAGAAAGATGCACGTCTTTTTGAAATAGATAGGGCTTTCATTAATTTTATGGTGGGTGATGTTTAAAACACTTAGTTAAACTAGGGCAACTCTTATAAAATTAATAAAATAATGATAATAAATGTAAATAATTTACTAATGTAAATAATAATAAATTTAAATTGAATAAATTTGCAAATATCTTATTTATGTATGTATGAAAATTTAATTGATTTGATTCTTAGGTAGCATTTTTGTTGAGACCCTCCTTGATGTAAATGAGTCGCCAAGTGCATCAAATAAGTTGGTGGTTCTTAAACACAAAATTCCTATCAGAGAATGAGGCTGTGAGAATTTCTCATTTTTTTTTTTTTTTTTTTCTTTTTCTCACACAAAAATCTTAGCATTGTGAGAAATTTGCAATCTCTTCAGGGGGTCAATTTAGAAAAATTTTTGATCAGAAAATGGACTCTTCATAGACTCTTAAAATGAGGCCTTGCACAAAAATCAGTAAATTCAAAATGAACTGTTCATAAAAATCAGCAAGTTTAAAACAGACCCTTCATAAAATTAGATGATTTTAAAGTTTCAAAAAAATTGGATGATAAATTTACTAGCAATATATAATATTACACACACAAAAAAAACATTATATATATATATATATATATTTCAAAATGTGTTTTTGTTCCCACTTTTTTTTTAGAAATCTCACTTTGTTTCTGAATAAGGGGTGGGGGGGATTCAAACCTGGTTTTTAACTCTGGTGAGAACCCTGTTAAAGGGAAAAGTACCATTTTATAATTCTAAAGCATAGGTTATAAAGTAACTTTTTCTGCTTCACAGCACTTACAGTTAAAACTAATGAACAGAATGCAATTAAATTTTATATTCAGATTGTAGAAGATAGGGGGAGATAATTTCTGGAAAGAAAAAAATTAGTGCCAAAAATCACTGCTAAGGAGATATTTGGATGCTGCTGTCACATATCACATCCCTACTAGATATCACTCCTCAGTGCCAGAGCCCCAGCGTTGTAAAAGCAGCCATAACAATCAAGGATTTCTCCAGAAACAAAACTGAATATTGTGGTGTTGCAATCCCACTATAACTTGCAGGCACATTCCATGGTGTGCTTTGGTCTTTACAGTTTTGTTATGGCTGCTTTGCTACATCATTGGATAATTTCTCTGTAAATGAAATGAAATTAGTTCTGCTATTGTGGCATTGCAACAACACCATAACTAGTGATGCATTATATGCAGCATCCTTTGATCTTTGCATTTTTGCTATGGCCGCTTTCACACTGGCATGTTGGTGCAATGTGATCTAGTAAGACCATGCCATATACACATTATGAAACTGTAATTAATTTGTTATAATAGTTTTTAATTAAAGGAATATTAAGCACAAAATTTGTATTAAAAATTTTCTTTAAAAATATTAAGGTTAAAAATTAATAAGTTAAAGTAAAGCATGGTATTTGGCACTTAATTGTTTATTATGGCAGCAGAACTGAATTTGTGTAGGGAAATGCATGCATACAATGTTAAATAATAAAACATTTTGATTGGATGATTATGAAAATAAAATAAGATAAATTTAGCATTAAAATATAATAATAAATCTCTTTGGTCCTTTAATACTGTTTGTTTTTTATTAAAAAATGAACTTTTGTCTATTATTTCAGTGTATATTTGTATAGTAGTCATGTATTTGTAGAATATTGTATTGTATGTTTACTTCTGTTTTCTAAGTGACTGTTTTTTAATTTAACTTTAGTCGTCATTTGATAAATGATTCAGTCGAAAATATCATAAGTAGTGATGAAGGTTTTGAGGCTGGTGAAGATGATTCACTCTTAGAACCGCATTATATGCAGCACAAAAATAGAAGTTTAAAGTACAAGTTCTTTTGTTGCATCTGCCACTATATGCAAATGTTTTGTACTATGTAAGTTGAATTTACAAGATTTATTTTAATTTATCATTGCTATTATAATTTTATTTAACCATAAATTATTTGTTTATATTTTGATTATTTTTCTTCTTACGCTTTCCTTCTCTCTGTCCTCTCTGTCTCTTTTTCTCTGATAATATTATTTAAACTATATTAGAAATAAAAATGCATAAATTAATTTTTCAGATAAAATTTTGAATTTTATGTATGTAACATATATGGCACAATGTCTCTCAAGGTAATTCAATAAATATTTATCATAAATTACAAATCTTTATAATAATCAGTTGATGTAGAATTCATTAAAATACATTTTATTCTTTATTTATCGAGCTACCGTACACTACACATGAACCTTTTCTAAATACTTTAAGATTACTGTGAAGTGATTTCTATTAAAATATTTTGCTCTAATTAAAATTAGTGGATGGTCGCCAAGTTAGGCGATAAGTGTGTGAAATGTGGTGCATTTTTCTTCATCAAATCTTGAGTCTGAATATGTTAAACATCAATTTATAATCATTATGATAGTTCTGACTGTAAAATAAAATAGCAAGTTTGTTTTCCAAAAGGACATTATTTGCCTAATTTGTCAGCTTTTACAATACGATTTTCACACACGACAAAAGTAAATTGCAAAAATTATCTACCTGAGAGGCAGTTGTGTCAATTTTATTATAATGCTAGTCAATGCTTTTTTGTTAAACTTAAATTGAGTTTTTCTAAATACTACATTTTTGAGTTGTGCCACTTTTCTTGTCTGGGTGCAAAAACTATTTAAAAGACATATAAATGTTAGAAAAGGCCACCAGGTTAAAATGTTTTTCAAAGGATTGCCATGTGCTATAATATATTGAAAAGGGCTGCCCAGTGGAGTGCCCTGTTAAATTAGCCTAGTTATATCATCGATTATTGCAATTAGATATCATAGTGCTTTCAGTCTGTGTCTTTGGAAATTTTTTCATATTTTTTGCAGGAATTCTGAAAATGCGTGGTAACTATAAGTGTTTTTTTGTTTTTGGATCAAAAGAGAAAAAAGTTTGTTTGATTAGCATACAAATGAATTTATAGTAGCAAAAATAATCTGGTGCGTCACTCACACGACTTTCTCTTACCCTGAAATTTAATACTATAAAATACAGATTGAAGATTAAGGGGTAAGATAACAAGTACTGTTATGTAAACTTACGTTAAAACAATTCAAATTAGGCTTAGGAACAGCTTTATTTGACAAATAATTCTATGTGAGAAAGACTACCACCCCCCTCAACTCCCCATTTCGTTATTGTACTTACATTTATATAGAATTCAAATCTGTTATTAAATTCAAAAGTTCATTTAAAATTATTCAGACAACTTTTACATGCAACATTCCTTGAAACTTATCAATCTTGATCAAACTTTTCTAGTAACAAACGTATTAACTTCAAAATACAACATTTGGATCACCTGACATTATTTGTTTTTAATTTATTCTAATTACACAGACAAAGATCAAACATTAATGTTTGATCTGTGTTTTTAAACATGGCTTCGGTAATGAAGAAACCTCAAAAAGAGTAAATATACAGAAAGCCAAGCAAGAATATTTAGCTTAAAAAATACATTATTTACCTTTACCATATAGCTATGAGGAATTAATTTCAATTTGTGAGCAACTTTCTTGGACAAGGTAAAGTATTATGGTAAAGCACTTCCACTAACCATAAAAAAGAATGTTATGGCATAAATATTTGCAGCCCTGTATATCTTGTAAAGGTTATGTACACACCACATGGTGCAAATAAATATAATCCTGTATTAATGACACATAGCACAACCTGAAATACACTTCCATCAATTTTCAAATATTGTTGCACTATAATCTAGTTCTTTTGTGTAGCCCTGTAAATGAACAGTGAATGATTTCCATGCCATATTCTACATGCAACATCTTTTTACAGATATAAAAAATATATATTCATTTCATTTGGTTTAATGCAGTCTATAGATGTTTAAACTCTACTTACCTGCAATTTCCCCCATAGACGTAATGTATTTGAAATCTCTTGGGTGTCTCTGTACACAAACCATTTGCTTGATCTCAATGAAAAGTTTAGTGTAGCATCCCTATATGATATAAATTTAGAATACAAGTTTGGACTTTCTGCTATTATTTGTTTTTGAGATATACTGATAAGAGAGACACACACACACACCAACCGCTAAAAACATTATTTATGGATTCAGGGGACCTCAAAACATGTAAATATAACAAAAACTCATTTTTGAAAATTTTATCCAGACAATACTTTCTCTAACATATATATGGGTAAGAGAAAGTAAAAAAAAATCTGGTGTGAAACAACCACACGACTTCCATTAACCACTATTACACGTAATATATGCATTTTTGAGAGAGAATGTGATCAGAAAGCATAAAAGTGACCTAAAGAGAAAATCGTTAGAGCTGTTTTTGAGATACCAACTTTTACAAAAAATCAATTATTGACTGGAAAACAATAATTACATACAAAAGGATATTTAAAAGTGAGTTAATATGGCGAGTTTGAAAAAAATCCGTACAACCGTTTTAAAAAAAACGCCTTTGTGAGGCCTGAAATTGAGCTATTTATACAGGACGCTTATCAATTTTCCTGAACTAACCGACTATATCATTCGAAAGGACATCTAATAGAGTGTTTATATAGCAAGTTTGAAGAAAATCATTTGAGCCGCTTTTGAGATACAGACTTACGGTCTCACTTCCGGTTTCCGATGTCCCACTTCCGGTTTTTCAATTTTCACCAAAATTTGGAAATTTCATCTGTACACCAGACATATTTCAATTCTAAAGTTTCGTAGCTCTATCTTTATTAGTTTCTGAGCTATAATAGCCAGAAGATTCTCCACATACATACATACACACACACACATACATACACACTGACCAATTGCCAAAAACCACTTTTTTGGATTCAGGAGACCTTAAAACGTGTAAATCAGGTGAAAACCCAATATCGAATTTTCAGACCGAATACAATACTTCCATTACCTACGGTAGTAGGGTTATGGAAGTAAAAAACCAAGTGTATTTAAAAATGCTTTTTAGTTAATTAAAATAATTATTTATGCTAAATATTGACAGTAATAAGATTACATTTTGCTATTTTCCTTTAATATTTTTTATTTTCAAAGAGAAAAATGTTTATTTTATTAATCTTAAAAACAATAAATAATCTTAAATAAATAAAAATGATATTGTGCCAATCCTGTGTTCTCTAATTTTAGCGATTTCCGGAGTGAAACTTTTCAGGGGGGCTACCCCTGAATTCAGGGTTTTTGGACTTTTTACTGTCTCTGAATAAGTGTTAAATTATTTTATTTTTATGGAAAATTCTCATTTTGAATGTTTAATTTGCCTTAAAATGTATTAAGAACTTTTCAAATATCATTTATTAAAGGTATTAAAATAATAATAATAATAACCATGCGATATGTCTTCTTCACACACCATAAATAAGTCAGCACAACCGGTTTCGAAAGGACATAGCTTTTCTTCATCAGGTGCAAAAAAACACGTGCTACTGCCTTGGAGGCAAAAGCAAGACCTTGTCTTGCTTTTGCCTTCTTTTTTGCACCTGATGAAAAAAGGCTACGTCCTTTTGAAACCGGTTGTGCTGACTTAAAATTTATGGTGTGTGAAGAAGTTTTATTATCTATCTATTTATTGTATGCCAGTTTTTGAATTTAGTTTTGGTCATGTGATATGTCAGTAACAAGTCTCCTTTTACCACTCTTTCTACATGCAAGCAGTAGTTTTCAGGGTTTTTGAATATTAGGTAGTTTCACCCCTGTGATTTTTATAAAATTTTGATTTTTAAGTTTGTATTTTATGTCGAATACAATCTTTCTCAAAGTAATTTAATAAATATTTATTATCATAAATTACAAATTTTTATAATTATCGTAATAATATGTTGATGTAGAATTTATTAATGTATAACTTATTCTTTTGTCAATTAACTACATTTCATTTGACCTTTTTCTAATGCTTTGAGGTTACAGTGAGGTATTTCCTTCAAACTATTTTATTCTATGCTATGCATTATTGATTTTCGGAGTGTTTAAATGAAGTCTTAAATAAAAAAGTGGCCTGGTGTATATATATATATATTTTTTTTTATCATTCTCACTAGTTTTCTCTAGTTTACATACTTTCTCTAAGAATGTATTGCCTAATAGATATAATAAAACGGGTTACTTGATAAAATCTTCATTTGTAATTGCAAAGAATTCCTTACTGAAAAATTAACGAATGATTATCTTACACATTATAATTTTAATTTTTTCTGCAACAATTTATTTACATGGACAGCATTAAGCTTGGTTATTTTGCAAAGTTTGCAATATGTTTAATTGTGATAGAAATTTAAGGCTTGTCTATGCATATCATACCATTTCTTTAAGTCTTGCTGGAAGTAAAAATCGATGATGCATGAAATGTATATTTATATATTTTTCAATATGCTTGAAAAATAGATAGATAGGCAAAAATGCATTTTAAGATAAGTTTCGCAGTAAGACCACTGTGAGAGTGGACCCATTGTTTCTTACTATGTATATAACGGGCGGCCGTAAAGTATCCGGATTTAATTTATAACTAAAAAATATAATGGGTATACATACTTCAGTTTAATCCCCTTCAAAGTATCGTCCTTGAGAAGCAACACACTTAGCCCAACGTTGTTGCCACTCTTGGAAGCAGGATTGGAAGTCGTTCTTTGGAATGGCCAAGAGCTGTTCGATCGCTTTTTGTTTGATGGTCGTCACATCCTCAAACCGTCGTCCTTTAAGCGTTTTCTTTAGCTTTGGAAATGCGAAAGTTTTTAACCAAACATGGCACCGTTCAAATCGCTTAAAGAACGACGGTTTGAGGATGTGACGACCATCAAACAAAAAGCGGTCGATCGAACAGCTGTTGGTCATTCCAAAGAATGACTTCCAATCCTGCTTCCAAGAGTGGCAACAGCGTTGGGCTAAGTGCGTTGCTTCTCAAGGACGATACTTTGAAGGGGATTAAACTGAAGTATGTATATCCATTATATATTTTTAGTTATAAATTAAATCCAGATACTTTACAGACAGCCCTTGTATCTCTATCAAAATTATGGCCATATCACACAAGAGACTATTGCACAACATTTTACTAAACACAACACAGCAGCATAGGGGAAAGATTAAAGGTTAGCAGGCAATCAAATTTTTTGATCATCTCACAGAAAAGTTGATCATGTTGTGTTTAGTAAGAAGTTGAGCAAAATTACTCTTATGATACAGCCATTAGAACATGTGTTTAAAAAAATGTAATGTAAAGGTATATTTTCAAACAAATTGTAAAACCTTTTTTTTTGTAGATAGAGTAAAAATGGAGTAAAATATTTTATTAATTTTTGTATTAGATGTACCATGAAAAGTGTTAATAGTGAATTTATTTGTTTGTATTAACTTAGCCGTTTTTTAAAATCATTTTTATGAAGGTGTTGTAAAGCCATGCCCAGATTGTGTCGAGAGAAAGAATACAAGCCTCGAACTGTGTTCATTGGGCGAACAAATAATGAAAATTTTCCTCCAAACATGATTAAAAATCAAAAGTATAATATCATCACATTTATTCCTCTTGTAAGTATTTTTCTTACATTCAACTTATTGCAGTTAAAAGATCGAAGATCTACTAATGACATGTTAATATCTATATCAAGCTAGAGTTACTTTCAAAAACCTTTTTTTTTTTTTTTTTTTTAAGGTGTGAAAATGTCCCCCCTCCCTGTCTTTGATGCCAAATAAAAAATTATTAACAATAAAATTAAGAGACTATTTAACATGCAAAATAAATAAATAAGAAATTAATATTGTAACCTAACCTTTGCTAAGGAATACGGAATGTCTTGCTTTTGTCTCCAAGGCAGTAGCATGTATTTTGGACCTGAAGAAGAAAGGCCACGTCCTTTCGAAACCAGTAGTGCTTCCACTAATTTTATGGTATATGAAGAAGTTTTTCAAGTTTAAATAAGCATTGCTGAGGAACACACAGCTTTATATTTTAAGGTGAAAAATCAGTTTTTTTTTCCACATAATGTACATTTAAATAAAAAAATAACTGTTATACAGAACAATTACATCAAATGATAAAAATTGCATTATTTGTCACAATTTTTAACCATTGGATCAATATTAATTTTGTAGATATGTGGAATTAATTTTAGATCTCTCAACAACAGTTTTTGAGTTTTTTGTTTGGCTTCTGGAGAAACTTCAAAGCATTTCTACCAGGATTTAAGCTGAGTAAAAATTTTCTTTAGCAAAAAAGCTAAAATCAGAATAAAAGCTTTAGCAAAATGCTAAAATGCCAGAAACAGTAGAAAAAGATGAATATTAGTTTACACATTATTCTAAACGCCTCGATATGTTTGATTTTCATTTGTAAATGAAACTTAAAAGTTTTTTATGAGGTCTTTAAAGAGTTATACCACAGAATGTAATTTTTTTTTTTAAATTTGAAATGGAAAACAAAAAAGTAATTAATAATTGTACTTAACACTGTAACCAGATCAATTCGAATATAGTACAAGCATATATTTTAACACATTTATTGGCAGACATGAAAAATATTAAACTTTTTAGATTATTACTTTATATTGTAAACTTTTTTAAAGCAATGTGAACATCGTAGATATGACTTACATTCTTTTTCTGGAGATATAATTATCACTATAGCATGTAAAACTACATTAAGCTTAAATACCTTTATACTGTATCTGAAAATAAAAACATAACTTATAAAAATAAAAAAAAGAAAGTAATATAAGTGAAATTTGTTTATTACTATTTAAAGCTTTTTGGTTTACAATTTATAATTTTTCTTTTATTCATACTAGACCACTTTACAAATGCCTCATGTTTATTTACAAATTGATTTCCTGTATGCGATTCTAATTAGTTCAATGTTTGATTTTCCTCTTATACATGAACTAATGGATTTTTTTTTATCAATGTTGCAAATTTTTTCCATGAAAGATTCGTTATAATATTTTCGCCAAAGATTTTTTTTAATTTCAATTTGTGTTTAGTAAGATGCTTTAGCAAAAAAGCGAAAACATCTTATTTCATTTTCGCATTTTGGATAAGTCTTTTAGCATTTTGCGAAAAATGCTACCATAGCGGAAACACTGATTTCTACTTTTATTTAGTACCTTTACTACTCAATTTAAACCTGTAAAGTACAGATTTATTAGGATTTTAGGACTATTTCTTTCAGAGCAAAAAAGAAAGAAACATTGACACCATTTTGCGGTAAATCACCTTGAACAAAACAAAAGATCCTATAAAATATAATTAAAAAGAAAAAGCCTCTTGTTTTATGTTATCAAATTAAGATTAGAATATAGCTTTACTTTATTTTTTACACATTTGGTTGTCAATTAGAAATAGAAATTATTGTCTTACTAACAAGTAATTTATAAGGGATTTATATAGAATTAATTTGTAATTTATAAACAATTTTAAATCCAATTTAGATAAAATGGAGTGTAAGGTTGATTTTTTTTTTTTTTTAATAAAGTAATAAATTGAATTTCTAATTTTAAAATTTATTTTTTCTTTTAATAAAATTCTTATAATTTTGTTGCAGTTTTAGTTTAATTCCTAATTACAAATAGGAAACATTTTGAAAAATCTAAAATTTTTGAAAAATCAAATATTTATAATTTTGATACAGTTAACTAATCTGTGTGTATAAATGAGATTTATTTTTCTCATTTAAACATTTCTTTTTATAGGTATTATTTCATCAGTTCAAGTTCTTTCTTAATTTATATTTTTTGGTAATGGCTCTTTCACAATTTATACCTGAAGTTAGAATAGGATATTTATACACTTATTGGGGTCCATTGGTAAGTATATGTATTCTTTATTTTATTTTATTTTCTCTTGCTTTTATTTTAATAAAAAAAATGCATGTATAGAGCCTCACTTATCCGAGGTAATGTGGACCGAGGGTACCTCGGATAATTGAAAACTCCGATAACACAGACTGTGTTGTAAATCGAGGGGGAAATATACAGTAAAGTTTAAAATGAATGAAATAGTGGTCAATGAAGTAAAAGAATACATCTATTACATATTTAAATGTAGTCAGTTACAAATGCAATAAAATACATGCAGGCATAAATTATAAAATTCAGTACTGTATAGTAAAATTTGTCAAAGTTATCCACACCATTTGTCACAGGCCCTGACCCGGAACTTGGTTAGCTGGGGCTCAGATAACCGGAGCTCTACTGTATTTATCAGTAGCATCTTGTGAATAATGTTCTGGGCTAGCTCCATAGGAATGGCTAGAAACAGTACATTTTAAGGGAATATTTATTAATTTTATTTGCTAATTCATTTATTTCAAGAAACAATGTAGATATGATGACATTTCAAGTGATTCAGATGAACTTTTCATGATAATGGACTGCTTCTAGCTGCCTGTATGGAGAACTAGCCCAAGCTGTCATTTACAAGATGCCACTGATATTTTAGTATAAGGATATTCATGTAATTATTTGAGGCCATTGATAAATCCTTGGGGGAAAATGAAATAAACAACCTAATTCAGCTATAAATAAATGGTTAGAAATGAAATTATACCTATTAATTCAGAATACTGTCAACTTTTGTTTAGTATTTATTTATTTGTTTTTTAAAGAAATGTATATGTATATATGTTATGTTTTTCTTAATATAATTTATTTTCCGTTTTTTCTACTCATTTTATTGTTTGGAATGCAAGATTGGGAAAACCTGTGGGTATTTTTATTTTAATGGTGACCAGCATTTGAAATCTTGCATTTCTGATGTGCTCTACTGTGAGGAGGGTTGTCCCTGAAGGAATATCTGTACAGTTTTGAACTTTTCCCTCCTCAAAATAATTGGTCTTAAAATGATTTTTATTTGTCCTTTTGTTATTATTTTCTCATTACTCGATTTTACTTCTTATCTTGGTTCATTTTGATTTAAACATCATGTATTGCATAATGATTTGTAGAAAATAAACGTGGCATAATGTTATGGTAAGTTTGTTGTGAATTAATTTAATTAATCTTAGTTTAATAAAATTATTTATCTGTTTTCAGTAAAATACTATTGTATTCACAGGATAATAATTTAATTAAAAATTAATTCTTATTGATTATTTTGGCTTTCGGTGATATTTAATTTTCTATTATTCTTTATTTTACTGCATTAAAAAAAATAATTATATATATATATATAATTATTGTTAAAATGATAATAAAACAAAAATAAAGTTTGTTGGCTATAACCTTAAATGTTTAAATTAACCAGAAAATGTTGCATAATCTAGTTGATAATAGCAAAACATATTTTCTACTTATAATAACAAATTCAAAATACTTCTACAAACAAAATATTGCTTTTCATGAATGTATATGGCATACAATTTTAATGATAAATTAAATCAATTTCTCTCTCTCTTTCTTTTTATAAGTTTTTTAAATAAATTTGTAAAAACAATACATAATTCATGAACATAAAAAAAAAGTGTGTTTCATAGGCATGTAATTTTATTTTATTTTTCTGTTGTTATTCTATCACGCTTAATTTCGTAAAATGAATTTAATGCTTAAATACTTTTAAAAATGATTTGTTGTTGAATAAATATTTTAATGTTGCAAATGAAACTTATAGTATTTATTTTTAGAAATTTTTATAAAAATAACCACAAAAGTCAGAAAATCATTAATTTTGGAGTATAAACTTGTTGTCGTTTTAAATAATCCATGTTTTTTTTTTTTTTTTTTTTTTAATTCTTTTCTTTCTTTCTTCTCTAGATTCTTAATCTCATTTATTTTTGGATTGAAATTTTCAATTCTCTTAAGGGGGTCTGGGACACCAAATTTTTGTTTTTATTATTTATTGATGAATTGCTGTAATTATTTTTTTCTGAAATTGGAGCTTTTTTGACGATGAAGTTGAGCAAGAAAGAACCTTTAAAAAAATTTTAAATAAAATTTAAAAAATTTTTGATAAATTTAAAATTTGTTATATCTTATGAACTAATGGTTCAATTTACAAACTTTTTTCACTCTTATATACAGAAAAGATTTATCTTCAATTTGTCTTCGGGATTTTTAATTAGGAGCAAAACTTTTTTGTTCATCCAAAAGTTATGCATGGAATAAGTACTTTTTTCAAATTAAAATTAATATTTAAAAAATTTATTATTATAATCAGAAATCCTCAAGACAAATTGAAGATAAATCCTTTCTGTATATAAAGGAGAAAAAAGTTTTAAAATTGAACCATTAGTCCATGAGATATAACAAATTTTAAATATATCAAAAATTTAAAATTTTTAAAATTTTATTTACATTTTTTAAAAGAATCTTTCTTGCTCAACTTCATCGTCAAAAAAGCTTCAATTTCAGAAAAAATAATTACAACAATTCGTCAATAAATAATAAAAACAAAAATTTGGTGTCCCGGACCCCCTTAAATTAATACCTTGCAAGTTTTTTTTTTAATTATTATTATTATTAAAGAGTTTTTATATGTATCCTGAATTTTAAATTTTTTTATTACAGGGTTTTGTATTGACTGTCACATTGATTAGAGAAGCTATTGATGACTTCAGACGCTTCATGCGTGACAGGGAAGTTAATTCTAGAAAATATGGCAAACTTACACCGAGGGGTGTTGTACAAGTTCCTAGCTCAAAAATTAAAGTTTCTGATCTTATCATTGTTGATAAGGTAAGTGTTTGTTTTCAGACAATTATAAATAAAAACTCTGAAACGCTTTCTTTATGCTGTGATGTACTCATGTTTCCAAAATAGTGATTTTTTTTTTTTTTTTTTTAAACTTAAAATAAATTCTTATAGAAATTATAATATTCCAACAATGCATTGGTTTCATTGTAGTAAATTGCATAAAATTAAGATTGGGATTATTACTATCATGATACATATTACTTATCTATGTAAATTTTAAAGCAATTATAATAATTTAATTTAAAGAATAATAATTTATCAAAAATTTAAAATTTAATATCTACTTATGAAATACACATAATATGTTGTATGTATATATATATATATAATAAAGATGATCTATTAAGCATAGTAGAAAAGAAGCCAAGCAACAGATACAAGATCACTGAAACACCAATGACCAATAAGATTTAAAAAAAAAAAAAAAAAAAAAAATCAGTGGATGAAATACACCAATGTAAAGAAACCAGATCTATTAATTAACAGCCTGCAAAACAAACAAATCAATAAAGTAACACAACAAATCTTATATAAATCAAAATTGAGTACAACCCTTTTGTTTTGAAATTATGATCTTAAGGGAAAATTTTTAAAGGAAGCACTGAAAATATTAGTTTAAATTACTCTGGTTTAAAAAGGAAAAAACCATCAGCTACATAGAATTTTTTTATTTTTTTTTTAATTGGTAAATTTTGTTTTTAAAAATGGAGAAAATAACAAAAAAAGCAACTCCATTTCTACTAATTATGTACATTATTGTAATTATTATTGGCAAAAAAAAAAAAAAAAAAAAAAAAAAAAAAGATAGAGGTTTGTAATTTACCATTTTATTTATAATTTTTTGGAATTTTTTTTATTTTGTTTAGGATCAAAGAGTACCTGCTGACATGGTATTTTTATCTACTACTGAGAAGAATGGAGCCTGTTTCATCCGTTCAGATCAATTAGATGGTGAAACAGATTGGAAACTAAGATTGGCAGTTTCCACTACTCAACGATTGTCATGTGCTGAGGTATTTTTTTTATTAAACACATTTTAAAATTTTATATTTTTTTTTATGAGCTATAATAATAATAATGTTGTTAGCTATCTTCGAAAAAGTAATTAGTATATTTTAATTATTTAATGTTGATTTTTGTGTCAATTATTAAAAGTTGATGAGTTTTTTCTTCTATGATAGTAATATCAATTGCACATATGACTGTAATCATTTTGTTAAAATAGTATTTCTGAATGTGCTTACAGACATGTTTTAAGAAAAAATTTCTTCCATTTCTGCTTTAGTTGCTTAACTTATTGCTGCAAGTGACAACTATATTCATTTATATTTTAATAATGCGTAGGTAAATTATAGCTATTCTGCATACTTTCATTATTAAAAAATAATAATAATAATAATAACATTTGTATGGACTGGACTGTAGTAATGCATTTATTTGTTTATTTTTTAGTTATACATTGAATAAAAATAACATAATGGTTTAAATTACATGTAGTTTGATTTTATGTACTCAGTTTTCCATGATCAGCACCAGGGCACAGTGGTCGGAATTTCAAAAAAGCTGGCCAAAAGTCGAAAAATTTAGGCGCGTTTTTAGACGTAAGTACCGCGGAAATACCTTCAGAGGGAGCCACTGAATGAAACTGTGAGGTGGAAAATTTATTTACATATTTCTAAGTGTAGGCTGGCGGAAAACGTGACAATTTTTTCTTTTTAATTGTTAATGCATTTTAACAGTTAAACAAATAGTGTTTCTCAGAAAATTTCGCAACAACAACATTCAACAAAATATGGCCGACAATTGTGGAGGTTAGTAGATAGTGATCTCCTGAGCGGCTTTTTGAAGTTAACCTCAATTATAACATAAACAAAAGTTTCAAAGTATGGAAACTTTTTTATCTCGCAAGATCCCGCATTGATTCAAAGTGGAGAGTGTTAAGGGATGTCCATTTTATTCAGCCGTTAAAGAATTGGGTGCCCCCGCCTGCCCCTGTATGTGTAAAAGCATTTTAACTTTTTAATTTAATTTTTACTTTTTAATTTAATTTTTTAATTTTTTGGACTTTGGTCTGCCATATTGGATCCGCCATCTTGTTTTTGAGTGCAAGATCACTTTTTTTATAAAAACTGATATCAAATTTGAATTTAGCGCCCTCAAAAACCCTTAAATGTGAAAATTTTCCTTCATCTATCAATTTTTTGATTTTTGATCCGCCATATTGGATTCGCCATCTTGTTTTTGAGTGTAATATCACTTTTTTTATGAAAACTAACGTCAAATTTGAATTCAGTGCCCTCAAAAACCCCTTAATGTAAGAATTATCCATCTTATATTATTTTTTTAATTTTTTGTCTGCCATATTGGATCCGCCATCTTGTTTTTGAGTTTGCCTTTGAAGTTTTCAAAAAACCAATGTCAGATTCGGATTCAGCGACCTCGAAAACATATATATACATCACAATTTCACTTGTTTTCTTTAATTTCGACTTTTGGCCAGCTTTTTTGAAATTCCGACCACTGTGCAGGGGTGAAGAATTTTTAAAAAGTTTTACTACACAGCGATGTATGATACATAGTTGATAATCTTTACAATGGATTTTACACAATTAGAAGGTTAATTCACAGTTTAGTAAAATTCTTTGAAGTTTCCTAAAGCATCATTTTTTTTAAATATGGTGTTCTGTATACAATAATAACAGCTCAAAAGGTAATGAAATCTAAAGTAGTAGACTATTCAAACATGTTTTATTCTCTTGAGCAGAGTTTTTTGGCTGTGTTATTATGTTGAATATTGGCAATGAAACTGACTGCTTTAAAATCTACTTTCCACATCAGAAAAATTATTCACCAGTGAATCAAACAATTCCCCACCCCTATTATCAGGCAAGTCAAAGGATGTCTGTTTTAATAAATAATTAAATGATTATTTTGTTAGCATTTAATTCATTTCATTGAACCAGTTAAAAAGTGTATTTTTGTAAGGGCCATCTATTTATTCTGTGAGTTTTTTTTTTTTTTTTGAAAAATTAGAGGAAAATTTTGTTCTTACATTGCTGTGAGTGTTTGTGTATATATTTTTGGTTTTGTATGGGATTCATTTTAAAAACTGGAATTGGCTTTTCTGAATGAGAAAATATCAGTGATGGAGATCTGATATTTGAATTTGATAATTTTTATTTCCAAATATATAATTGATCCTTGAATCCTATTGCGGTATAAAAAAAAAAAAAAAAAAAAAAGATAAAAGAATTATCTCAAGTCAATTAACTGTCAGTTTTTCTTTTCTTTTTCTTGCAAACTGAGATTAATTTATTTTAATTAATGATTTAATGCTATCAGGGCCTGATTATCGCACAGGCTGACTAGGCCTTGGCCTAGGGCACCTTTATCTAGGGGCATCAAAACAGTTTTTAAATTTAAAGTGCTATTTTGGCAAAGATTTCCTTAAAAAAATTAACTGAAAGTTAGCTAACAAAATAATCTTCAGTTGAAAACTGGGATTTTTTAAATATCTTTTGACCAATTATCCAATTAAATTAAAAAAATACAGCATTAGCTAGATTATGAAATGTACCAGTTTTCGTGGAGATCGGTTGAACAGATATAATTTTTTACAGAGGATCTAAAAATCCAGAGAAAGTTTCACTGACAGACTTACAGTTATATAATATAAATTAAAGAACTTTGTAGCATACTAATGGAAAATATCTTTGCATTTTCAATAGTATTTGGTCATGTGTTAATATTTACGTACCCGCTGACTTTGTATGGTTATGAATGAAATAGATTAGGATTAAAAAAGAAAGCAGCATTATAAATTATTAAATAACGTAAAAAAATTACATTTTTATGGAAGTGATTTCCAACAGTCATAGAAGAAAAATATCCCCTCCTCCAAAAACAAAAGAAAAAAATAATAATAATGATTTGAGTTCTCTTTGCAAAAGTGAAAACTAATTTCTTATGATGGTGATGCCTTAACTTTGTTGCCAGCAATCAAACTTAGTGCACAAATAAAATAAAATAATAATAATAATAAACTTGTTCAGGGAGGGGGGGGGGGTTGATTTTCAACCAAAATCATCCTGGGCCTTGGGCCCCAGCAGGTCGTAATCAGGTTCTGAATGCTATCTTTATTATTACTATATAAATGGGAATTGCATAAATGTGTGCATATCTATTTCATTCAGAAAATATAAAAATCATAAAGTTAAATCTGCAAAAATATTTATTGTTGTAATTTTTTTTTCTTTTTTTGAAAATTTTTTATTACATTGCATTTTTTTAATGCTTTAGGAGTTATTTCAAATGGATGCATCTGTGTATGCTGAAGAACCTAAAAAAGATATCCATAGCTTTGTTGGAAAATTTACAAGAGTAAGTTTTTTTCTTCTTCCTTCTTACAGATGCATAATTTCTGTTTTATGTATATCTCCTCATATAAATGTTTCATGTTGGCTAGTCTACTTCAAAGCAAGATTAATGATATGAAATCCACCCACAATTTTTAAAGTTATTTCGGGCTTTAAAATTTACCTTTTAAGAACTAAAGTTTTAAAAAGTTATTGTTTTAAACCACAAAATCAAGTTTAAAATGTCCGATTTTCAATGATTCAAACTAGAAGAGTCTGTGCTTTTCTTGTTTGCAATATAAAAATAATCACATGTGCGATCGTCATAAAAAACATTTCCTATTTTTGATTGGTAAATTATGGAAAGTTTAATATTTTTGAAAAGATTAACAACTTTATTTTTAACCGACTTCAAAAAAAGAAGGAAGGTTCTCAATTCAAACTGTATGTTTTTTTTATGTTTGTTAGCTCATAACTTCTGAACGGATACTCCGATTTTGATACTTTTTGTTTTGTTGAAAAGGTCTTGGTCTGAAATAGGTCCCATTGTAATATCTTTTCGATCTAAAGAAAATACAGGGTGCCCAAAAAAATCAGTCTAACTCTGTTAACTGCTAAACGGCTGCAGATATAGTGATAAAAATGGTATGTAAGTATAGCAAAGTAGCCATGCAGTACAAGGTTAAAAAGCTCTCAGCGCCACCTAGTGGAAAATAGCGGAGTTTTTGTTCCTATCTCGAAAACGATTCTAGAGAAAAAGTGAATTACAAAGTTGAAGAGTATCACCGATTTAGTACAAAAAGATAGTTTAGATATCCATGATAGCGTTCCTATCTCGGAAACAGTTCAAGACAGGGGGAAAAAGTTAATTATAAAATTGCAGAGCATCATCGATTTAGTACAAAAAGATAGTTTAGACATTGATGCTAAAAATACAATGCTAAAAACGTGCATTTGTTTGTTCGCAATTTTTTACACTATGCACACTTGAGCTATATTGCACACGTAGCTGGTGAGACATACGCTATATAGTTAAAAATACGGTTACTTGATACTTTTTGTTTTGTTGTAAAGATCTTGGTTTGAAGTAAGTCCCATTGTAATATATTTACAATCTAAAGAAAATAAAGCGCCATCTGGGGAAAAGCAGCGGAGTTAGCGCTTCTATCTCAAAAACGGTTAAAAATGGGAGAAAAGTTAATTACGAAGTTGTAGAGCATCATTGGTTTACTACGAAAAGAGAGTTTTTTGACATTATTGCTAAAAAGAGAACACTTAAAACGTGCAGTTGTTTGTTCGCAGTTTCCTACACTGTGCACACTTGAACTACGTTGCACACTTTGCAGCGTAGCGGATGACACATATACTCTGTGGTTCAAAATATTGTTACTGTAAGCGGTCAAATTGGTTAGCGCAAAGTCGTTGTCAACCAACTTCAGAAAGGAGGGTGTTCTTAATTCAAGCTATGTGTTGTTGTTGGTGTTTGTAAGCTTATAACTTCGTAAGAGATGCTCTAATTAACTTACTTCAAAAAGGAGGAAGTTCTCAATTCAAAGCGTATGATTTTTGTTTTTGTTTGTTAGCTCATAACTTCTGAACGGATGATCCGATTTTGATACTTCTGTTTTATTGTAAAGGTCTTGGCCTGAAATAGGTCCCATTATAATATATTTATGATCAAAAGAAAATACGGGGTGCCCAAAAAAGTCAGTCCCGACTCTTTTAACTGCTGAATAGCTGCAGCTATAGTCATAAAAGTGGTATGTAGGCATTGTAAAGTGGACATGTGCTACGCGATTCAACAGCCTGCAGCATCACTTGATAGAAAATAGTGGAATTAGCGTTCCTATCTCGGAAACGGTTCAAGACAGGGGAAAAAAGTGAATTATAAAATTGCAGAACATCATCGATTTAGTACGAAAAGATAGTTTAGACATTAATGCTAAAAACAAAAGGCATAAAACGTGCATTTGTTTGCTCACAATTTTCTATTTTGTGCACACTTGAACGACATTGCATATGTTGTAGCGTAGCGGGTGTCCTTTATGCTATGCAAAATTCAAAGTATGATTATTTTAAGCGGTCACATCGATTAACGCATAGACGTTTAAAACCGACTTCATTAAGGAAGTGGTTATAAATACAAACCATGTTTCTTATTCTAAGATTCTAAGACGGAAGGTGGCCGCTCACCACTATGCAGCGGTTTTGAGCGATTTTAACCTTTAGAGAGGGACTCCGATGGCAATGGAGATTCAAAAGCGCCCGTGTCTACGGATTAAACCATGTTTCTTGTTGTTGTTGTTGAAATTTGTTAGCTGATAACTTCGTAAGAGATTATTTAATTTTAATACTTTTTTTGTTGTCGTAATGATCTTGGCCTGAAATAGGTTTCATTATGATTTCTTTAAGATTACAGGATACAAATTACAGGATACTCACAAACGTCTGTTCTCACTCTAACTGCTGAACGCATGCAGCTACACTGGTAAAAGCTGTATGTAAGTTACGATGTTGAAACTTCTGTCCATCAGCTGCAATGCATATTTTACTCTTTGTTTGAATTTTACCGCTGCGCCATTTCCAGCGCAGCGGGTGATACGTATTCACTGTAAATTTCAATATATACAGAATTTTTGGTTACGAATACAGCGTATCCGTACTTTACATTTCTAAAGACTTTTTAATTTAACGTATGTTCATTCAATAGATAGTTTTTTGCTCATATCCGATAAAGGCAAGAAAAGTGACACAACTTAAAAATGCAGCATTTGAGAAAAATCAACTTAAAAATAACTTGACTAGAATAAAACTGGCACAACTGTCTCTCGAGTGGATAACTTTCTAGATAGAGATGTAACATTTTTGTTGACATTGGGTGCATGTCATGCATTTTTCAGTGACATAAACCATTTTTTGACTTATGTCACTTTTCTTGGAAGTTGTGATTTGTGAAACTGCCGTCGAACGTTTTCTGATGTTCTGCTATATGAATAGGTTTTCACTGAAAAGAGAAAAATAAAATCTTTTTGTAAAAAAATAGAACCGACTCCAAAAAGCAACTACTGTTCAAACAACTAAAAAAAAAAAATTGGTATGAAATGAAACTAAATTGCGCCAAAAAGTATAAAATAATTTCCTTCGCCAAACAACCTATAACACTACAATTAATCATAACTTTTGAAGTCGGCGCAAAATTAAATAAAAATTGATACCTTTATTCAATACAAAAATCATATCCTATTCAAAATACACATCTCCCATTGTAACCTGAAAAACGCAGCCGAAAACTACTTTGATTCAAGAAAACAAATAATATTTCGTAAGCAGCAAAGGCTGGCGAAGATGCTGATATCTGACGTCCTAGGTGAAAGAAAAATCGCAAAATTATCTGGCAAACATATTTAATTTCTTTGGGATATCATGATTATTTTGATGAGGTATATTAAGAAAGTAATCAAGAATATGTATACTTCGTACAATATATATTATGAAAATATACATCTTGCTGGTATATTTTTGCATTACGTTTTGATAGCCAAATCCAAAAGCCACCAAAGATGATAGTTATCAAAGTTATACCAAATTTGAAAAGGAAACTCTAACTTCGTAGAAACAAATACCGCATTGTGAAGAATGTTCACTGTTCTATGTAGATGCTACTGAAGGATCAATTGTATACAGTGATAAAATAATAAAGGAAACATGAAAATGGATCATTTGAGACAACAGCATTTGTTGCTACCGATCTAAAAACAAACCTTTAAAAAGTAATTAAATTTTGTTTAATTTTGCGCCGACTTCAAAAGTTATGATTAATTGTAGTGTTATAGGTTGTTTGGCGAAGGAAATTATTTTATACTTTTTTGGCGCAATTTAGTTTCATTTCATACCAATTTTTTTTTTTAGTTGTTTGAATAGTAGTTGCTTTTTGGAGTCGGTTCTATTTTTTTACAAAAAGATTTTATTCACTCTCAGATTGTTCTAGAAATTATACATCAAAGCAGTGGCTATACAGCCATTTATATGTCTTCGATAACTGATCCAGAATATACACAGAAGCTGTTCAGGATAAAAAGAATTGCCGCCATAAAAATGAAAGTAAAGAATACGAGGAACCTGGATCTTCAACTTAAAAATGGCAAAAAA
Organism: Salticus scenicus; assembly: GCA_963930645.1. Classification (NCBI taxonomy): domain Eukaryota; kingdom Metazoa; phylum Arthropoda; class Arachnida; order Araneae; family Salticidae; genus Salticus; species Salticus scenicus. The sequence goes on from OZ005658.1 coordinate 179,877,764, forward strand.
CAACATGCATTTGAAAAAAAAAAAATCCACTAAAAAATGGAAAAGGAGTGAATATCTAAGATTAAAAAACCAGTGAAGACTGAAATAAATGTTTTATTTTCTTTAACTCAAGACATCAATTCTGATTCACAATTTGTCTCGGAAGACAAAATCTTTTGTTTTAAAAATTAAGACATAACTAAAAAAAATTAAAAACCCGCTTTTATTTCAAAATGTGCCAAAACCTCAAATTCAACCAATGTGGATAATATACATGTATGAAAAACTTCGACTCAGTGGGATGATAGAAAATCAGTTGAAATTAGAAAACAAACTTTGAACTGGATTTGGAGCTCCTAAGTCTCTTACTAATTGAAGAAGTATTGTCGTTGAAGTTATACATGGGAAATTTCTGTTCAAATGGATAATAGAAAGAAGCTGAAAATTAAATTTTTGATTTCAGCCACATACAAAAATAAATAACATTCCAAACTAAATTAAAGCATGTGTAACTGGTTGGAGTATTTCCTTTTATTTAGTTCTTCAACCAATTAATAGTTTTGTAAATGCCAAAGATATGTATATTTTTTTAATTATTATTATTATTATTTATTTATTTTTTGACATGAAATTATATTTATGATTTTGACATAAAATGTCAATTTTGGTTTGTTAGAATAAAAAATTCTAACACTTTTGAATTCGGTTAATTTTTATTAAATCCTCCGGAAAATATTTTAGTTACTTTTATTGTATTTATTTTCTCCATTTAAAATTTCTTAAAATTCGTAATTTTCAATAAACAAAAAAAATTTAAGAATTTCCAGTGAAGCGTTTTGTTTGTAAACAAAACTACCGATGTTTCCGGATTGTAAACAAACGCCTTAGCCAATAAAGAAATTCAATTTTAATCATGATTCAAATCAGTTCAAAATCTTTTTAGATCGTCTGCAAATAATTTAAAAATAATTGTATTAATTTTCCTAACGTTCATTTTTCACTAATTAAAATCAGTGACGTCATTTTCATTGACGATTTTCAAATTTTTCTTCTGGAATGTTCCATTCGGTTTGCAGCGAATATGTCAGGTCCGCAGCGAATATATCACGGCGCCGATTTAAAAGTGGCGTCTCTCTAGGAAAATGTGTATTTTTTAATATTAATATTGAATCCAAATATTAACCCAATATAAAATATTCCGTTCATAAAATTAAATTTATTTATTTCCATTTTATTATTTATATTTCAGCAGACGATCCGGATAAAAATAATTCATTTTCGGACTATTTATCGCGCGCAGCAATTTGAATGTGCGTAGTCTCGCGGCGCGGGAGATTGGAAGGCATCTCTGACTCACTCTGTGCTTGTACGGTGAGGTAGAAAGGAGTGCGAAGACATTTACGCCGTGGTCGGCGGCCTTTGGCCGCTGGCTGAACAGTTATTTCAAACTTTTGCATCTATAGTAATAACTTCTTTAAGTCTATAAGCCTGTAAAAGCAAAACAAGGAAAATGTATTCGTTTTTACGTCCATCTTGTGGACATGTGTATTTGGAAATGGATCCTAGTGACGAGAAACTCCCTTGGAGGATTGCTGAATGGATACGAAGAAATTGTAGATCGTTGGCCGAGCATCAGTCTTTAAAAAGTTCCTTCCAGTTTCAATAACCTCTAGAATTACTCATAAACTAATGTAATAGAGTATATTATTAATATTCAAAGAGGTCCTTATTTCATATACGGACCGATAGACCTCTATTTTAGGGCAAAGGAACAGTGTGGCCTAAATAGGCTTAGCGTACCATCATAATACGTTGTAACATGGTTTCGGTACTACGAATGTACAATATATCAGTCAATGACAACTGTTCACCATTCGCTCGTTGGAATATGCTATTTCCATCACGTATTTAAAATGTGAAGCAACAGCCATGTGTCACAGCAATTTTGTGATATCGTCAATGCTTTCAGTAATCACAGGATAAAACGAACGTACACATCCGATGGGTGAAAGTGCGATTTTGTTTTACTCATATACCATGCTCAATACGACATTGAAACGATCATCATTATAGAATTTTACAAATGCATCCATCCCGGATGTAACAAGTGATTAATGCTATCTGTAAATGCTAAATAGACAGGCAATATTTAGAATAATCCGAATGCTGTGAACGATATCTGCTTTGATCTATCAGTTATCTATATCATGATATCTAATGTACGTAATTACAGTATTGGTAAATAATGATGTATCCCTGTACCGGTACAAGCGGAATATATATATCTTAATCTTCAATAAAAAAATTCCTAGGTGACATATCATGTGTGATTCTTATTGTGCAACCGAGTGTCCCAATGGATCTAATTAATTTTGCCTTACAGGTATTGATTGTACTGCTGTTTGGGGTGAGTTAATAATTTTTCCTAATTTTCATTTTATTTGTCTGATTTAAATTATTATTATTGATTGCAATATAAAACATTTGATTTCAGGAAGGGTTAATGATTCGCGGCACTATATACGCACAAGTAATCCACTATTCCTAAATCGATCACGTTCGGCCATTTTTTCATTTCTCATTTTCTTATCTAACGTTATAAATTTCCAAAATCCAACAATCAAGTTTTATTATTGAACAACCAATTTTAATGTTTAACATTTGGTGCCGTCGCGAAAAATAACCTCCGTTAAGGTTGAGAACCTGAGGTTATTTAATCATTAATCCTTTTTTCAAAATTAATTAATTTTAGCGATCGCGATTTAAAAAAAAAAAAAAAAAAAAAAAAAAAAATCGTGAAGATTTATTTTTTGTCTCATTATGCATGCCACTTAAAATAATCTAGATATTATATTTTCATGTTGTATGTTTCATTTTATTTGATTTCAAGGTGGGAAATCTCAATATATGGCATTCCAAGAAAGGGAATGTAGATAAATTTTTGAGCTATTTTAGCTGTAAACTTTTAAAGAAAATAAACAAAAAATTGAGATTTGCTACTATTACATAATATTGCCACTATTAATGCATTGAGAATATTTCATGGAAATTTTGTGTATTTTATTTTATTTTAATGTGGTAGGTCCCAATTTATGGTATTCCAGTAAATAAAAGGAATACATGTAATTTTTAGAGCTATTTTAGCTATAAGTATTTAAAAAATAAAGAAATAATTGAGATTTGCCACATTTTTTAAACATTCCATGGAATTAGAGTGTGATTTAATGTTCGGAAATTAGATATTGATTTTAATTTTATGTTGAACAAAGAAAATTATAATTTTTTTTATTCATACATTTGTGTTTTTTCTATGGAAACCTGCTAAGTGAAATTTAATATAGATATTTAATTTACAGTTATTTACTTAGTGTCCTTTTCCATTTATTACATTTTCTCTCTGGGTAGAGTTAAAAATAAGATGATTTTAATAACTCTAGATAGTAGAGGTTTCAAAAAAAAAAAAAAAATAATAATAAGGGGTCTTGAATATCTCCGATTTTAAATACAATCATTTATTTCAAGTATGATTCGCCTTAAATATGGCAATTTCAAAAAATGTTTTGAAAAATTACATCAAAAAATTCAGAATATAAATTTATTTGTAAGGGATGAATGATTATAAACTACATGGTGTTACTTAGAAAATTCTAAATAAAAAAGTCCAAAGGTGCGAGATATTTTTTTTTGGAGACGAAGGTGTTTAGATTTGATTATTGGGACGGTGAAATTTTGCGTTTATGGTAATCTGAGCTGATGGCCACAGCAATCATTGTGCCATGCGAAATTTTAACTATAAACCCAGTTGACTAGGCAGTTCACTTCAAAAAAAAAAAAAAAAAGTTACTTACCTTTTTAATTTTACATCACACCTAAAGAATTTACAGGAAACATTTATAGGCAATTAAAATTCAGATCATTGTTCTATTTATATATACAAAAATTATATTTGATTTATATATTAAAACTGTGCACAGTATGTATAAAATTTATAGGGTAGATGATAGGGCATGACACTTGCAGTTTTTATATAAGTCGATGAGGTTAAAACCGATTAGGTACCCGTTTTTCACCTCTGGTGAATGTAAGTCTGTGGCTTAAACTGACATGCATGCTTTCTATTCAAAATTCTATATATGAAAACTACCTTGAATATTAATCATAGCATATGCAGAGACCATTATAAGCTGAGCCTATAATTAGTGTGAACAGCAGTCTCGTTATGCATTGCCTTTATTGATATGGGACGAATAAATTCCCCTTGTCTTCAATTAAAATAAAATAAAAGACAATGATCTAAAATTATGTTATATATGATGTGATCATCACAATGCCTGTTTTTCCTGCTAAGAAATTTGAAGAACATTAATATTACTCTAAAATGTTCAATTTTGTTTCTCACTATTCATCCTCATGAGATTGCATTTCAACCCCAAACAATTTTAATATTCAAATTTACTCATAACTAAAACTTCTCAGCAAAGCAAAAAAAAAAAAAAAAAAAAAAAAAAAAATATTTTTCACTCTCTTTTCAAATTTTATGATACTGGTTCCTCCAATAGACATTCAAGTTAGCAGACAAAATACATAAATTAATATATAGCAAAAAATTTTTTTTTTACTTACATTAAAGTATTCTGGAATTGCTTTTGATGGGATACTGAGAAATCCGGGCCCAGAGTGATTCAAAATCTGTCAGGCTGGTCCGAGGTAATGTTTCACTTTTGTGCACTGGTGCTGCAGTTCTTAGATATTCTCACTTCTTCAATTTCAGAAGAAAATTTTTAACCTAAATGTTACATTATGAAAATCTACAAAAAACATATTTACTTACCTGTTTAAAAAAAAAAAAAAAAAAAAAAAGATATATGCATTTTTCAGATTATTAGGATATATTCAAAAATGTTTAATCACTGACACCTACCTGTTATAAATCTTTTGCGATTTGGCAGGAGTGTATATTCACAAATAACACAAATCAATTTTACAAACTGTATTTATTTTTCCAATTCCTTATGCATGTGACACATTGTAGAAATATAGGTGTTGTCCTAGAGTATTGATGGAGACCATTTATAGCCGAGCCTTTATTTAAGTGTCATTGGCTGTCTCACATGCTCATCACAATAGTGTTACAGCTCTAAAAGTCTTTCAATTGTAGATATGACAATGTGCGGATGGCAAAGGCAACATCGTTATGGGGGTCACTAGCGGTTTCACATAATTATATGCCGTCATCTGTAACGACGTGTGCGTTGGAACTGCTTCATTCGTACTTGTTTAGTATATCTACTATTGAGTTCCAATAAATTTTTTTTACCTTTAATGATTTGTTGTGAGGTGCATATTCTTTACTTTAAAGATTCCGTCATAAATTTTAGCTGAGATGTTTTGGTAAAAAAAAAAAAAAAAAAAAAAAACTTATTCATAACTAAAATTTTCTTTTCAAGTGGTTTATTTTGGCAGATCTCCATTATCTTCATTACCTCTATTTATTATGTTATGTGTTTCAAAAGTGGTATGCATATGATTTTTTTAACTTGCCCCAAATCATTTATGTTTTGAGTGTTAATATATATATTCGGATATGCGCTCATGTAGTGTATTTTTTATATTTAGTGTATGTTTTATGTTACAACGTCCTTCCATTTTCCTGCGGCTATATTTTTTTTTGGAGAAGGGGGGTAATGTTAGAATAAAAAATTCTAACACTTTTGAATTCGGTTAATTTTTATTAAATCCTCCGGAAAATATTTTAGTTACTTTTATTGTATTTATTTTCTCCATTTAAAATTTCTTAAAATTCGTAATTTTCAATAAACAAAAAAAATTTAAGAATTTCCAGTGAAGCGTTTTGTTTGTAAACAAAACTACCGATGTTTCCGGATTGTAAACAAACGCCTTAGCCAATAAAGAAATTCAATTTTAATCATGATTCAAATCAGTTCAAAATCTTTTTAGATCGTCTGCAAATAATTTAAAAATAATTGTATTAATTTTCCTAACGTTCATTTTTCACTAATTAAAATCAGTGACGTCATTTTCATTGACGATTTTCAAATTTTTCTTCTGGAATGTTCCATTCGGTTTGCAGCGAATATGTCAGGTCCGCAGCGAATATATCACGGCGCCGATTTAAAAGTGGCGTCTCTCTAGGAAAATGTGTATTTTTTAATATTAATATTGAATCCAAATATTAACCCAATATAAAATATTCCGTTCATAAAATTAAATTTATTTATTTCCATTTTATTATTTATATTTCAGCAGACGATCCGGATAAAAATAATTCATTTTCGGACTATTTATCGCGCGCAGCAATTTGAATGTGCGTAGTCTCGCGGCGCGGGAGATTGGAAGGCATCTCTGACTCACTCTGTGCTTGTACGGTGAGGTAGAAAGGAGTGCGAAGACATTTACGCCGTGGTCGGCGGCCTTTGGCCGCTGGCTGAACAGTTATTTCAAACTTTTGCATCTATAGTAATAACTTCTTTAAGTCTATAAGCCTGTAAAAGCAAAACAAGGAAAATGTATTCGTTTTTACGTCCATCTTGTGGACATGTGTATTTGGAAATGGATCCTAGTGACGAGAAACTCCCTTGGAGGATTGCTGAATGGATACGAAGAAATTGTAGATCGTTGGCCGAGCATCAGTCTTTAAAAAGTTCCTTCCAGTTTCAATAACCTCTAGAATTACTCATAAACTAATGTAATAGAGTATATTATTAATATTCAAAGAGGTCCTTATTTCATATACGGACCGATAGACCTCTATTTTAGGGCAAAGGAACAGTGTGGCCTAAATAGGCTTAGCGTACCATCATAATACGTTGTAACATGGTTTCGGTACTACGAATGTACAATATATCAGTCAATGACAACTGTTCACCATTCGCTCGTTGGAATATGCTATTTCCATCACGTATTTAAAATGTGAAGCAACAGCCATGTGTCACAGCAATTTTGTGATATCGTCAATGCTTTCAGTAATCACAGGATAAAACGAACGTACACATCCGATGGGTGAAAGTGCGATTTTGTTTTACTCATATACCATGCTCAATACGACATTGAAACGATCATCATTATAGAATTTTACAAATGCATCCATCCCGGATGTAACAAGTGATTAATGCTATCTGTAAATGCTAAATAGACAGGCAATATTTAGAATAATCCGAATGCTGTGAACGATATCTGCTTTGATCTATCAGTTATCTATATCATGATATCTAATGTACGTAATTACAGTATTGGTAAATAATGATGTATCCCTGTACCGGTACAAGCGGAATATATATATCTTAATCTTCAATAAAAAAATTCCTAGGTGACATATCATGTGTGATTCTTATTGTGCAACCGAGTGTCCCAATGGATCTAATTAATTTTGCCTTACAGGTATTGATTGTACTGCTGTTTGGGGTGAGTTAATAATTTTTCCTAATTTTCATTTTATTTGTCTGATTTAAATTATTATTATTGATTGCAATATAAAACATTTGATTTCAGGAAGGGTTAATGATTCGCGGCACTATATACGCACAAGTAATCCACTATTCCTAAATCGATCACGTTCGGCCATTTTTTCATTTCTCATTTTCTTATCTAACGTTATAAATTTCCAAAATCCAACAATCAAGTTTTATTATTGAACAACCAATTTTAATGTTTAACATGGTTTAAAAGGGAAAAAAATTTTGACTTTATCATTTCATCTTATTCTTAATTGTATTTCATACTATATTTAGGAATAATTAATAGATAACAATGTTCTGTTCACACCATTTGGGGTTGTTGCAATATTAGGTGCACATTTTCTCAACTACAAAAAAAAAAAAAAAAAAGACAAAAGTGTCTTTTTTTTTTTTCTCCATATAATTAAAAGTAATTTGCACTTAGCAAAGCTGAATTCTAGGAATCACTAGGAATGGTACATAAGCAAAACTCACCAACAGTTTCCTGTCTAAGTATTACAAGGACTATGCAGGCACACATAAGCAAAAGATGTGCCATATTGGGCATCCTTCTCCTATTTAAATTAAACTTGAATACATTTAAATACTAGTGTTTTATAGTGGCGTACCAAGGGTGGGGTGGAGGGGGGCAGTCCACCCCGGTCCTCAGGTCATAAGGGGGCCTCCGGAAAAACTTACTTTTATGTATATATATTTGGTGAAGTTGCCATGAACATTATTTTAACCTGAAAAATTCCCTGCAGTTCTTTAAGCCATAGGTTCCTGTCTAAAAAGCCTTAATGTACAAAATGTGATCATAGAGCGACAACTCAAAGAAAAAAAAAATCATTTATGTAAAGCCCAAGTGGTGCCAATGCACAAGTGGTACCAATGCCAAGTAGTACACAAGTGGTACCAATGCCTTTGGCCTTCTTGTTGGGTGATTGTCTTCTGAATCAATCTTAAAATTCATTTCAGTGCCTTTTTATAGTAATAAATTTAGGTGAAGAAGTGCGAGGGGGGGGGTGCTAAATAGTAGGGGCTCCAGTAAGGGGGCCCCCAATGAAATTTTTGCCCTGAGGCTCAAGAGTTGTAGTTCCGCCACTGGTGTTTTATTCCCTTCAGGGGTAGTAGGTATAAATATATATATTTTATACCACCTAATTTTAATTCCTAGCTGCAAAGATTCACCCTGAAAATTTTTGATAAAATTTTACTTTAACTTAGCTGAAAAAAATCATTTATTTCTTTACTTCTAATTTATTGCTCAAATTTTGCTGGCACTTGATTTTATTATAAATAAGCTTAATTACACTGCTTCTGAACGGCAAACTTTTTTTTTGTATATATTCCTTTTTAAAGAAATATTCAGAACGATGTAAAACATCTCAAAATAAGAGTTTTCAAATTATTTAGGTAATCTGAAAGTCTTGAGCTATAATGCTCACATGCTGTTTACTTATGAGTAAATATTTATGTCCTCCCCCCTCCTTTCTTCTTTCGGTTGCTCAACTAGAAAAATGTAGATTAACCCTACAAGGCACCCTGTTCCATATGTGGAACACCGACTTTAATCGTTCCTATAGCTATAAAATTATTAGTAGCGACATCTCTTGACATCTTGATAGAAGCTACTGGCATTTAGCAATGTAGTAATACGAATCTTTACCTAAAGATGTCGTTCGTGTTTTTGTTATAGTGCACTCAGTTTGAAATTTGAATGAAAGTGATACGTTAGTCGTTTGTCTGAATTCAAAAATAAAAAAAGAATAGTTTTTGAACAGATTTGACTCGAAAAAAATACTGTGTGTTATAACGAGGTGTATATTTTGCAGAGGTAAGTTGTTTTTTTATATTACAACATTAACCTTTTAGTAAATCATATTTTTATGTATGTTCCAGATACGGTACGTTGAGCTTTAGTGTCCGTTTTTACTTATACGTACTTACGATAACTTTCCTTATGAATACTTCGATTTTATTGTAGATAATGTCGCGAAGAAGATTATGTGATGAAGATATTGAGGGTTTCTTGAATTTTCCTTCTGGGAAAGACCTCAAAAGACCCTCTCTAGGAAAAGACCTCAAAATACCTTCCATAAAAGACCTGAAAAAGGAAAAGGTTCAGAGAGGTTATTTAGAGCAATGGGTAGCAAATTGTGATAATACAGATATTGTCACCGTTATGTGGTACGATAACAAACCAGTCGTTTTATCATCGTCTTTTGTGGGTCAAGAGCCAATAGAAACAGCAAGAAGATACTGCAAGAAACAGAAAAAGTATATACAAGTGGATTGCCCCCAAATAATCAAAACATATAACCAGCATATGGGTGGTGTGGACCTCCTAGATTCGTTCCTAGGGAAATATAAAATAAAAATTAGGACCAGAAAATAGTACTTGAGGCTATTTTATCATCTTCTTGATGTAACTCTTATCAATTGCTGGTTATTGTACAGAAGAGTCGGGGAGCAGCAGCATACGCCAACCCCAATGAAACAGAAGGACTTCAAATTGAAGTAGCGAAAGTTTATGCATGTTTGGGCTATCGATAAACAAAAAGAGAGGTAGACCAAGTTTATCTGATGAAATTGAAAATAAAAGGCAGAAGACAAATACATCAATCCTACCTCCTCGTGATGTAAGACGTGATGGGTTTGAGCATTTTCCTGTTTGGGGTGAAAAAAGACAACGATGCGAATATCCTTGTTGCAAAGGAAAAACATTCTTATCTTGCGACAAATGTCGCGTAGGACTTTGCCTAAATAAATATAATAATTGTTTTAGATGTTTTCATCAATAAAAAAATAACAAATTTCTTATATTAGTTATATGATTTTGTTTGTTAGTTGCAATACATAAAAAAGTAAATTATATAATAGTTATTTCATTTTGTTAAATAATAAGTCACTAATTGAAAAAAATTCAAATAGGAAACTATTTCCAAAACAATTCAATTGTACTAGTTTAATACCAAAAAGCATAGTTAAGGCTCAGTGTACCGTATGTGGAACTGAAATAAAAAGTTGATTTTTCCGTAAAATATGGTTTTATTTTTATTTTTATGAGTTTTCCCTATCTTCTGATCACTAATTACAACCTATATATTTTTGTCGCGCACTAAAAAAAAATGGAGCCTTGTAGGGTTAATTTTTAATATAAATGAAAATCTAGTTAATAATAATTTATTTTCTTGTTTGGGTTATTATATGAAATTACAACAGTGATTTGCTTTTATTAATGGGAGACAATGAATAGTGTTTTAGCTGTCTTAAAAAAAAAAAAAAAAAAAAAAAATCCAAACTCATGGATTTCTGAAAACAAATGCATTAGGTTATATTACTTTGTTGTATGTAATTTGTTTTTCTGTTGTTGCATATAGAAATAATATCCTTTCAGTAAAACACAGTACTTAAGTTGTTATTTTTGTTTTTAAAATCCTAAATTTTTGTGTACAAAAACAACTTACCCAATTTTTTTTCTCTCTTTTCCCTGTGCATATATTTCATTTGAGAATATCATGTATAATTAAATATTACTTAAATACTAGAATTCAGTATTATTATTATTAAATAAACAGTTATTTAGAGATTTTTCTTCTGAATTTTGTTAAAGTGTAATACCTATGTTATTTTATACTGGTATTTTTACTAAAATAACTGAAAGTAAATTTTCAGTTTTAAATCATAAATAGCGTTAGTTTTATTCCTGCAAATAATATTACTTGAACACTACTATTTTATGTACATGGTGTGTTCAAAATGTATCGAACATTTAGTTGGCAAAAATACATTTATTGATTTGGAAATCCAAAACACTAATCCCCTTAAAGGTAGTCATCTTGGTAATACACCCACTTCGCCCAGCATTCCTGTCATTGTTTGAAACACCTGGGGAGCACAGTTTTTGGAATGGTGAACAACTGTGCTGTTGCATTTTGCATGGTGTGACTCTCGACTCAAATCTGTACCCTTTCAGCGGAATTTTCAGCTTGGAAAATAGCCAAAAATAACCAACTACGGATAGATTTTGTGAATGAATTTCTTATCCGGCATGATGAGAATAACAGTTGGCTTTCATGCATTCTGTGGATGGACGAAGCTCATTTTTCATTAACTGGAAACATGAATTTGAAATTAAGCATACCTTGGTCTCTTCTTCTTGTTTTGAAGCAGAATCAGTAGGTTTTAGTCAGAGCCAAAGACTCAGTGTGAAATCTGACGTCATTAAAAATGAAAGTTGTTCTCTGGTAGGCACATCACAGTTTTCTCTTTTCTTCTTAGCCTACTGCTGGCGATATTTATTCTACAGGTACTGTTCCAATGGTATTTATGGATTTTTGCTATGGAGATCCCATTCCAAAAAAAAAAAAAAAAAAGTAGGTGTTGCTATTTGAAATTTTTGACATTTTATCACTGTAACCGTGACCTGTTGTTTTTTATATGATTCTTGAGCGCATACCTCAAAATACCTTGTACCAAACTTTTATTCAGTTTATGTGAACGGTATGATAATTACAGTCGCCTATATCAGGATAGTTTTTTATAATCACCCTGTATATATAAATGCTTATATTTTAAGATGACTTTTTTTTATTTTTTTATGTAGAATGATGGAGATGGAGCTGAAGTTTCATTAAGTATTGAAAACACTCTTTGGGCTAATACTGTTGTAGCCTCTGGAACAGCTATTGGCATAGTAATATATACTGGTTCTGAAACAAGAAGTGTAATGAATAATTCTGAGCCTAGAAGTAAAGTAAGCATTTTTTTTTCCTTATGCCATCTCTCCTTACAATAAATTTGGTCTATAGATAGTTGATGTCATGTATTATGGATCTCTAATATATCATAAATTTTTCCTGTGAACTTATGGCCATATCACATGAACAATTTTGCTCAACTTTTTACTAAACACAACATGATTAACTTTTCTGAGAAGTGGTCGAAAGCGTTGATTACCCACTGACCTTGAATCTTCTCCATATGCTGCTGTGTTGTGTAAAATGTTGCGTGAGAATCTCGCGTGTGATATGGCCATAGAGTTCATGACAAGACCCTACATAACACAAAAGTCGCAAAATTAGTTGACTAATATGCTTGTTCCATATGCTTGCAGTTAGATCTTGCATATTAAGTATTCCCTGGATATTTGTAATCTAAGCTGAACTGCTGCCATAGGATAATTAACCAATTAGAATCTAGAATTTCTAGAACAAAAAGAAAGATCACAAACAGAGACCTTTTATGTCATGTAACCATTGCTCAGTCAACTCATGGTCCTAGGATTTGTGGCAATTAGCCTTGCGGTTGTCACATGAATAGTTTCTGGGACTCAGAGCAAACTCCCCGTTCAGTTTGCCTATATACGGCCAAGACTGCATCTCTTTCAATATCTCCACAATAAGGAATATTATCACCTAAAAAAACTCCATTTCATGAAGCATTCCACTGTATCCATTACATTTATTTCATATACAGTGAACTCACGTTAAGACGGCCCTGTTTAAGATGGATTTCTCGTTATTACGTACAAAAATATAATCCCTGGCTAAGGCCTATAGGAATTGCATGTAATAAACATCGCTTTATACGTACAATTCATTCGTTAAGATGGACATTTTTTTCCCTCAAAGCTTACTTTCTTCGAAAAAGAGTCAGTTCCCAAAATCTTTTCAAATTCAGTATATATATATATATATATATATTTTAACATGAAAAGGTTCAACAATAAAAGGGTTAATCTGTTTCACTCTGTGCTATTACACTGTGGGAAGTAAACAGTTTTGATTGACAGTGACAGTTGAGGTCAACAATTTGTAGCTGTCTCCACTTCTATTGTGGAGACATAGCAAAGGATTTTGTTATCAAGTTGTACTATATGAAGAAAAGAAGTTTTGAAAGTATGTATCGGTTTTCATGCTTTTATAATTTTATTGAATGAAAGGGTTTGAGAAAACAAATTTTCATTCGTGTTATACTCTGTATGTGTACAAAATAGTGATTTTAGAGCTCATATTGAACTTCAGTTTATGAACTCCTGTTATAATGGATTCTTGTTAATATGGACAAAAACTGCTGGCCCTTGATTGTCCGTTTTAACGAGAGTTCACTGTATATACAGTACCATCTATCTATGTATGTTATATATGGTTCACGCAAATAATGGAAATTTAATGGTCCAAAAAGACCACCAAGGTTAATTTAGTGGTCAAGAATCATAAGATAATTAACAAAGGTTAAGGGAAAAAAAAAAAAGCCATAGTATACGAGTTATTTTATATGTTGGTATTACAACTATCAATGCTCTGTGAAAATAGCAAACATATTTTCATTTTAAGATATTTCTAAACACAAGCTGTGTGTTTTTATTTCCATATTAATTCCTAGAAATGTAAAACTGAAAAATAAAATAAAGTTTTCTGCAGGAGTTTACTTTAAATGATCTTCATCTAAGATGAAAATGCATATTTACTTGGTAAAATCATTTTAGAATAAAATTGTTAAGTGCTTATAAATAAACATATTAGAAATTGGATGCAGTACATTAGCAGAATGAAGCAAAATGTTATTGTGTTAGACACCTACAATTCACTCAAATCTTGTCACAGTCATTTTTGAAAAAGAAAGAAAAAAAAAAAAAAAAAAGGAACTTTGATCGTTTTGACTGCATTATACTTCACAGTAAATATAATGAATTTCAACAATAATTTCGAAAATGGCATGATTGGTCCTTAATATAATTTGCTGTCAGAATTAAGTTAATTGGACCGTTAGAATAGAATAGATTACGACAGATAGAGATAGTGATGGAGATAAAACTATGTGAGAGGAGGAATACAACTATTGAGCTATCAATGATGATCACACAAACAATGAAAATTGTAGTTATAAATTTAGAAACATGGATTCCCAATTCTAAATCAATTTTCTCCCAAAATTTTGTAAATATTAAAGTAAACTGAATTTAATAATTTTTTAAAATATAAATAGAAAACACAAAAAATAGCTTAGAAAATTATAAATTTAAATGAGGCAATTTTAAACTATTAATTAATTAAAGAAAACTTTTAAACACTTGCCTCATGTTTGGCCGTAACATTTTTGGCTGGACGCCCCGCTCTCCGTGGCGGCTTCATCTGTTTTGGAGTTCTTGGAATGATGTTTTCGGGTAGTCTTCACCATAAGGTGGCGCTACACCTTAATCCTTCCTCTGCCTTTGCATAACCATAAAAGAATTGTCTATATAAATAAAGATAATGTCTGTGTGTGTGTGTCTGTTTCCACTCTGGTGCTCACATTACCAATCGTCGAGCTACAAAACTTGGTATATAGGTACTTGGGACCCTGCAGGTGTACTCCTCATCAAGATCATTTTTTTAATTTTTAATTTAAATTTTTTTATTTAATTATTTTTCGATTTTAAATATTGTCTTCTATGTTTCAATTTTCATAGATTTATTCTTTCATTGTAATCATCTGTGTATCTTAGCAACAGCTATTACAATATTTATTTTTTATTTAATTCATTCATTTGAAGGCAAAGTCTTTTTTTCTCCTTTTAATTTGTTATATTTGTTGAAAATGAAATGGTAATGCAGTAGGAAAAAAATAAGTATATTAAATTTTAAATTTAAAAATGTGTTTATAACAGTAATGTTTATGTATAATTTTTATAGTACAATAACTTTTTATTTTTCACTTTTTTTAATTAATTCCTTTAAAAGAAATTTTTTTTCTTTTTTTTAATTTATAGTATTTATCGAAAAAAAAAAAAAAAAAAAAAAAAAAAGTATATAGTAGAAAGGATTAAACTGGTTAAGATTTATTTGTTTTTTTTTTATATATTTAATTCCTGTTAAAAGAAAATCTACTTTTTATTTTATTTCATTATATTGTTCAGAATCAAATCATAATATAGTGTAAATAGTGGGAGCTATAAAATACACGGTTCAAAAACCAAAATATTTAATAGATGCTGAGATACAGTCATCTTTAAAATCATAGTTCTTAAATAATATCAGATCCACCTGTCATCGATAAATACCCAAATTGAAGTTGCCCGTGAAAGACCTTTCTGCAGGCAGTGGGAACCTGGACCCGATGCAGTGTGGGCGGAAAAAGAGCTGCCGTAGGCAGCGGGTACCCAAAGTGAGGTTTAGAGCAATTTCAATGTAATTTTTATTTATAATGTGATGTAAAAAATACTGATCCAATTCTTTTGAAAATTAATTTAAATTTAGTGACCAGCGAAGCGGTAGCCTGCTAGTTCATAATGAAATGAAGAATGTCTGAATGTCATCCTATGTAGATGCAGCAGCAGATAAGAGATGGAATGTTTTGCACAGAAAAAGCAATAAAATCCCTAATTTCTTGCCTCGTTTTATTGGAGTCATCTGCTTTTGTATAACAACTGGACATGACTACTTGCTAAAAAGCATTTATTTTTGAATTGGTGTCTAGGTTTTAGCCTGTTGCCCTTTGTGCCAGCAGGGTGATATGGATACAGAACATCTCAAAAATTGCCCTATTGAATTTTATCAATGACAACTCTTTTGAGACTAATTCTTATTTCAAATTTTTTACTCTTTCATTAGAGCTGCTCATCGGCTGATGGCAGAAATACCGCAGGTGGGTGTAGGATTAAAAAAAAAAAAAATGTTATTGAAAATGTGTGTGTAGTGCCCCAATGTACACTAAAAGCCTTACATCTCTACCTGACTATTTATCCACCTGAAAGGCAGTTATTTCAGCTTTATTGTGGATTAGTCAACGTTTTATTGCAAACTTTTAGTTTATTTTTCTCAAATACTTTAGTTTATTTTTCTCAAATACTGTGTAGCTTTTTTTTTTTTTTTTTTTTTTTAACATATAAATGGTATATATAAGATGGCTCAGAATCCTCAGCTGAACGTATCTGGAAATCTGAATTATTTTGCGATACAACTATTTGTGAAATTGGCAGGTAAGATGATAGATTATATGTTTAAGGAATAATTTTCTGATCATTGTAACTTGACTATTTGTTCTTATTACGACCTTTGCTGTATTAAATTTCTTTTGCATATAGCGTGTATTGCATATAGAAAATAGTATGCAATTTTAAATTCACCCTGTCTTTCTTAATTAGAGTATGTTTGTTCTCTCCAAGACATATGTATTCAGCATCATACTATTAAAACTTGATTGTATCTATACCCTACCTAGTTTTCTCCACAAATTTCCCCGTCAAACTTTTTGATAAAAACTTTGTAAAATCTTCCAATTTTTACGAAAAGTCAATTTTAAAATTGTCAATTTTTGTAATGGACCCATTTTTGAACCTAATTTTTTCCTAAATAGTATCATCATTTATTTTTCTTCACAAAACATAAAATAAAAATCTGAAGTTACATAACAGCATTAAAAAGAAAAAAAAAAGTTGCATTTTTAAATTAAATTTTCTAATTGTTGTTTTTATTTAGTGTTGCTGAAAGTAGCTTCTGTAATTTTTTACCTTTTAATAGTTTTTAAAAGTTTTATTTCTACATTTACACCTAAGTGAAATTTTTTTATTTCAGGTGGGAGTTACAGATCTTGAACTGAATGCTCAAACCAAAGTATTATTTGCTGCAGTTATTGGTCTTGCTCTAGTCATGATGGTACTAAAGGTAATTTTCTCAAGGCAACTTAAATAAATAAATAATAAAACATAAATAAATTAAATAAATGAAAGAATAAAATGTTTGTTGTATTAGTTTTTTTTTTTTTTTTTTTTTTTTTTTTGGTATTTTAATTTTTAAGCCAGTTTTATCTTCATTTATATATCTTCATAACTTCATTTTATATTTTATTTCACAATATTGCTATTTTTAGTTAAAATATTTTCTACAGATTCATTTTCTTATATTATTATTTTGCAGTGTTATTCTTTCCCCTTTTTTCTATCTTTATTTCATCAGTTATATCTTTATTTCTATCATTATCTTTATTTTCAAGCGTATGCATCTGCAATAAGATTAAAATATGTGTTTCTAAATCTGGAACATCAGAGTCTTCTCCAGGATTTTTTTTTTTTTTTGTGAGTTTACTTATTTATTTTGTGTATCTATTTTTTTATTTTGTGGCTTGCATAAGTATTATCACTGAATAAATGCAGATATAGACATTATTTAATAAATAAATGCATAACATTCTTGGTATAACTTTGCTCAGTGACAACACAAAATCAGAAAAATATTTTGAAGTAATTAGGATTTTAGTTTTTTTTTTTAATGAAATGTTTAAATTGAGTTAAGCAAAAATTTCTGCGTTTAGTCCAAAAAAAAAAAAAAAAAAAAAAAAAAAAAAAAACTATACATTTATTTGCATTTTTGAACATAGTAACAGAGAAATGAATTCCACAGTTACTTGTACCAGGGCCATTTAAAAAAAAAATAAAAATCAAAGTAAAAATTGAATTTGATTCTGTTAGTATTTTTGTCTGAATTTTCTGCAGAAACAAGATAACAGTTTTAAAACGAGGGATAATTTAGAATGCTTTCTGTATCAAAGTGGCACTAATGAATTCTTTGTATATTTCGTGAAACATATAAAACTAGAAAAGTCCCGGTTTGGGAATGAACCGAATTCCGAAAGCAGGAAAAATTTCAAAATCAAACTCGAAATGTACAAAACTTGGCCTGATGCTGTTTACATGCCAATAGATCAAACTTTTTTAACAAAATCATTTTTCAATTTATGAAGTCAATGAAGGTAGTGCAGATCTTATCACTAAAAAGATCTCCGAACAGATTCTTTCACGTTATTTTCTATATTTATTTGATTTATTCGATCAACCATAAAATTTCATACCAAACATAATATGCTATGATTGGCCACATCTATCGCATGAGACAATTAATAGATAGTTGAATTAGTTAATTGTAGTTGGTATATAGAAAAATAAAGAATTAAATATATAAATCTGATCATGGTACAGGCTTAATATAGCTTCCCTTGGCGACTTTTGAATTTTTATCAAAAAATATATAACTTATGCAATTATTTTTTCTGTTTCTTTCTTTTCTATTTTTCAATATTTTTTAATTCATTTATATTTTTGATGCGCTACTTGGCTTGAAATTTCTTTTGCGAAAGTAGACTCCTTGGTGAAAAATGTTCGATCTATTTTAGCATTAAAATTAAAAAAATTACCCAGGATTAAGTAAAGCTCTTTAATATAATGCTGAATTAGCTTTCATGCCAAAAACATACTATTTAGACAAAAATAAATAAATAAATAAATAAATAAAATTAAGGTACATTGAAAAAAGTTATGAAACAAAATTCCGAAGAATTATGCTGGATTTTTATTATTATTATTTTATATTAAAGTCATAAAGACGTAATTTTTTTCCAGGAGCAAATTTAATATTTTATAATTTTTTATTTTTTGAGTAAAAGTATATTTCATTTTATGCTGTTTTTTTTTTTTTTTTTTTGGCAACAATTAAAAATTTAAATGTCTAATTTTAAGCAATTACTAGATTATTATTTTCATACTTTACTTAATTTTAAAAAATCTAATTGTTCAAATGATAAGCTTTTTACTTTGTCGGATTCAGAAAAATCGCCCCTTTCATTTGGTACCTTATTTGTAATGATACGACTGATGTTTCTAATTTATTTTTCCGTTTTTTTTGTTTGTATTTGTTTTCTCGGTGCGTCCACACACAGACAAATAGAGTGTAAGGAAATCTCTTAGCCATTTATATATATATAGAGAGAGAGAGATAGATATTTATCCTACTTTTTAATAATTGTTAATTTGAAAAATAAAGTGTCATTAAATTTTTACTTCATAAATTTCTTTCTATTTTTGGCTTCTCTTATTCTCATCGTAGAATTCAATTTTTTTATGTTGTTTCATGTCTTCTGAAATGCAAAAATTTTAAATTAAACTGCAATTATTTATTAGAGGACTATTTCTTCTACAAAACAGACCAAATAAAGACATTTATTTAAACTTACAAATTCTTCACACATCATAAAATTAACAAAAGCACTTCCGAAGCTTCCGAAAGATGTGACCTTTCTTCTTCAGGTGTAAAACATGTCCTACTATTTTGGAAGCAAAAACAAGACTGAAAACAGGGCAAAACCTAAATGAGGAAGAACAACACAACCACCCAATAGGAAGCAGTATGCAAAACCAAACAGAGAGGAGCACAACCAAAAAACAGAATACAAGAGAAACAAACACAAAAAATGGAGAGAAGGGACAAATAAAGACTACTTTTCTTTTTTCTTTACTCTTTGACATAAAATTAAAAATATAAAAAATAAAATTGAGAGTAAACGTAAAAGAAATGTTAGTTATTGTTGCTAAAGGATTCAACTTCATATTTAAGGTGAAAAATCTTTTTTTTTTTTTCTTTTTTTGTATTTTGGATCAAAAGTTAATTATAATGATATTTTATCTATATATATAAAAGAACACTTCCTGAGTGAGTGAGGGGGTGATCTATCAACGCCCAGACCAAACCCCTGGACCTAGAAGCATGAAATTTCGTGACAATGTTCATTCTATGACGTAGGCATCCACTAAGAAGCGATTTTACAAAATTCGCCCTCCAAGGGGGGGGAGGGGGGCAAAACGTTATTTCACAAAATCCTTCATATCTCAAACAAAAAAACCGATATCAGTAAAATTTTTGCTTTAAAATATAGCTAATACAAATGTCTAAAAACCAATTTCTGAAATTTTCAAAATTTGGTCCCCAAGGAGGGTGGAGGGGGGGGGGGGGGAGGGAAACGTGATTTCACATGCGTAAAAAGTGATTTCGCATAATCCTATATATCTGAAACAAAAAAATAGATATACGTGAAATTTTTGCTCTAAAATATAGCTAATGCAAACATCTAAAAACCAATTTCTGAAATTTTAGAAATTCAGCCCCCAGGTGGGGCAGCAGGGGGGGGGGGTCGGGGGGCTATGGGGCAAAAACAAATAGAAATACAGTTAGGGCGTTCAAAATTGATACAAATAGGTTTTAGAGGCCTGCAAGTCAAATGAGGATATTTTCGATTGTGTAAAGTTATTAGGAGGGGAAGGAAGGGGGGGGAGGGAGAGGGGGAGGGCAAAAATATAAAAATAGAGTTAGATCGTTCAAAATTGGTATATAGAGGTTTTCAATACCTACAAATCGATTGCGGATATTTTCGAAGTTGTAAAATTATTAGGAGGGGCGGGAAGGGGATGGGGCGGTAAGGGGGGGCTATGGGGCAAAAACAAATAGAAATGCAGTTAGGCCGTTCAAAATTATTACAGATAGGTTTTCGAGGCCTGCAAGTCGAATGGGGATATTTTTGAAAGTGTAAAGTTATTAGGAGGGCCGGGAAGGTGGGGGGGAGAGGGGGGCAAAAAAATAAAAATAGTTAGATTGTTCAAAATTGGTATATAGAGGTTTTCGATACGTACAAATCGATTGCGGATATTTTCGAAGTTGTAAAATTATTAGGTAGGGCGGGAAGGGAGGTGGAGCGGTAAGGGGGGGCTATGGGCAAAAACAAATAGAAATACAGTTAGGCCGTTCAAAATTGGTACAGATAGGTTTTAGAGGCCTGCAAGTCGAATGGGGATATTTTCGAAAGTGTAAAGTTATTAGGAGGGCCAGGAAGGTGGGGGGGGGGGGCGGAGGGGCAAGAAAAAGTAAAATAGAGTTAGATCATTCAAAATTGGTACATAGATGTTTTCGATACCTACAAATCGATTGCGGATTTTTTTGAACTTTTTAAATTATTGGGAGGGGCGGGAAGGGGGGAACGGAGGGGCCAAAAAATAAAAATAGAGATAGATAGTTCAAAACTGGTGCATAGTGGTTTTTGATACCTACAAATCGATTGCGGATATTTTCGAATTTGTAAAATTATTAGGATAGACGGGAGGGGGGGAGGCAAAGGGGGAAAATAATAGAAATAAGAGTTAGAGCATTTTGGGAATTTTTTCCGAAGGCAGTGAGAACCCGGTGCGACATTTTTCCTAATTAGATTTTGTTTCTCTTTTCTTTTCACGTGATAAAAATGAATGCAATTTTGAGAATTCAGTAATTAGAGTGATTCATTTAAAAATAGGGACCAGCGAAGCGGGCGTTGCCTGCTAGTATAGAATAATCACATCAAATGAGTAAAAATTACTTTATTTAAAATAATTTCAGAGAAACTTAACTGTTAGATCAATACTAATTTGTAGTGGAATTCATTTAAATAACAGCCAATATAAATTTTTGAGTTTTTGTACAGCTTTTAGAAAAATTTTAGTAACTTTTTATAAATATAGGAGGCTTTTAGTTTTAGCACTGAAATAAAATCTGTAAAAGATTCATTAGCAAGAGAGGATTATTTCTTTCAGGCAGTTGTGGGTTGTGGTAGACCAACTTGAATTAATGCAGGAAGGTCCCACAGCATACAGTTCAAAAAATAGATGAAAAAATTAAATTTTGTTTAGGACAGAATTTAAATTTTTTATCTAATTTCTTTTGTTTTCCAGGGATTCACAGGCCTTTGGTATCGATACTTGTTCAGATTCATTCTTTTATTTTCCTACATCATACCAATTAGGTAAGTTAGTATTATCTGTTTATTTTAAAATCTTATATGGAATATATCAGTAATATAAAACAGTTATTACCAATTAGTTTAATCTCTTTATTTTTCCAGTGTGACCTTTCATTAGAAACTATTTTTTTAAACGGTTTCTAAATTATAAGTACCAAATGTTCTATGGACATACAGGAGGATGTGGTTTTACTTCAAAATAGGTAAAATTAAATAACTGTTTGTATATGTAATAACAAAAATAAATAAAAAAAATAAATAAATAATAATAATAATAAAATAAATAAAAAATAAATAAATAAAGCAACATAGGTTAACTGCCTTCCTTTCTAAGAAATGGATTCATCATGTAACGCAAAAGCTATTTTGCCAGTTGTAATGATTCTGGTAAAATAATGCAAGATCTATTATCACAGTTATAGAGTAAAATTCTTGATTCTTTTTGACTTATTAAGATGTCAGTAGTTTGAAATGCTTAATCAAAATGCAGC
The DNA here is from genome assembly GCA_963930645.1 of Salticus scenicus. Classification (NCBI taxonomy): domain Eukaryota; kingdom Metazoa; phylum Arthropoda; class Arachnida; order Araneae; family Salticidae; genus Salticus; species Salticus scenicus. The sequence continues at coordinate 179,900,265 of OZ005658.1, forward strand.
ATGTGTACATAAATTTGTAAGTTTTAAGTTGTACATATGTATATAGTGTTTTTTTTTTTTTTTAAGTTAATAAATATGTTTGAAAAACTAGTTTTTGATGCTAAATATTTTTACTTCTAGTACCCTTCTACCGTAGGTAATGGGAGTATTGTATTCAATATCGAGTTTTAAACTGATTTACATATTCTAAGGTCTCCTGAGACTGTAAAAGTGTTTTTTGGTAGTTGGTCAGTACTTGTGTATGTGTGTGTGGGAGATCTTCTGACTATCATATCTCCAAAAATAATAAAGGTGGAACAACGGAACTTCAGAATGAAGTTAGGTATGGTGTACAGATAACTTTTTTTAACTTTTGGTGAAACTTGGAAAACCGGAAGTAGGATATATCAAACCAGAAGTGAGAATGTAAGTCGGTATCTCAAAAACAGCTCTAAGGATTTTCTTGAAAATTGCTACATAAAGCCCTTTTTAGATATCCATAGATATCTATATATTACATAATTATTATAGGAAAATTTGACAGTCATCCTGATTAGGTAGGTCAGTTTTAGATTTTGTAGATGGATATTTCAAAATGTGGCTCTACAGATTTTTTCTAAATTTTTTAAATTCACTATATAAACTGTGTTTATATGTCTTTACACATGTATCAGTTTTCTCTTACAGGAAAATTGTTAAGTGTCTAATTTGTTGGGTCAGTTTTACTTCTTTTAACACTTTATATCCAAAAAGTGCATGTAATAGTGAGTAATGGAAGTTGTGTGGTTGTTGCACACCAGAAATTTTAACGTATTTTCTTTTAATTGGCTACAACTTTACAACTTTCATTCAGGAATATATTCTTTAATATATGAATAATAATGAATAACTGACGATTAAATGCCACAAAGATCCAGGAATAATAATAAAAAAAAAATCCTGAAAACTGCAATAGTAATTGATTAAAACAGTTAATTTATTTGTCTATTAATTAATCAAATTAAAATTATTCTCTGCAGACTTACTTTAGTTTTAATCCACGGATAATTTCTGCATTTCTTTAATATATGTATATACAAAAGATCAAATTTGATTGTAAAATTGATATATGTTTGTTACTTATCTTTAAAAACTTTTTAAACAGAAATTTCCAAAATGTCATGCATAGAAATTGTTTCTGAAAATTATCAATTAATAATGTGCCTGGCCACTGATGTTAAATTTATGTGTTGTATTTTGCTTCTTTTTTTAAATATCTACATTACAAGGTAAAAAGAAAATTTGGCTAAGATAATTAAAAAAAAAAAAAAAAAAAATGATTTCAATACTTAAAAAAGTGTAATAGTTAAAATTATCCATATATGAATATTTTTTTCTATTTTATAAAAATTAACCATGAAGCATAATTATAAACAAATTTAAATACATACAACCTTTAATTTTTCATGTTGCTTTTACTGCCGAACTAGTTTCGCATGGGGCGCCTCAGCTTTTTCACCGGCAGGTACGGTGCACGAAGTTTAACGAGACTGTTCTTTCTGCTGGTCTTCACCATCTTTAAACACTTGACAATAACTCCACCTTTGAACACAGATGACAATATAAATATAAAGTTCGAGGATGTAAGAGAAATCGCAAATTATCAAAGTCATAGTTATGCCGCATTCAGAGAATCAATAGAAATTTTATCTCATCATAATTCTTGTATGGCAACGATGGGGCACTACTTGATCGTCAGTGGCGCTGGGTGGTGAAGACCAGCAGAAAGAACAATCTCTTCAAACTTCGTGCACCGGTAGTGGCGGCTCGTGCACTGAAAATAGGTAAAGAGGTACACTGTATTCATTTTACAAATATAAATTTACGTTTAAATAAGTATTTTTAGTTAATTTTAGCCAAGACCATGCTTAATAAAAGTCATGCATTGAAAATACTTAAATATTATTTTTGAGCTCTTCACCTATTTTCGGTTCACGAGCCGCCACTGCCTGCCGGTGAAAAAGCTGGGGCGCCCCATGCGAAACTAGTTCGGTAGTAAAAGCAACATGAAGAATTAAAGGGTGTATGTATTTAAATTTGTTTATTTTTTCTATATTTAAAAATATTTTAGTTTCAAGAATTATTTCTACTGCAGTGGAAAACCACCTGAAATTTCCATCTATTAAAGAGGGGATGGTAGTCAGATTCCTTCTTTCTCCCTTTCAATAAAATCCTATGAGATTTTTGTTGCTTCGTATTATAAAGATATGTCATTAGTTTTTCGAATTCTGTTGTTTGAATTCCACTCTTTGACCATCTTTGCATTTTATCTTAGGGAGCAATAAAAAAAAAAAAAAAAAAAAAAAAAAAATATATATATATATATTATTTCATTAAGCATACTTAACGGTCCTCTTCACTTACCATTGCCGGAAGCCCGAACCAATGTTAATCTATGGGGAAATTTTCTTTACAAATAACTTATTAACTAATGCATATTTTTAAATTCTGTTTTCACATTCAGAAAATTCCTAACTGTTAAATTGACGGACCTTTTTTAAAAATGTATTTTTTTAATTTTTAATATTTTATTTTGAAATTGCAGAAGGAAAAAACTTCACTTATTGAAAATTCGTATGTTGCAGCTTCAAAATAAAATATAAAAAATTAAAAAAATATTTTTTTTTTAAAGTTCCGTCAATTTAACAGTTGAGAATTTTCAGAACGGGAAAACAGAATATAAAAATATGTTTTAGTTAATAAGTTATTTGTAAAGGAAAATTTCCCATAGATTAACATTAGCTTCGGCTTCTGGCAGCGGTGAGTGAAGAGGGCCCCTTAAGGCTTTAATTTTCAATCGCAAAAAGAAATATTTAAACTCATTTTATTATTTTTTTTAATTGCTTCCTATAATAAAAGGTGCATATTCAAAGACTGGAATTCAAAAAAACAGAATTCGCAAAAACTTCATTTTTGAATGAGATGTCCTTATATAATACGAAGCAACAGAAATCCAATTGGATTACAATAGGACTAAAAAAACATTTGTAACCTGACTACTGTCCTTTCTGAAAGACCAGTTTTTGTAGGTCTCAAATTTTTTCTCATGGGACTTAACAATTTACCTCCATTAACCTTTTACAGGTCAAATTCAAATCCAGGTATATTTTTAATTAGTTTTTTTTTTTTTTTTTTTTTGCATATTTTACCTCCTAATGTTTTAGTTATGGGATATTAGTCATTTGAATGAGAAAAAAATTATATGTAATTATTAATTAGCTTTAATAATTATTAATATTATCACATTAAAATCAATATTATGAATTAATATTATCAAATTTGATGTCCCTTTTAATAATGAGAGCTGTTTAAACCAGTTTTTTGAAGCATTGTATACCTTTTCAAATTTATATGAATTTTTTAGTTGTGCTCTGTAAAAAATAAACAAATATATAAACGGTCATTTTTATGATTTTCTGTACATTTACCAACTAATGATAGAAATGTAGCTTCTATTTCTAAGTCATCTTTTAATTATGTCTGTTAATTTTTACAAGTCAATATTGATAAAATTTAATCTTTAAATTAATTTTAATTTGATGTTCCCATTTGGGAACATTAGTCTATAAAAGGTTAAAGGTCCATGTATAATTGTGTCCCTTTCTAATGGCCATATCACAGGTGAGATTTTTATCAACTTTTTATTAAACACAACATGATCAAGCTTTCCGTAAGGCGATCAAAAAAGAATTTGAACTGACCACTGTCCAGCCTATAAATGAGGTTTAAGCTGTATGTATGTAATAATAATCTGTGTGTAGAGAGAAGTGGTAATATTGCATTAAGATCTTTAATCTTTATATATTATTGTTACACATTGCATTTGAGATCAGATAAGACCTTTATAGAGAGGCATAGCTCCTCTGAAAAAGGATTAAGATAAAATTCAACCTTTTCTGTCAGAGGAATTTTGTGTCACATCTTTATTAGCCAATAAATTTAAAACTAATGACTTCTAAATGTGTAATGTTGTCTTTAAAAGGCAAAATAAAAATATTAAACCTAGTTAATATAAAAATTAAGAGCTAAAAGAAGTATTAGAAGTATTTCCTGTTAAAAACTTTATGGTAATGTGTAGATTTATAGAGATCTCTTTTTTCATTCAGACTTCTAACACTGAACAGGTTGTTATTAATAATTAATAACAACCTGTAAAAATTATTAGAAAACAAAATTATTGTTAAAAGTTTTCAGAATTTTCAAATGTTCATGATTATTAGAAAGCTATATAGGGTAGGTGCTCCAGTGATCAGCATATTCCAATAATTGATATCTATCCCGAAATAATTAATCAATAAAAAAAAAATAATAAAATCATATATTTTACATGTAAGAATTTTAACATTTTATGTCAAACACTGGAGCATAGGGTACTAATAACTGGTAAAATGAATAACTAGCAGTGTCAAGCACTGGAACATAGGGGGCCAATTACTGATAAAATGAAAAACTGGCAGTGTCAATTACTGGAACATTGAGTGGGTGTCAAATAAAAATTCATAAAAAAAAAACATAATTGTTGTCAAATGTATATATTTTAACATATATGGGGTTCTGAATGTCTTTCATACCATATGTACTAATTTAAGATTTCTAAAAATATTTTCTGATGACTAGAACATTAAAAACATTAGAGATTTCTCTAAAAGTGTCAATCACTGGTGCACTTACCCTAGACAAATTATGTACATTTGAATAATTAAAGCTATTTAATTTTATAGAATTTGTTGCCTGATCTAAAGTTTTCTTAACAACCACTATTAAAAAGCCACCTCTCTGAAAGGCCAATTTTCTATGGCATGGTGGGTGGCCTTCTTATGCAAGTTTCACTGTATTTACTTTAAGATCTAGTTCAATATAAAGCTTTTATATATTTTAATGAATGTTTGTTGATAATAATTTGCTGTATTTAGTATAATAGGCATTTAAAATCTTCTGTTTTTATAAATTATCAGCTTGCGAGTCAACTTAGATATGGGGAAAATGGTGTACTCTTGGATGATACAAAAAGATAAAGAAATTCCTGGGACAGTAGTTAGAAGTACAACTATCCCTGAAGAGTTGGGGAGGATAACATTTTTATTATCTGATAAAACTGGAACACTGACAAGAAATGAGATGGTAATTTTTATTTTTATTTTTATTTTACTGCCCGCTAGAGTCCTACCCGACCCGAACCCAACAAATAAATTTTATTCGACCAGGACCCACACTAAGAAATTTTTGGTGAACCCGATTTCTTTATACCCAAACCCCGATTTCTTTTACCCGAACCCAACCTGAAACTCAATTTCTTTTACCCAAACCCGAATCTAAATGAAAATTATTAATTCCTCTAAAAATCATGGAAAACATTTTTAATTTATAAAATAAAGTAAATTTTAATTGTCACACTGCTCTTTCTGTGTGTGTGGTAAATTATTTTAAAAAGAATTAAAAATGTAATTACTAATACTAAGTTATAACTAACAAAAATTTAAAAATCTGAAAAATGGATTAATAATAATTCTTAACTATTTATGTTTGTCGTAAACTTCAAGTGTGCAAAAATGGGTTTCAAGCTTAGCGTTTGTAAGTTTATTGTTTAATGCTTATCACACACACAATAATATTAAATTAAAATAATACAATGTTACAGGCACTAACTAAATGTCCACTAAGCTCATCTAAATGTACATTCCTATAACTTCTTAAAAACATCTGCAAGAGAAAAAAATATTAATTAGCAGTTTAAATTCACAATCTGTTTAAAAGGATATAAGCAATTAAAATAGATAAATCATACATCTGGTTACTGTGGGAGAAGTAGCCTGTTTTCAACAGCTTATTTTCTAAATAATAATTGCTTTCTTTCTTTCTTTTTTTTTGTTCATTGCTTTAGTTGGATATGGATGTTTATTTTACTATGATAATTTGGGTAAGCGTATATTCATCTTGGGTGTATAGAGTAAACAAATTTCTATTTAATTAAAATAAAATTTTTTTGAAAGATGTTCTTAAGTCAACCTGATTCGTTGAAAACTAAACCCAACCCACACCCAACCTGCAGTAAAAAAATCCACTCAACCTGACTCACACAAAAACTAAATCAGTCAACCCGACCTACAAGAGAAAAAATGTAGTTGACCCGACCCAAACCCGAACTGCAGGTCGGGTTTGTGTAAAATCAGGTTACCCGACCTGATGCAGGACTCTACTCCCCGCCCCCCTTTATTTATTTATTTATTTATATTATTTATTTTATTTTTTTTTTTTTTTTGGGGGGGGGGGGATTAAATTTGTATTTAAGTGTTTTTTTGTGATTATTTTTATTATTGTCAAATTATTTTTATTATTGAATTTAATATATTAATGACTTTAATATTTATAATATGACAGAATATTAAAATTAATGGTAATTTAATAAATAATAATTAAATAAAACCGGACAAAACTGGATGTAAATATTATCAGTACAAAAACCCTTAACGGGTTAAAAGTTTGTGACACAGCTACTTTATCACTATAAGAATTTGAAATATGGGTCTTAAAAATAATGATATCAAATTTTAAGTGACGCTTTTCTATTAGTTAAAATATACATAGATTTTCTTATTTGATCATTTGCTTTTTCCTTTTATTTATATTTACAGTGCAAACATAATATTTTTAACTTCAAGATAAGACAGATATATAAAATATACTCACTGATGCTTTTTCATTTGCATTTTAATTTCAAAATAACAGTTTTAAGAGGAATGATATAAAAATTCCAGTCACGCCTTGATGTCATTTTAAAAGATTTGTTTTTAGATTCCATTAAAATTACCTTTGTTTTGTCTAATAAAGTATATTTACACATTGAAACAGTGCTTTTAATTTTCAAATATACATTCAAATAATCACACTTTCACTGAGTTTGCATTATAAATTAAAATTATTTATTTCAATAAATAGATTTGTCTTTTGCGTCACGCTATCCAAAACTGTGAGTAAAATATATGCAAATGTTACTTTGTATCATAGTATCTAACTAAGTGAGAATTTGTGCAAAGAAATAGTGTGATGCGAAGAAAACAATTCTAAGATTATTATATATATATATATATATATATATATATATATTATATAAAAGACAGCACTTGCTACCTAAGCATTGGCCAGGAATTTATTGCCAAATTGATGGCCATTTGAAAAAGAATACCCAATGCATGGCTGTTGCTACCCCTAACACAGGGCATAACAGCTATGCCTTGCCTGGGAATTGAACCCGGACCCTACCATGTGGAAGTCAGGAACGCAATTCACCACATCATATGGGTGGCATTCTAAGATTATATCTTGGACTTAAGAAACATGCATTAGTTGTTTTTACAGTAAAAATTATTTGCATCTGCTCTAGGCCAAAAGGGAGAGTTACATCAAGGATCCAATAGCCACAATTGCAAATAGCATCAACAGCATAAGCTGTTAGTGAAGTTTAAAAAACTTTATATTTTCTATGTAAATCTTAACCTCATGGTCTATAGCATTTGAAATTTCTTTCAGATCTGTTCAATTGCGGAAAAAACTATTGGACTCATGAGAAACTATGTTTTCACCAAAAAGTAAATACGAAAACTGGCTTACAGTCAGTAGAAAAATATTAAAACTTCTTCACACACCATAAATTTTAAATCAGCACAATTAAATTTTAAATCAGCTGATTTAAAATTTATGGTGTGTGAAGAAGTTTTAATATCTTTCTACAAACTATGTTTTATTTAACCACTTTTTTATAATACAAAGCAAAAGAACTTATTCAGATCTTGTTAAATTGTTTTAAAAATAAAGTAGTACAATAAAAATAAAATATTAATAGATAAATTTTGGTGTGTGTGTAAGTGGGGGAAAATCTCATAACCTTATTGAATTATACTTGTATGACACCAGTGTTTGGAATTAAGGTTTATTTTGATTTTTTAACATGAATTTTGATAATTTTTTTAAAGCAACTTATTAAATTTTCTGAATGCCTTTTTTTCTCCTCCTTTCTTTAGGTATTTAAAAAGCTTCATTTAGGTACAGTTGCGTATGGGTCAGATTCATTTGACGAAGTAAGTTCTCTTTCTTTCTTTATTATTCAGGGTTCCCACGGGCCTTGAAAGTCCTTAAGAAGTACTTGAATTTCATTTTCTTTTTCAAGGGCCCTTGAAAGTACTTGAATTTTGTGTAAAGTCCTTGAAAATCCTTGAATTTTCTGCTTTAGCAAACGCTCGATCAGTGCTAAACTATCTCCATCTCCACACGCACACGCCATTGTCTAATATAATGCATTTTGTCATAAAATTCTCATTTCATTATCTTGCTTTTGCATATAGTTTCAGCTTATTTGTCTTTTTTGCCAATCTCATACCTGTTTGGTAGACTAGTCATTAATTTTGAGCAGAAAGTGACCAGATCAGAACTCAAACCTAAGAACTTTGGAATAATCATAATGAATGATTCCAAATCCTAAACTAATCATTTTTTGACTTTTGTAAAAGTTAATTTGGTCAATCCATCAAAAATGTATTGTGAAACAGGCAAAGTTATTATTCTAATTATTTAAAAATATACTAATAAAAGTAGTTACTAAAGTTTTGTGCATATGCCTAGTGTTCTGTGATTTACTAAAGTTTTGTGTATATGCCTAGCATTCAGCAATTTTCCCCCATAGTCCTTGAAAAGTTTCAAATGGGCCTTAAAAAGTACTTGGAAAGTCTTTGAATTTTTTTCCTTTTTAAGAGTGGGAACCCTGTTATTTTTTAAATAATTATTTAGCCTTGTTTGACAGTTGGTTATGTCTGTTGTATTTGGAATATTTGTCTGTAAAATACATGTAGTATAAATCAACTGAAGATTATAAGCTGGAGTATCATGTTCTCTGAGTGTTGTTTTTGAACGAAATGAAATTGCCAAACTGGATATGCTCTAGCTTGAACTAACTCACATAATTTCATACAAATTTATCTGTAGTCGTACCTTGATATAAATTAGTAACTATCAAATTTTGGTGAAAATCTCTCAATAGGTAGTATTGCTATCCCATTTTTTTCATAATTTTTTATATGGCAGTTTTGGACAAAATTTGGTATAAATGTGCACAATGAGAACTATTTTTAACAAATCATTGTGAAATTAAAAAAAAAAAATTATATCTTTAAAATAAAATTATAATAAAGCTGTTTTTCAAATGTTGTCTATAACACACAGAATTGATCTGTATAGGTTTAATAAATAAATAAACAGTTTTGTAATAGTCACAACATATTATTATTTTTCTAAATAAGCAGTTTTGTAGTAGTCACAAAATATTATTATTATATATATATTTTTAACTTATTATGTTCTACTGTAAAATAACTATTTTTTATAGATTGAAAAAATTCTTTTATAGGTTGCATCTCATATAAAAACTGCATATAACCCTTTACCATCTGGAAGTTCATCATCTGCTGCACCTTCTCCTGCAAAACTTCCTCTACCAAAAATGCGAAGAACCATTATCACTAGAATACAAGAAGCTGTTCGAGCTTTGGCCCTCTGTCATAATGTCACTCCAGTTTATGAGGAGGAAAATATTTGTACAGAAACATCAGAATCTGGAGGTGATTGTGATACTGAAGTTGATCAACAATCGAAGCAGCCATTTGTGTATCAAGCTTCGAGTCCTGATGAAGTAAGTTTTAATTATCCTAAGTTAAGATAAGAATATAAACTTCTTTACAATTATATTTGTTGTTACTAAAAAATTGGATAGTTATGTTAAAGAATGTAGTCAATGCAATATTTATGTCTAATTATTTAGTGAATAAATGTTTTTGTCTAAATTCTTCATAATTGAGCAAAAGTTTTTCAGTGCATTTTACTGCAATAAACATACTCTATACATTTATGTGAGATAATAACACAGTACAATTAATTATAGTTTTTAAAATGGTATATTTTCATTGTTTATATAATCATTAAAGAAATGCTTAGAAAGCTTTAATTTTGAATGAAATTAGTGAGACTTTTAATCTAAATATTAATTTTTGTTTAAAATTAAACTTTCTTCATATTGCTATATATTTTCTATTGATTTACATGTGAAAAAGTATATATATTTATTTTTTGATTAAAAATCTAAAACATTATGCATTATTTATTTCGTCATTGGTAATGCTGTTTGATGTACTTAAGGTTTAAAGAACTCGTAATTGTTTCTTTTAAAATTTCTTTTATTAAAGTACAGTTGAACCTTGTTAGTGTGAATCTCAAGGGTAATAAAAAATTTGTTCATGTTATTAGTAATTCTATTCATGCTATCAATAACTCAGAAACTAATCTTCATTTTGACAGGGATTGTGGAAACAGTTCATGTTAAAAGTAATTCATATTTAAGCGTGCTCAAGTTAACGAGGTTCGACTGTATTTGTTATTGCAATTTAGTACCAGTGATACTTATTTAAACTTATAATTATTATTCATTTACAGAAAGAATGTTATTGGAATAAAAATCCTTCAAGAAATATTCTGGGAAAATAAATGTAAAATTTAATGAAACCTGAAAATAATTTTAATAAATTTGAAAATGACTGTTAAAGTAAGCCGTAAAAAAAAAAAAAAAATAAAAATAAAAATAAAAAATAAATAAATAAATTGAAAGCGAAATTCATTGTTTAAGAAGTTTTCAAATACATATTTTTTAAATGTACTTATAAGGTTTTTGTGTATGCAATTTTAGTATCTTAAAAATATATTTTCATGTTTCTTAAAATTCCTTAGTGGTAGTAAATTTTATGCCAGTGTTTTACATGATTTGGGTTCAAATACTGCCAATTAATTAAAAGAAAAAAAAAAAAAAAAAAAAAAAAAAAGATTTAGTATAAAATGTAATCACATTAAACATTATTTATTGTTAGAAAATTAGTTAATTTTATTTATTTATTTATTTATTTATTTAAAAAAAAAAAAAAAAAAAAATTACATATATATCCTTATTTTTTTCTCTGATTAATGCCCCCTCCTTATTTTATTTTATTTATTAATTAATTTTGCTGTTATGATGCTTTACTTGTAAAACAAAATAAAATAAATAAAATAGGTGAAGCAATCTTGCATATATTTTAATGTAACAGATCATTATGAACATAAAATTTATGCATATCTGTACTTTTAAATTTTACATGTAAGGTTTAATACCAATACTGTTTATTATGTTTGAGAATTTGTCCTTTATATGAAATACAGTTGTTTCATTAAATATATATATATATAATTGCTATAGTTAACTTTACATTAAAATCCTTAGAAGGTTGAGCTAATATATTTCGGCTTCCAAACGTTAACGACTAACAACTCCGTAAATGACATCGAACATAGTTTAATACCACCTGAATGGCAACACCTGCTCCAGTCTAAGAAAAGAAGTGAAGAGAGTGATGGACAAAAGGATGAAGGATGAAAATATACTGCCTAGCTGTAGTCATCATACGAGCTCTGAAGATGGCTCCGTTTGGAAGCCGAAATATATTAGCTCAACCTTCTAAGGATTTTAATGTAAGGTAAAGTTAACTATAATAAGTTGAAATTAATCCTTTTTTAATTAAAGATAAATATATATATATATATTTAATAGTATAAAAATATATGTTAGAGATTAAACAGGAATTTAAAAACTTATTTTAGTATTACTTTTAAAAGCATTTTCCATTCATTGTACTTTTACTTAACTCTTGTTATATTGTGGAAAATATATATTTTTGTCTGAATAAAAAATCTCTTTTTAGGTTGCTCTGGTGGCATGGACTGAAAGTGTTGGTCTTACTTTGATCCACCGAGATTTAACAAGCATGAAGTTAAAAACCTGTCACAATCAAATTTTAAATTACCATGTTCTTCAGATTTTTCCATTTACATCAGAATCTAAAAGAATGGGTATTATAGTGAAGGTAATGTTTAAAATTTTCTGCTGCTGTTAAGTTGCCACCATTCTGGCACAAAATATAAAATATTTTCTGTAATGATTGATAATTCAGTAATGTCTCTAATAATTGTGTGTCATTTGTATGTCAAAATGTATAATTCCTACACAGTTTGGATTTCACTTAAATTTTGATTTTTTGGTGATATATTTTCCATGACACACACTTTTTCTTCCATTACCTGATGTAATGAAAGTATTGTGTCCGGACAAGAGTTTCTAGATTTCATGTAAGTTACATATTTTAAGGTCTCCTGAGTCTAAAAGAAGTTTTTTGGCCAACATGCTGCCCTCGGGTCGCATGTGGCCTGCTGTGTAAGGTTCTGTAGCCTGGACAGAATTCACGAAATAATGAATATACTGATTAACCTTTTACACGCCAATGTTCCACAAAGGGAACATAAACTTTAACCCTTTCGCTACCAGCGTCACATATATGTGACGATCCGATTTTCTTACCTGAGCCCGGCCTCACAAATATGTGACAGGTGTTCATTATCAGTTTATGATAATTGTTTGCATCAAATCGTGTCGCACACAGATGGGTTATGTTATAAAACAATAAAATAGATACAGGATGTTATTGGTTTTAGTTAGAACGTTATAGATACATCCCACAAAAATAAATGACAATTGGTATCATATTTAAATAGTAAGACGTCTGGTCTGTCTTGGCTCTTTCTCTCCTGAGGCTCTGGTAGTGAAAGGGTTAAGGGTGGAAAAAAATGCATGCAAGTGCGAGGGGGAAAAAAAAAAAAAAATCTGCAAAAGGACATAAAAAAATTTAGAACCGAAAGCCTGAAATTTAAAAATGCTATAAAATAAATAAGGTTTAAAAAAGGCAAAACAAATAACACTATGTGGAAAACATTCAAAAATTAAATTAGTAACAAATATTTGTTGAAAATGGCCGATTCAAGCATCCTGTTTTAAAATTCTTAAATTTTAAAAGTAGGTGATACAATAAGGCCTATCCAACCCAAAAAGATCCCAAGGGAATTTCATTCAGGTAGGTTGCACTGTGCGTGTACACGCAGTGTGTATATTGTTTAATTTATTGTGTGTGTGTACACAATATATACACACACATACAAAGTTCACGCGACTCTTAATTTTGTATACAACTAATTTTAAATAGAAACTTTGTCATAAAATATGCATATGTATTTAAGAAGTTTATTTTGAAGAATAGTGGTGAGACAGTTCTCGAAAAAATGAGTCGGGAAAATCTATTATATATATATAGCTGATATACTATAAGAAATAAATATATCTTACAAATATCATATCATATCTAATATCGTTTTCAGCTTGAAGAGTGAGAATGAATTTTTTTTTTTTTTTTAGATTTTTCACTGTTAATGATGCATTGATAGATGATGCTGTTCTATTAAGAACTTTGCGAAAAACATATAAATATTCAAAAGCAAATAAAAACCACACACACACACAAAAGAATGCAGTGCTAAAATCATTTTCATTTTCCTTTCTCTCTCCTCAAAACTCTCCTAATAAAACTGCCGGGTTGCCACAAATAAAAGGTTATCAAGGTTGGCAACCTTTTTGCTTTTTTATCTGTTAAAAAAAAAAAAAAAAAAAAAAAAAAAAACTTGACAGACAATTTTAATAGACCTAATTTTCAGCTGCACTTCATAATCTTTAGCTACCCTAGCTTTTAGCTGCCCTGGACAACTGCCCAGTCCCCCCTCCCAAAGCACATACCTGTCTATAGCTCTAAAAAAGCATGGCATGCCACCTAGCATCTTTTGGAGCTGGATCATTGTCATTGTAAGCCATTTGATTGACCAATATCTCTATGGCTTCTCTTTTTAAAGCATATCTATTATTATTGTAATTAGCAAGTTTTTAGTGCTGTTATAGTCTGTTTTTAGGTTTTCTTTGGTTAATTTTGGTTAATGGGGTTGTTATTTTATTAAATTTAATGTTATATTTATGTTCTTTTACACGTAATATAATATGGAAAAAATTGTTCCATACTTGATGGATTCCAATGGATTTATTAATAATAATTTTCTTTTTTTCAAATCTTTTTTCTGTATTAAAAAATTAAGTTAGTTTTATTCTATTTCAGGAAGAGAGTTCAGGTGACATAATATTTTTTCTGAAAGGAGCTGATGTTGTGATGTCCTCAATTGTACAATATAATGATTGGCTTGATGAAGAGGTATGTGTGGCAGTTTTTACATATCAATTTATTCAATTCTGTACATTTTTTATTTTTCAACTAGATAAAAAACCGCTCTTATTTTCTCTCAAGTCGCTCTCAATATGTTCTATTATACATTTCGCTAGATCTTGGCATTACTTTGAATAGTCAGTATTCTATAGTATTGTCCGAAAAACATGTTAAATATTAAATGATGCTGATGTTTCATATATATGAGATATCATGAAAAAAAGTGGAAGAAAAATCATAAAAAATAGAGCATTTGGAACATATGCAAAGATTAGGTGATAACTTTTCAAGTATTGAGTATAGAGGATTGAAATAATTTTAGATGAATTCAGAGTTTTCTTTTCTGTAAAATGCAATTAAGGTTAAGCCTCTATTGGATCTGTAATAAAAAATAAATAGTAGTTAAATATTTTATTGTTTTCTATCAGAAATCCAATTTTGTCCTAAATTTAATGAGCACATCCTTGAAATGGGATAAAAATATCACACTTTTATTTAGTTATTGTTTATTATTTATGAGGTATCATGCACATAAATAGTGTAAATAATGACCTCTTTATTCTTCATTGACTCAGACAAGTAGTTTTTCTTATGATACTACATTTTCTGTTTTTAGGGTTAAATTCATTGTTTATGATAGATATGTTTTGCATCTGTTTTCTTTATTGATTTTTTTTTTTTTCCCTTAAAATTTTCTTATCTGTTTTTATTAACAATTGTGTGTAATTTATTTATTTTTATTTATTTATTTATTTATTTTTAATTATTTAACTAACGTATTTCTTTATATTAAATGTAGTGTGGAAATATGGCTCGTGAAGGTCTGAGAACTTTGGTTGTGGCTAAGAAAGTTCTATCGGAAGAACAATACGCTGACTTTGAGGTAGTTATTTTGAAATTATATAATGTAATTAATAATGTTCTGAAAGGAAACAAACTAATAATTTTTTTTTTTTTTTTTTGACAAAAATTATGTCTGCTCTTATTTAATATCGTTTGGATTCAAATAAACTTTACATGCTAATACAGAAGTTGTAGATAATGCACAGCCTTTACTTTTATTCAACTTTCTTAAAGTTTTCAATGTTTAAAAAAAAAAAAGAAATATTGGATATGTTTCTGTACTGATAAGTGTAAAGGATTTAAGTCCATATTCTTGATTTTTCAGGAGACGAAAAGTAAAGTTAAACTAACTAAAAACTAATCAGAAGAATCGATTAGGAAAAAGGTATTAGGTTGATTTATACCCTTTATACCGTTCAGTGATTGTCAGTCTTCATTTAATAAAGGGGAAAAATTGAATTAAATATTTTATACTAAAGATTAATGCTAAATTTCTAACTTGAATCGTTTTTTACCAGTGGATTTTCTCAAAGACTAAGTGACATGGATTTAAATCCTTTATACCAATCAATAGAGAATTTTTTTCTGAGTCTGACTATGTACGTAACTCAAAATTGACATTTTTGGACTTAAATCCTTTATACTCATCAGTACAGATTTAAAACATCAATTGAATATGATTACATTTAAAATGAGAACAACATACTTGAAGTAAAATTGCCTAAACTATCAAGGCAACAATCTTCATCATCACTTTGACAATCTCCAACTGGCTCGGCAAGTGATTCGTTTGTTGCTGCTTTTGGATGGAGAAGCCAATGTCACATTCAAATTTTGGCTGGGTTCTGTACAGTTACAGCTACTTCATTGGCTGAGATTTCTACTGTTTCTTTATTTATTGCTTAGTTATAATTTTTTTTTAAAATATTTATTTATATAAATTTTTCTAATTGAAAAAAAATATATATATATATATATATGCAAAAATAATAATTATGCAATCAATAAAAGATAGTAAAAATCTTAAAAAAATTATCAAATTATTTTAGAAAACTCTAAATAAATAATCTCTTATTTTAATGTACCATATATTACACCTTATATTCAGTTTAGTTTACATCTGTACTTTTCAGTTTATAGAAACAGAATCTTTTGATATACTGATCAGGTTTATTTCTGATGTTGCATTTTGATTACAGTGAAACCTAGATTTTATGTCCCCTGAATCTACGTTTTTCCTGCATTTTGCATTTTTTTCATCAGGTCCCAGTTTTTCCGTATAACTGTAATGTTAGTTTAACCCGGATCGTAAGTTTGTTATTTATGGAATTTTCCGCATTTTACATTTTCTCTGGAAAGTAAAAAAATAAAAATTTTTTCTAAAATAAGCAATATATTTTTCCTTTTGTGCTTTTTTAAAGCTAATCCACATTGTTGAAAGTTAATCTATGAAAACAGAAACACATTCCGCAGACTCCTGTCTTCTGAAACTGGTTTCTTCATTCTTTGAGTTAGAAAACTTTAAGTTAGAAAAATCCCTTATTAGTTTTGAAAACTTTGTTTGTATGTGGAGGGTAATCTGGAACTACTGAACCAGTTTTTTAAAAAAATTCACTAATCGTAAGCTACACTATCCCTGAGTGCTATAGACTATAATTAATTTTGATAAAATGTTTTTTTAATTCTAAAGTTCAATATTTTAATTAAACTCCCCATGAAAACCATAAAAAAAAAAAAAAAATTGCAACGAAGGCTGTTGAACACTGTACCTTCGAAGTAAAGCATCAGGCTCTGAATCCAAAGTTTGTGAGTTCAATTCTCATGAAGGGAAATAGTTTAAAAATGGTTTTTGTGGAAATCTAAATTATTTATTTTTCATTCTGTCATTATGTGAGTTATGTTTACATTATCTGTACTAATATAAAGAGGAAAACTTTGTATGAGGAGGGTAATCTCTCTAGCTGTTGAACCGATTAATTTTTTTTTTTTTTTTTTTTTCACTAATCAAACGCTACACTATCCCTGAGTTCTAGAGGTTATAATTAATTTTGATAAGATAATTTTTTTAAACTCAGAATTTCAATTAAAATCCCCATAAAAGTCTTGAAAAAAATTTTTTAAAGCAATGTAAAAAACAGGGATTCAATTCTTTTAAAAATTCATTTAAATATACTGATCTGCAAAGTGAGCATAGCCTGCTAGTTTGCTTAAAATGTCAAAATTATTTGTCTTACTCAATCATTCATAGATTTATTCAAATTCTGTTATTACACTACTCGGCTATAATATCAAACATATTTGTCTTTTAAATAAAGTTATAATCAAGTTTGACAGTAGTATATGGTATATTATCTAATTTAAGTATTTTGTAATATTAGTTTAGTATGGTTTCTTATTGTGTCATATATAATTATGCTTTTTTTTTATATATATTTATATTATGTGATGTTTTAGGCTCGCTATAATCAAGCTAAAGTCAGTATACATGACAGAACTGCAAAAGTAACTGCAGTTATCGAAAGTTTAGAACGTGATATGGAATTATTATGTCTAACAGGCGTGGAAGATAAACTTCAAGACAATGTTCGTCCAACATTGGAATTATTGAAAAATGCTGGAATAAGGGTATATATTTTTTAAATGTTCACTAGCATATTTTAAATATTGAGGTATGCAAATGTGTCACTTTTCTTGCCTTTAGTCACTTTTTGTTACTATTTTTAGAAAGCTCACTTTTACCTACTTTTCTGATAAAATAATTTATAATTAGCAGCAGTGGCGGATCCAGAACTTGACTTTTTTGGGGGGGGGGGGGGGCTAAGATTTTTCAAAGTGTTATTCTAGACCAATAAAAAATTTACAATTGCAATATTCAATTGTGAATGTCAGTGTTTTTTTTTTTTTTTTTTTGGGGGGGGGGGTGCTTTAGCCCCCTAGCCCCCCCCTCTTAAATCCGCCACTGATTAGCAGGGGTTGATCCAGGCAAAAATTGGACACTTTTGCTGCCCTTTCACAAAATTATATCTAAAATGGGTCCCTTCAACAAAATTCAAATGAATAAAATAGGCCCCTTCACAAAATTCAGATTTTTTATAAATATGATAAATTTGTAAAATTTTTCCATTTTCCAGTATTATTTTTAATGAGTGTCTATACTTGGTTCAGTGAAATGCTATTAACTTGATCATAAACATTAGACAGAATAACTGCTGAATTGAAAGGTTTCACACAGTAATTCTTTTTTTCCCGCAAAAAGAAATAAAATGTTCACAAAAATATTTTTTTTTCTCTTAAAAATGGGCCCCAAAGATTAAAACTTGGATCACCCCTGAATAGGCAATATTCTAGAAGGTATTAAATAATAATAATAAATAATAGCTATAAAAATGCGTAGGAAAATATTGAGAAACTAAAAACATAACATAAGAGGAAATCATCTCTCACAACTTTATTTTTAACACTTTCCAGCAAAGTTGTAAAGTACTTATGACTTTGGTTTGTTTGTCTGCATTCTAATTTCTGTAAAAAGCCTGAAAATGCTTTAAAACTGATGTATATTATTCAAGTTCACTATAGTATATTGCTTATTTAAAATGGTATAAAAGGCACAACTGGCTTGTATATAGGGACTCCCAAGAGAATTTCAATACATTACATTCTATGACAGGTGTTTTTGTAAAGCATATATTAATACCATTGTGCTACACAAAACCTAATGTAATTCACATATGTTATTCATATGTATAAAATCATGTTTTCTATAGAATGGCACATTCATTTACAGCACCACATAGAAATATTTAGATACATTGGGGAACATAATTGAAAATTGCCGGAAGTACATTTTTAGTTTTAATATTCCTCTTTGAGTTGTTTTTGTGCATATTTTTAGTGTTAACATTTCAATCTGTTGCTTTATATTAATTTTATTGTCTTATATGATTAACGACATCTTACTATTCACATTATGAGAGAACTCTATCTCAAAATAAATTTATCAGATGTTATAAATCTTTGCAAAAGAACTGATTTAACTTTTGGTTATATACACCCCGCGACAAAAAGATAGGAACAAAGGGCTTTTTCTTTGATTTTTCATAAAAAAAACGTTATCTAAATTGTGCTTATCATTTATTATTATTATAAAATATCACTATTCCCAGACTAATTTTTGTTTTAACCCTCTCGCTGCGCATCCCGCGATTTCCACGATTTCCACGGGCAACGTAGAAGTAGCAAAATTTGCGCAACCCGCGATTATCGCGGGGATGTGTTTTTGCCGTCTATTTAAGTGTGCAACCCGCTCTTTCCCTGTTCATGGTTTCATTTCGGCTTTTCTGTAATGTTTAATTGTTTATTTAGATGTCGACTAACAGATGGCGTTAGTTGTCCACGTTTCTGCGAAATATAAAAAGAATTTTTTTTAGCATTTTGCGCGCGCTTTTCAGAGCTCAAAGATGTCTGGCAGGAAGCGTTTCGCGAGTGATATGACCTATGTTCCTGACAATATTTCCAACACTGACAGTAGTTCTGACTCTGATTCCGAGTATATTGATGATATTTATAGCGGAACTGATGAAAATTTCGAGGATTGCGAGGTCGGACTTTGCCTCGAGCCTTGTTTCGAAATTTATCATACAAAACTTCATTTCTAATAAATGTTTTGTAAGTATTTTGCATATTTTCATTAGTATATACTTTTTACCTTTGTATTTTATAAAATAAATCATAATTTAACCAAAATTGATTTTCAAAATTTTGCTTTTATATCATTATTCTTCAATTTCAATATTCTGACAACTTTTTTCTATGATCTAATTCTATATTGAAAAAAACCTCTTTTACAAAAAATTTTTGTATATTTTAAGTCTAAAATATATGTAGATTTGAAATATGTAATAAAAAAAATACGCAATTTTTGAACCTATTTTGATAAAAAAAAATACGCAGCGAGAGGGTTAAAACTAATTTAGAAAAGTTTCAAGACTAAAATTTTTCTAATTTAAGACTGCACTCCGCAACAAAAAGATAGGAACAAAGGTTTTTTTTTTTTTTTTTTTTTTTTTTTATTTTCATAAAATAACATTATCTAAATTGTGCTGATCATTTATTATCATAACAAAGTATCATATCAAAAACATATTAAGTATTTGAATCATATTCAAAATAATCATATTCAAAAATATAAAAAAAACCCTTTGTTCCTATCTTTTTGTCGTGCTGTGTAGTCTTAAATTAGAAAAATTTTAGTCTTAAAATTTTTCTAAATTAGTCTTAAAACAAAAATTAGTCCAGGAATAGTGTTATTTTATAATAATAATAAATGATAAGCACAATTTAGATAACGTTATTTTATGAAAAATCAAAGAATAAACCCTTTGTTCCTATCTTTTTGTCACGGGGTGTACCATCCTTGTTGGTGTTAAGATTGCATGTAAGCTAGAGTTATAAAACACATTGATATTGATGTGAAAAAACTCAGCAGAGCTATGGTCAAATGATAATTTTTCTTTTGTAAAAGAGACTTGATTTTTCTGTTTTTCATAATGTGTGTTAAAGTTGTTATTATGATTTTTAGGAAATATTGAAATACATTTGGCATTAATTTATTCATTATTTCATAAAATACTCCTTTTTTCATTTTGTAAATACTATTGTTAATATTGTTATTATTATTATTTTTCTTTCGGAGCTTTTAACTAAACTTTAGTGAATTTGTCCAGCATTCTCGGTGTAAATACAATACTTTCAGTCAAAAAAAAAAAAAAAAAAAGTTAAACTAGTTCTGTACCATTTAAGTTTTCTAAGACAAGTAGATTCAACATTTAACTGAGTGGTCTAAAAACAAATTTAGCTAGAATATTTTAAAAGACAACTAATAAAATCATTAAAAATGTTTAACACTCTTTTTTTTCATGCATTATAATCATAACATGTTTCTAAGTAGTCAGTGAAATTTTGTTGATTATTTATAAATAATTGTTTAACATTTTAAAATAATATTATTAATAAACTGAAAATTTATTAAAATTTAATAGTAATTCACTTTTATTTTTAAACTTATTTATTTTTGTAAAATTATTAAAATTATTTTTTATTGTTTAGTTAATATTTTTCTGTTGTTAACTATAAAAGTATAAGTAGTTTATAAATTTTACTGGTTAATTTCATGTGAAACTAGACAAAAAGACCATCTTTTGCTTTTCAGCTAATACAATTATTTTTAATTCATCTTGATAGCAAATATAACACATTATATATATATACATATATATATATATTTTATACCATTAATTAAAAAAGAATATTTAAATTTAAAAACAACTAAGGGAAACATAATTCTAAATTTTTACACTTTTCATGTCTGTTATGCTATTAAATATTTCTTTTGTATTTTGTTTATCGAAATTTTAGAACTTTTCTTAAATTAAATGTCAGATAAAAGTCCTGTTTGTATGAATTAAAGTTTCTGAACTTCAAATGTGTCTCAATTTAGAGCAATTGAGTGATAAAGTTGAGTCATTTCTGTCACGTCATTTCTTGTCATGTCTGTCACGCTACAGTTTTACCAAATTAAGTGCAGATTATTTTTCATAAATTAAAAGTTTTGTGTTATTTATAAGCCATGCAGTAGACTCCCAGAAAATAAATAAATAAAAATAATGCTGTTTAAAGACTAAAAAAAGAAAAATTTAGCCCCCCCCACCCCCCCCCCCAAAAAAAAAGTTTGATCTGTATTTTCAAATTGCAATAAAAAGAAAGTCTGATCTATATTTCCAAATTGTAATAAAATGTGTAAGTTTATAATGTACAAATATAAATATTATATCAAATGTTTATATATTTAAATTTTGTATTTTTACTTTAAGGGGCAAATTTTGATTTGTTAATTGCAAAAATTTATTTATACAATATAAGACTTTATATATCATTTACTTATAATATTTATAACTCTTCAATTGCTTTAATTAATTATTATTATTATTTTTAATATTTTACATATTTTACTTTATATGCTTACTTACATCATTATAATTTTTAATACATTATAGCATTAAAATTCTAGTTGAGAAATGTGTCCAAGAAATACCCAAAATCCACAAAATTCTAAAATCCTCACAATCTTTGGTTCCAAGCTCTGCAGATTTTTGGGAGTATACTGTATATACATACATATATATATATATATATATATATATATATATATATATATATATATATATATATATATATACATGTATATATACATATATATATATATATATATATATACATGTATATATATATATATATATATATATATATATATATATATATATCAGCACATTAAAATTCATTAAATTAAATTAAATTAATATTTAGTGTTTAAAATTGGACAAGAAAGCTGTGTGATGTCTAGCCCCTAACAAATGAAATTAACCTTTAAAAAATTGTTCGACTAGTTTTTAAGTGGCTAATAAATGTCTTCTTTCTTTCTTTTTTCTTTACCACACTTTTTTTAATTTCTAAGTACTTTTTAAAAATAGATTTGGATGCTTACTGGTGATAAACTGGAAACTGCAATTAGTATTGCCAAGTCTTCCCGGTTAGTTTGTAGAACTCAGCAAATTCATGTCTTTGAGTCTGTTACTACTCGTACAGAAGCTCATCTCGAACTAAATTCTTTTAGGAGAAAAAACGACTCCGTTTTGATTATCAAAGGAGACAGTTTAGAAGTATGTTCTTTTTATTCATTATATTTTTTAGTTTTGTTGAATTTTGTTTGTAGCACTTTATTAGGATTACAAGTCTTTCTGAAGAACTTAAAACACGCAGAAATAAAAATTGTAGAAAGTGAAAGTTTTTTTTTTTTTTTTTTTTTTTTTAACACGCTTTTATTAGTTATTACTTACAAACTTTGAATAAACACCATAAAATGCAATAAACTCGCAACAATTGTTTCGAGTCGAAAAAACACACGACCCTTCATCAGGCGAATAAAGTAAGCACGAGTGCTGCAGTCAAAGCAGCAACACACACTTTTATTAGCTTCACCTGTATGTATGTTTGTATGTAACCGCTCTGGGAGCAAACAAAAAATCTATATTGTAAAAAAATTCTTTCCCTACGTGAACGCCATGGCTCTGAGGTAAAGCTACGAACCTAAAGGTCTAGCGTTCGAGCCCAGTCAGGGGAGATTTTTTAAAAATGGTTTTTGTTTAATTCTAAATTATTTTAATTAAAGATTTAAATGTATGTAAATATTATGGTGTGTCACTCACACGATTTTCTCTTACCCTACATTTTAATACTAAGATAGATATTTTGTGCTTTTTAGTTCACATTTCTATAAAAGCGTGTTCTTTAAATTTTTAAAACTATAATATTATTAATCTTTAAGTAAAAATTATTGTTCTTAATATTGCTAAGAATTTCTGCACCATTAACTTGTTGTATATAAAAATATAATATTGTTAAATTGTTGTTATTTTTTTATTTATTATTATTCTAGTAGTACAAACAATGTTATTTCAATATATGTCTATTATTTTAAAATACATTATTTTATATAAAATTGAAAGGTGAGGACTTTTACTCTGCTATATTTAATAGAAGAAAGTATTGCATTTGTAAAATTTTTTACTTCTAGTTATCTTCAATGGATTTAAATGTTTTCAGATGTCCTTTTGATTTGACCATTTTCCAATATAATGTCTGTCTGTGTGTGACAAAAATATTGTGGCAGCTCTGGTTTAACCCTTTGCTGGTCCAATTTAATTTCACTCCTGGTTAATATTGCCAAATTTAGGGATTTTTTATTCACTATCCACTACTATATTTTATCTGTACCTGTTGCCTAATCACTTCGAATGTTATTCGTCCATTATATATATCCAATATCTGTATCACTCCTCAAAATTATTGGTGATAATTGAATAAAATAGTCCCTAAATTTGGCATTATTGTTTAAAGTGCTTTAGAGTGTCAGGGCCGGTAAAGGGTTAAGAGCTATTACACAGAATTTCATACAAATTTAATGTAGTTGCACTTTTTAGTGAAAATCGTCTATGCGTTGGCAATCCCTATTTTTCATGGATTTTAATATAGCAATTTAGGACAAAAATTTGTTCAAATGTGTACAGTGAGAATTATTTTGTTAATAAATTATTTTGAAACTAAAAAGAGTTATGTGTAATAGTAGAAAAGTAGAAAATATTTATGTGTATGTAGGAGGCATTATATCTATTCCCCCAGGGGAAATACCCCTCAGGGAATGGAAGGAAGGAGAAAGAAGGGAAAGTATTTTAAAAAAAGACAGTATAAAAAATAAAAACATATCTTAAATTTAATATATTATAATCAGCCGATGTTTAATATATTACAATCAATCCACCTTTTATAATAAAATCTTTTTGTATGTTGTTTTAAGTTGATCAGTTTTGTAATATAACTATTATTTATAATTAAAATTATTTTTACAATATTTCAGATTTGTTTGAAATTTTATCCTAAAGAGTTCATGGAATTGGCTTGTCAGTGTCCAGCTGTAGTGTGTTGTCGCTGTTCTCCAACACAGAAAGCAGAAGTTGTTAGATTAATCCAGAATCAGACTAAAAGAAGAGCTGCCGCTGTTGGTTAGTATTATTGGGTTGGCAAGAAAGTTCTTTTGGTTTTCAAAAAGAGATAATAATGCAAAAAACGTCTTCATTTTAAAAATAAAGATGTATACTTAATTCTACCTTTAACAACCTTTTACCTATTGCGTTTAACCTTTTCATAAACTCTTGCACTCATAAATTACAACATTGACAGAAAAATAACAAAGCAAATGCAATGCTGTCTCTTTTTGAAAATCGAAAGGACTTTCTTGCCAACAATTTTTCATTATTTTAGATACCCATCTATATAATTCAGAATTTAATTTAAGGGGATGCAATACCTATTGTTGCTGGTAGCTATACTCCTTGTTATTGTTAGTTGAAGTTTGTTTACATAATTACTCATTACCAAATACATGTTTTTTTTTTTTTTTTTGTTTTTGTTTTGGCTTTAACATGTTAGTTTCCTGTTGGGTCAAATCTTGCTAGTGAATTTGTTTTGTATCATCAGATTGAACTTAAATTGTGCATATTTGCATAACTCTAATGATAATACATGCTTACCCAATAATAGTCTTGGGAGGAGGCAGCTTAAGCATCTTAAATGGCCCCTTACTCCAGTTTAAAAATTTTCAGTAAATTTTTGAATTGAAAGGATTTTTCTTTTCTTTTCTTTTTTTAATTTTTTAATTTATAATTCTGTTTTCACATTCAGAGAGTTTACAACCATTCAATTTGTCCTTGTTTTCTGTAAAATTTAATTTAATTTAATTTTTTTATATTTAATTTTGAAGCTGTAAAGTAAAAAAATAAACTAAATGCATTTTTTTTTTCACTTTATAGCTTTTAAAATGAACTAATAAAAATTTAAAAGATAAATTTTTATAAAACAAAAATTTATTTAAAGTTGATGAATTTTCTAGATGTGGAAACTGAATTTGTAAAGATGCATTAAGGACCCTCTTCACTGACCGCCGCCGGAAGCCGAAGCTAATGTTATTCTATGGGAACTTTTTCTTTACAAATAACTTATTAACTAATACATATTTTTAAATTCTGTTTTCACATTCTGAAAATTCCTAGCTGTTAAATTGACGGACCTTTTTTAAATAATTATTTTTTAAATTTTTTATATTTTATTTTGAAGCTGCAAAATGTGAATTTTTTTCATTTTGCAACTTTAAAATAAAATATAAAAAAATTAAAAAAATACATTTTTAAAAAAGGTCCGTCAATTTAACAGTTAGGAATTTTTTGAATGTGAAACAGAATTTAAAAATATGTATTAGTTAATAAGTTATTTGTAAAGAAAATTTCCCTATAGAATAACATTGGCTCGGGCTTCCGGCGACGGTAAGTGAAGAGGGCCGTTAAGTAATGAGTAATTTCCTTAACAAACTTTCCCATAGAGGAGTCTGGTTACAGGCAATGACAGAGATTGTGTTCTCTTGATGTATTTTTATTTATTTATTTTCTTCAGGATGGGAAATTATTTTTGATATTTTATTCAGACATTTACATACTAAGACAACCTTTCTTACTAGATTTCTTTACATTCAAATGATTCTGTTTACAAAACAAATGGTTAAGTAATGACAATAACAGTAAAACAAAAATTTTTCATACTTTGTAGTTCTGAATCTATAATATTTTTTAGAGCATTTACATTGCAGATTATTTTTTTAAATCTGCAATTTCATATAAGGCATTATTACATTATGTTATTGAAATTTATTTTTCCGACTGAGTGAAAATAATGCCTGGACCGGGAGTCGAACCCCAGACCCATTGTTTAATGGTGTTTTCCTTTACCTGCGGCTTATTTCTGTTGAGCTATCTGCATGATAGACAAGATGTTTCTGCCTAAAGGTTGTCTGAGTGAGTAATGTCCACCGGTTGTCAGCCTGGATAGCTCAATTGGTAGAGCCTTGACCTTGTAAGTCAATGATCTGGGGTTCGACTCCCAGTCCAGGCATTATTTTCACTCAGTCGGAAAAATAAATTTCAATAAGATTTTCTTCCCAATCAGTTGATTGTGTGATTTTTAATATATTGCATTATTACATTATATCTTATTATTTTGAGAACAGCAAATTATCTCTGCTAAATGTATCTTATATTTAAAATCTATTCTATGAATCTAGTTCTTTGCTATTTTTTAAAGAGGAGATAGTATCCAGGTTACCATTTTCTCTCTTCTTATAAAATACAATGGGATTTTCATTGCTTCATATCTGTTAGGATATCGTATTTTGAATTCTACTCTATAAACATGCATGCTTTATCTTAGTGAGCAATTTTTTCAAAAAGTAAATTTAAATATTTTGTTTCCATAAGCAAACTCAAGGCTCTAATTTTCAATCTCGAAATATTTTAACTTGTTTCTTTTAAGAAATTGATTCATAAGTTAAAAGATGACATGTTCAAAAAGTTGAATTTGAAAGACAGAATTAGAAAAAAATTGTTTTTGAATGAGATATGATACAAAGCAATGAAAAAAATCCCATTGGATTAAAATAGGAAGGGAAAAAGAGGGAATCTGACTATTTTTCCCTCTGAAGGCTTTTTAATTTATATAAGAGGGAATTTATCAAGGAAGCCAAATTTAAGGGTTTACATTTTTATGCATTCATTGTTAGAAATTATCTGGACGAATCTTGGCATTTAAATTCTTAGCATGCCAGAACTAAAGTATCATCATTTATTAAAAAATTTAAATTAAACTTCAAATAAATTATTTCAATTAAAAATTATGAATGCAAATCTTACTTTTTGGAAGTTTTAAAAGCTTTATCATCAGAGCCCTGGCTTTCTTCAGTGTTCCAATGATACCTTTGTGGCTTGAATGTTTGTTTCCTTGTTGATTTTGGATGGAGAAGTTGGCAGCATCTCTTGTCTATATTTTGGTTCGATTCAACACAGTTACAACATTGCTTCTTGGCTAATCAAACGGCAAAAGGGTCGTTGGAGCACTGAAGAAAACCAGAACCCTGGAACTTCTGAAACTTCAAAAAAGTAAGGTTTGCGCTCTTAATTTTAATGTGAAAGTAGTATTAGAATTATTATTATTATTTGAGTTATGTATATTTTTAGGGCATGTGTGTGTGTGTATGTATATATACATATGTATGTTTTATTTTTTTATTGTGTGTATTTTTAATACTCTCTATATCTTTTAAAAAATATATTAATTTCAGACTTGGATCAATTGATATTTATTTATCAATTTTCAGACCTTTATTTTGTTTGCAGGTGATGGAGGCAATGATGTGAGTATGATACAAGCAGCTGATGTAGGAATAGGCATTGTTGGTAAAGAAGGCAAACAAGCTTCTTTAGCAGCTGATTTTTCAGTGACTCAGTTTAGTCATATAGCTCGTTTGATTCTTGTACATGGAAGATACAGGTTGTTATTTTAAACTTGTATGCATTTTTTATTTCGCTTTATAACTCAATGTTTTAAAATTTAATCACAGCATAAGATATAAATGTTTTTCGTTTGATTTTTTTATTATTCATTTGGTTAAAAAATTGAAATAAATAGTTAATTTTTGTAAATCTGAGATATACAGGGTGGCCTTAATTAAACTGACTGTGCATCAGTGTTCGGCATGATTGATTAAAAAGTAATTGAATTGCAATTAAATTATAATTATGATTTTTTTTTTTGTCAATTAATTAACAAATAATTGATTACAAATTAATTGAATTATTACAAATAAATTGAATAAGTAATTCAATTTATTTGTAATCAATTATTTGTTAATTTATTGACAGTAAAATAATTATAATTGTAATTCAATTACTTTTTAATCAATTATGCCCAACACTGCTGTGCATACAGTATCCTGTAGTGCGATATAATTGCAAGATTGACATTAAAGTTTGTAGTAAGATTAAACAAGAATGGGTATGAACAATTCCGAAAATAAATAAATAAATAAGTAAAAATCCAGAAGTTCCCATTAGGGGAATATGTGGGTGGTGCTGTGTAATAAAAAAGAGAGATTGAAAAAGTGGGGACAAATTAGTGCGGTGTCTCTAATTTCAAAATAATAAATAGAGACAAAAAAAAAAAAAAAAAAAAAAAAAATGCACAATCATCAATTTTAAATTATAAATTGCAACAAAAGCTTTACTTTGAAAAACAGTGCCACATATTCTCTTAGAAGCAAATTTTGGAGCTCTTTTTTTTTTTTTTTTCCCTGGAATCCTTCGTCTTCTGTCGTGTTCAATTTTACAAAATTTGGTGCTATTTTTACAAAATTAGATCATGCTACAGAGCAATGTAAGCAAAGCACTGTCAGTTTTAATATGGACACTCTGTATATATACAGTCTTATAGGTTATAAATTTATAAACAAATAAAGTAATAAAATGAATAAATTTTTGATCAGTTATTTATTTCTTTAATATTGTTTAAACAGCATTTAAGTAAAATTATTTTGAGTTATTAAATTTTAGTATTTTTTGTACTTAATAGTATAGGTGCTCCAGTGATTGACATGCTCCAGTAATTGACACCCCCCAAAATAATTAACAAATAAAAAAATAAAAGCAAATACTTTTTATATAAGAATTTTAACATTGTATGTCAAACACTGGAGCATAGGGTGACTAATTATTGGTAAAATGAAAAACTAGAGTGTTAAATACTGGAGCATGGGGAGCCAATTACTAGTAAAATGGAAAACTGGCAGTGTCAATTACTGGAACATTGAGTGGGTGTAAAATAAAAATTCATTAAAAGAAATAATAATTATCAAATGTACATATTTTAACATATATATATATATATATATATATAGTTCTGAAAGTCTTTCATGCCATATATATTAAGATTTCTAAAAATAGTTTTTTGAAAACATTAAAAACAAAGTGACATCTGTTATCCATATGTGGGATTCTGGTGACAATTGTCGTTTTGTTGCCATGCTGGTATGAACCTAATAATGACTATTGGAAAATAACAGTAAGAATAAAATATTATCTCAGTATATTTTAAACAAATTCTTGAAAAATATTTCTTTTGCTTAGTCATCATACCCACCTGCTACTTTCAGATAGATCAATTTAAATTAATAATTATTGGAAAAGCCATTATATGAGCTATCATATTCAATTTTAAACAAATTTATTAAGTTAGAATGTTTTATTTTTTTTAACATTAGTTTGCTGTGTACTTATTAAAAGGTGCACTTATAATTTTTTTTTAGCTATAAGAGATCTGCTGCTCTCAGTCAGTTTGTTATTCACAGAGGCCTCATCATATCGACAATGCAAGCCTTTTTTTCTGCAGTTTTTTATTTTGCTTCTGTAGCTCTTTATCCTGGCTTCCTCATGGTTGGGTATGTCTTTTTTAAATGTCTATAATTCAATATTGCCTTGTGTTGAATTTTTTTTTTTAACACGCTTTTATTAGCTTCACCTGTATGTATGTATGTATGTTTGTTTGTAACTTCTCTGGGAGCAAACAAAAAATTTATATTGTAAAAAAAAATACTTTCCCTACATGAACGATGCGGCGTCGAGGTAAGAGGCCGCGCTACGAATATAAAGGTCCAGCGTTCGATCCCCGTCAGGGGAGATTTTTTAAAAATGGTTTTTGTTAATTCTAAGTTATTTTAATTAAAGATTTAAATGTATGTAAATATTACGGTGTGTCACTCCCACGATTTTCTCTTACCCTGAATTTTAATACTAAGATAGATATTTCGTGCTTTTTAGTTCACATTTCTA
The DNA here is from genome assembly GCA_963930645.1 of Salticus scenicus. Taxonomy (NCBI): domain Eukaryota; kingdom Metazoa; phylum Arthropoda; class Arachnida; order Araneae; family Salticidae; genus Salticus; species Salticus scenicus. Next base: position 179,930,605 of record OZ005658.1, read on the forward strand.
TAAAAGCTTGCTCTTTAATTTTTTAAAACTATAATATTATTTTAAATGTACTTACGGCTGTGACTGCTACGGAGTTCTGTATTGTATACATTTAAAAATTTAATTTTTATTGATATACTAGTGAGCTTCGCCCGCTAGCAGGTCAGTATTTTTAAATGAATCACTAACAGTAACTTTTATTCTTAAGAAAAGGAAAAAAAAAAAAAATCTGATTAGGTAAAAAGTCACACAGGGTCCTCACTGCCTTCGGCAGTGCAGTCCCGTGTGCTGTTACAGAGTTCTCTATTGTGTACATTTAAAAATTGAATTTTTATTGATATATTCTATCATTCACTTTTATGAAATATAACTAGCATTCATTTACATATTGCTTTCTAGAATAGCAAACTTCTTGTTGTAGTATCATTAAGATTTTGAGATATGGACATAATTCAACAACAAAAATTAACGGAAATATGCTAAAGTTGACAGATTCTTTTCTTTATTATTATTATTTTATTAAATAATTTTTCTTAACAATATTTAGTTTTGGTTTTGTCACACAACTGACTTTTTTTGTTTTCCCTTTCCACTAACTTTTATTTAATATGTCAGCAAACTTTCTTTATAGAATTTTTTAGAAGCATACAAGTTTTTAATAATTATTAAATGTTGGAAATTATTTAATGCAGGATATATATATATATATATCAGCATATATAGTTATGCTCATCACTGACTAACTCTGTCATGCTTAAAAAGACGAAGAGATTTTCTTGGACTCTATCTGTGTGTGAATGCAAGTTGCCACCTAATTTTCATACTTAAGTTAATTTTAAAAAATCTTATTGTCCGATCAATAAGCTGTTTAATCCGATGAATTCAGAAAAATCGTCTCTTTCATTTGGTACCTTATTTGTAAAGAATTTTTGATTATATTTTTAAAAATTAATTAAAGTATGAAAATAGACGTAGCTTTAAAATAGACTTTTAAATTTGTAATTGTTGCCAATTTTTTTTTTCAGCATAAAATAAAATATGCTTTCACATAAAAAAAAAAAAAAAAAAAAAAAAATTATAAAATATTAAATTTGCTCATGCATATGACAAAATGATGTCTAGGAAATAATAATAATAATTTTAAATTTTAAAGGTAACAAAGAGATAAATAAAGTGCAAAAATTTCTCATGGGCAAATGAATTATTTGAAGTGAGAAATAAATAAAATGAAATTATCATTTTTCAATGGGCACCTTAGTCGCCCTACAATTAACTAGTATACATATATATTGAAAAAACATCGAATGAGATCAGCATGAATTAGAAAAAGATTTTACTACCCAGATCGAAAATAATTCTTCCTTCTGTTTGATACACATGTATACAAAGTTTATGTAGTAAAAGATTTGTAAAAAGTGTAGTTTTTAAAGAAAATGCAAGCTAAAAATTATTTTAAGAATTATTAAGTCCAATATTTAAAGGTAAATGGTCTTGTTCATTGTACGGGAACTGTTTAACTCTCCAACCAGCTGATCCATATTTTTTTATTCACTGAGCAACAACTGTGTTGCAGTTGTTTTTTTTATCTTATACACTTATAATTCAAAGGTGCATAATTTTAGATTCTTATCTTATTTCTTCAATGTAAAAGTTACATTTATGATTCAGGAGTTTTATCTTTAAATGTATTGTGAAATTCTTGATTTTAAGCTGAAACAATTATTTTAGAACATTATAAAGAAAATGCAGTGGGAACAACATTACAAATTGTTTTTTTCCAAGACGCTCACTGGGTTAAGTGTATAACATAAAATAAACTTAAAAACGTACAACTTATGAGCAAAACATACAATTTACCAACCCTAAAATACATTGAAATTTAGGAAGAAGAAGCTGATAAAATGGTCAAGACTTTGATAATCAAAAATATATATGAAGCCTTTGTGCATCATAGCAAATTTTTGATTATCAATGGAAGAATGTGACAGCAGTGCAGAACGTATATCTGAAGTACATAGGATGTTTGAGAAAAACACAGCGTATTATTGAACTTTTAATTAAGGAAAAAAAAAAAAAAAAAAAGAAGGGTGGAGGTAGTATTCAACTAAATTTTTGGCAAATTTTTAAAGAAAAATACACTGAAGCACTTAAACATTCTTGTTAAATTAATTATTTCTGTATTAAATAAATAATACTGCGTGACGCGTGAGCATAAATTATTGACTACATTTTAGAGTTCAACAAAACAAAACAAAACAAACAAAAAAAGCAATGTAGCAATTGTTGTTTTTGTTTAAATGAGAAGGCAGTTTAAACTGTTTTCTTTCAAGATAGATGGTGCTCCATCATGGTGTCGATAACCAGAGAAAACAGGGAATTTATTTAAAATACCCAAAAATCATGGAACTTTTCATTTTTGCCTTACAAACATGACTGAAAGATCATGAAACAGGCGATATCTTAGCTAAGATAGCACTCCTAGGTTGTTTTTTAGTTAAATCTCACCAAATTAACATAAAAGAACCCCCCCCCCCCCCTCGATTAGATATTCCCAGTGCAACAATTTGAGAAATAATTTCATGTTCTAGTATTAATGTGTGTCACTTTCTGAATTTTTTAATATTTTGAATCTGTAAAATGGAAAATTTCACATTGTGAAAATTTGCATTTTACAGCTTTAAAATAACATATTAAAAATATAAATTTTTAGAAAGCGATAACCAGTTTAACAGTTGTGAATTTTTTGAATATGAAAACAGAATTTAAGAATATGTATTAGTTCAGGAAATACAATAGAGCAAATTTCTCCATAGAATAACATTGGCTTTGGTGTCTGGGGATGATAAGTAGAGATTCCCCTTAAACATGAATTCAAGATTTTTGAAAAATTTTCTCTCTCGGAATTTCATGTTAATTTATTTTGTTTTTATGGAAATTTCTCATTTTGATTGTTTGATTTAAATTTACCTTATTAAAAACTCTCCCAATATTACTTATTAATAAAATTAATTCTCTTGTAATAGTCATAGTTTTTCACTAATAAGTCTCTCTTCGCTATCCTTTCTGCATACAAGTCTTGGGGATCTAGACATAATATTGCGGGACGAAATATCGCATAGACTAAAAAATATGATCTATTTCACGTGTGATCTCTAAAGAGGGCTGCATAGAGCCTTATAAATATGTATATCATAGGGTGGAATTTCAGTATTTTATCTATATATAATTTTAAGTTATCATTTGATTTTCACCATTCAAAGTGCATTTAAAAAGTATTGTACATCACTGCTGACATCAAAACAGAACACTGTTCACAAACCTGAATTGAAAATTGTAAAATTAATGAGCACTATTGAATTCATTATGATTAATCTTGACAAAAGTTAATAAACGTAATTTTTATACCTTTCTAAGCAAAATTCATAGCAATTTTTGTAATGAGTTTGTCTGTATGTAAGTGCTCTGACTAAGGTAAATATGCATGTGTTGTCATGAAATTTTTTGTAAGATTACTAATAATTACCGACTCATTCAAATAAAATGTAAAATGAGTCATTTTATGTGTATCAAACACAATCATCACTCACATTATTTTGCTTTCCATTCATTTAAGTCGGCGATATTTTGTCCCCAACCCATAGTTTTGAAGGTTTTTGCATGTTAGATAGTGTGGTATTTCCCCATTTTGTATCATTATTTTAATGTCATTTTGAAAATTATGGAATATTTATTTCCTTGTTTTTTTTTTTTTTAATCATTTTGCTTTCCCTATTATATCATTATGTGGCTTTATTCAATATGTATTTTTTTAAGTTTAAACATATCTGTAATTCATTTAATATTGTTCTTAAAATCAATGAAATTCTAGCTCCTTTCATTACATATTTTACCTTTTTTTTTTTCAAACCTAAACTTTCCAGAATGTTCTTTTTCTTCTAGAGATATCTATTTAAAAAAAAAAAAAAGTAATAAAAGATGTATCTTTAAATTTCAGCCAATTAAATTCAGTGACGCTGATAATACGTCATTTCCATTATTTTAAATTGAGCGGTTCTTTTAAATTTCAATGAGCCTCGTGTACTAGTTATTCTTCATTATTTCATGCAATCGTGGCATTGCCTATACCGTATAAAATTCAGTAGATAGTTTCACTTGTGTCTTGTCAGAGGATGCGTTTGATACTATGCCCATTTTCAGTATGAAAAGTAATCCTTAATAGCGTAATACTTACACAACTTTTAAAACAATTGACCTATATCTTAAAAACTTGTAAACATTTTTGTTTTAATATTTGTTAAATGTTATAAATCTATTCCTAAAAAGAAAATTTATGTTGAAACAAGGCACAAATTAAGGTACTGTATAATTTTACTAAACAAGAATAGGATTTATGTTACTAATAAATTAGAAGAAAAAATAATTTTAAATATAAATGAAATAAAACCTAATAAAAACATTAGGGATTAATTTATTTTATTTATAAAATTTGTGAGTTTTTATTGTGTTTGAAATTATTGTATGATTTAACATGTAATATATTAAATTTCAGGTATGCTACTATATATACAATGTTTCCTGTTTTCTCACTGGTCTTGGATAAAGATGTTTCTCCAGAAATTGCATTAACATATCCAGAGTTATACAAAGAGCTTTCTAAAGTATGTTTTTCTTTCTTTTTTTTTTAATCTTTCTTTCTTTTCTAAAAATTTATTTTAAAATAATCACATATATAAAAATGCATAAAACATTCAATATTTTATTTTTTGCTTTTCAGGGTCGTTCTTTATCATTCAAGACATTTTTTATATGGGTTCTAATAAGTATATATCAAGGTATGTATTTTATTTTAAAATTAAATATATTAATAATGTTTTTGTTTACTATGAAAACTGATAATGATTTATCTTGAAATTAAGAATTTATATTAACTTCCTCCCTCTTTCCCTTATTTATATTTTTTGACTAGTTAAATAAATAATTAGGCCGAAAGAATTTCTTCTTTCAGATAGCAAAAAAGTGTCTTCACTATTTTATGGTAGACCATAAGAAAAATAATAATAAAAGAAGTATGCTGAATTTAAATATAAAATAATAATAAAATAAATAAACACTTAGACAATTCTACATTTGTTACTATACGTTCTTTATGCACATTTTAAAAATATTTTTTTCGACCAAAATTAAATTCTGTTTAGGATTTTTTTTTTTTTTTTTTTTTTTTTTTGGGGGGGGGGGGGGGGATAGGAGAGTTTGTAAACAAATTCAATTTTGGCTCTTAAATTTCTTTTGGAGATTTGGATCGATGATTTTTTTTTTTGTCAAGCTTGAGTTGATTCTAAATTTATCAGCTATCAGGTCCTTCTAGACTGGAAATGAGCAGCAATAAATATTAGAATATAAAATTACTGTTGTAGATGACTGTTACATTGCTTTTTATGATGGTATAAATGCCAGTATAGCAACATGACAACAATTGTTGTCAAGTCATTAATTCCAAAAATGAATGACACTTTTTTGTCTGAAATATCTATGAGCTATTTTCTTTTTAATTTCCCCCTTTATATTAAAAATAATAATAATATATATGTATAGGTTGAATTGAATTTACTTTGAACTTTATAAAATTTTGGAAGAAAAATCAGTTTAGGGATGTTTCTCCAGAGATTGCTTACAAATACCTACATCATAATTGTTTGTTTGCCTTTCTGTCTTTTTCATCCAATCATAGTTTCTCTCTTTTTTGTAATAATATCACAAAAAAAAAAAAAAAAAAAACTAAATAATAAAATTTATATTTAATATATTCTCTTATAATTGACTTAATGTTCTCAGCATATTATTTTAAGGATCAATTTTGTCATTTCTCAAATTATCATTAAAATTAATAACAATTTACTGTGAAATAGGATATGATGAAAAAGATCTCACTTCAAGATTTTTTTTCTTTTTTTCCCCCAACCCACTTTTGCTGTGTCAAATTTGTCACTGAAATATTTGCCTATAATGGCATAATAGCCTTCCACTTTATTTTGCAAATATATAAGCTAGTCACATAATAAGCGAGACGATAGCTTCAGGGTCCCAACTCAAGTCTCTTCCTGGCCTCCGATGAATTTTTCTAGTCAGTTTTGTCTTTTTATTCCTTCCGGTGTTAGCCTTTTTTTCTTTTTTACACACTTTACATTGTGAGTTTTTTCCGTTTTCACCTCATGCTTTTCCTATGGGTTTTTAGCTTTTTTCCCCCGATTTCTACATTCTAAAGTGCAGTATTTTATCCACCACACTTTAGAATGTAAAAAACGAGGAAAAAAAGCTAAAAATCCATAGCAAAAGCATGAGTTAAAAACGAAAAAAACTCACAATGTTAAGAGTGTTTAAAAAAAAAAAAAAAAAGGGGCTGATACTGGAAGAAACAAAAGGTGAAAATTGACTAGAACAAATCATTGAAGAGCGGGAAGGGACTCAGGTTGGGGCCCTAAAACTATCGTCAAGGGTTTAATACGTCTCACTTATTATGTGACTGCTCTTCATGAAAATCAGCCCCAACACCATTTTTGCAAATTCTTATGTAAAATGATCTCCTGAATCTGAATATGGTGTCCATTTTGCCCTATCATCCACTGTTTTTTAGGGATGCCCTCTATTTTCATCACTTTTTGATAATTTTATGGCTATAAATTTGATTTGTAGGGGAAGAAAGGAATATTTTAACTGTTAAATATCTTCTAAGGGCTACAGAGTTGGAAAATTTTAAAACATGAACATTTGCAACAAGAGGAAAATTTATGGGGGGAGGGGAGATTTGCTACTGAAATTATATATTACATTTATTATATTTTATTAATCAATTATTATTATTAATGATTATAAACTTTATATTTTTTCTTTTTAAGTGTTCAGTCTCCAAATCAAATTCCCCCCATGGCCATAAAATTACCAAACAGTGATAAAAATTTGGGGAGAGGGGGAGGGGGCGTCCCTAAAAAAACAGTAGGTGATTGGGCAAAATGTGGGTAATATTTGGATTCAGGAGGTCATTTTACATAAAGATCAGCAAGAATGTAGGGCTCGGGGGGGGGGGGGATGCTGCACAGTGTAATCACTGTTTGGTACTCAATTTATAGTTTATTTATTAATGTTTAACAGTTTTATTATGCAGAATGTTTTTCTTTCTTTCTTTTTTTTATTTTATCAGATGTTTTTTTATATTAATGTTTGGGAAAAAAAGGAAGTGAACTGCACTAAAGGAAGTGAAGTCACTTTTCAACTACCATTTCACTTTTATTTAAAATTAAGTAAAAGATAAAGTTTAAAATACATTAAAAATATTTAAAACCTTTAAAATTACCATTACACAAGTGCTTTCAGCTGCTCATTCCGCAGCCTTCCTCAAGTGTGCTTTGCTGAACATGATCGTCGGGCGTAAAAATTAATTACATCAACGAAAATAAAACAACTGGATGCTACATAGGCATGACCAAACGGAAAATAAATACATGGATAAAAGAACACGAAAATGATATAAAATACGGTAAAATAACAACAGCTTTAACAAAAATAAACCAAAAAGAAAATATTAAAATAGATTTTAAAAACTTCAGCAAAATAGCTCATTATAATAATTATCAACAAAAAGAGAAAACGTCGAAATTCTTGCGAACCACGACTCATGCAACAATGACCCAATGGAAATTGATGCTGGGTGGTGCCCTATGCTAGAGAGGAGAAGTAGAGAGAAGATAGCGGAAACGCCCGACGATCATGTTCAGCAAAGCACACCTGAGGAAGGCTGCGGAATGAGCAGCTGAAAGCTATGGTAATTTTAAAGGTTTTAAATATTTTTAATGTACATTTCACTTGTTATAAAAATCTTATTTTTTATTTTATGGTTTAACATTTGCAAAAATTACTCCTCAAATAAAAACATAGTTTGTACTATCTTAAAATAAAAATATTTGTGCTATTGATAATTAATTTTAAAAACAGGTTAAATTTTTTTTTTTTTTTTTTTTTTTTTTTTTCTACCAGTTTATAATTTTGCACAACTAAATTTATAACTTTAGTGATGTTTTTGGATCATTAAATTTTCATCAATGAATTTATAAATGTAAATAAGATTTTGATAGTAATTTTATGTACATATGCCTCTAATTATAAATATTTATATTTTGGCTTATTAATTTCAATGCATATTATTCTTATTTAAACAAATATTGTAATATATTTTCACTATATTTTTATCATCTACAGACTAATGCAATTTAAAAAAAAAAAAAAAAAAAAAAAAAAATTCTTTTGTTAAGGGGTTACATAGGTTTTTAAAGACCAAAAAGAAAAGCATATTTTCTTTTCTTTTAATTAAATATAATAAATAAGTTTTTTTATTCAAAATTTTGAGCATTTTAAAGAGCAACATTTAAAAAACAATATTTTATAAAATTTTCATTATAACAATTTGGAAAATTCAGCTGGTGGATCCTGGTTTTCGGAAACCCTTCAGAAAAATGGTGGACACAATTTCAAAATTGAAATTTGAATTGTGACAGAGTTGTTTGTAAAAACAGTAGACTTTTCAAAATTGGTGCTAGAAGTGATTCAACTTGTAAGAAATGAAGATTTAAAGTTACCAAAAATGTTGTCACTCTTCTTTTTAATAATTTTAATTATTTATTAATTTTTTTTTTTTTTTCTTTCTGTTAGGTTGGGTCATTATGTATGGAGCTTTACTTCTCTATCAATCTGAATTTATACATATTGTGTCCATTAGCTTTACTGCATTAATATTCACAGAGTTGCTGATGGTGGCTTTGACCATAAGAACTTGGCATTGGTTTATGATTATAGCAGAACTTTTCAGTCTTATTATATATATTTTATCACTATTATTTATGAAACAAAATTTTGGTAAGTATTCCATATTACTTATTTTATTTTATTTATATTTATAGAATTTAAAGAAATATATATATGGCACCATCCTATTCTCCTGTTTGTGTTAAAAGTTTTACATGTGGTTACAATGCTTTTTTCTAGTTTTTTCTCTGGTTCCATGAAGAATTAATTTAAAATTTTAATTAATTTCTCATTCAATATGGTTTTGCTGCTTCGATCGGGGCTGAAACAATAAAAATTGCTGTAATTAGCTATATTGTTTTACAAAATCGATGCAGCTTTCACTGCTTTATGAAGTACAGTCCCCCTGACGAGTTTATACTTCAATTTTTAAGCATTTTTATCCAATTATTGTTTCTGTGGTCCTTTATTTACTTTCTCCGTCATTAAGTTTAATCGTCTTTTTTTTTTTTTTTTTTTTTTTTTTTCATTATTATTGTTATTTTTGTCGGCATAAGTAATTTAAATTGTTTTTGCCTCTTATTGGTTCTTAATCTGTATTGCAACATTTCTGTGTCAGTCTTACCTATATGTTACAATCAGTTCTATTTTTGTTGTGTTGGTATTGTTTTGTATCTATTAATTGCTAAATATTAAGGTTAAATTTTATTATGATAACTACCATTTATATATGTTTATATACATATATATGTATTCATGCTGCAACTTAATGAATTTTTTTATTATAAAACTCGTTCATTGCTATTAAATAAATAAATAAAATAATAGTAATAATAATGAAAGAATTAAGGCTGCTCATAACTGTAAGGTTCATAAAGCTAATTTAAGCTATAATCTGGGCTCAGTTAACCTTTTAGCTGGGAAAAGCACAAACCAATTTGGGGCTCCTGCTAACAGCTTCGCTTAGTCTAAAGACACATACAAGCACCTCGAACAATTAATGGATTTGTCATTAAAGACAACTCATAATTAGATGGAATTGGGATAAATGTATATAAGTAATTTTTTTTATTAGCAGTACCAAAATGTATTCTGCTGAAAGCCTGTATTCTGTATGATCTGTAAAATTATCCCATTGTAAAGACATATGTACATGTTTCATTAATAGATGTCCTGTAATCTAGAAATGATAATTGTGTAATGGGGTCTACTGTGACATTTTATAACCAGGCAATGTTCTCAGATAACAGGCTCTTAAATTTGGGGCTTCTAATTTGCTTAATTTGGGGGTCCTTTCAAGGGAAGCTTGTGTTTCTCTTGCCTATTTGATAATCAGGGCTTGGCTATAATTTATAAAGTATCTCTATTATTTGACATTTATCCTGCATTTTTCAGCGTTAGCTGACTATATTTGAGCTAATAATGAAATAATTTCTTTTAGATGATATTTTAGTTTTAAATACGATATGTATTTATTACGTATTGTCTGCAAAGGTAAACATCTGGTTCGTTAGCAGAATAAGGCATGTTGATTTTGTAGTAAGGGCTCCACTCAGACTTTTGAAAAATTTGCTGATAAATTAAATACACTTGCGATATAATGCAATGTTAAATGTGAGGCTTTTCTGCTTTTAAGTTATGCATAATATATGTAACTTAATATATTTTATTTAAATATTTATTTATTTTTTAGCAATTTAAATATCACATCTGATATAAATAAAAAATAACTAAAAAATTTTGGAAGGAACCAACAAAGATATATTGCCAGGAAATTTTTGCTGTTGTACAATTCAGATTTACAGATCTGTTTTATTCTGATATTTTGAAGTTAATTTTTTAACATAATTGAATTATTATTATTGTTATTTTACTTTTTACTTTCTTCTATAGTCAATAGAAGAAAGTATTGCATTCGTAAATATTTTTGACCTTGGGGTTTTGATGGATTTACACGTTTTGAAAGCTGTAGAACACGATTTGACCATTTTTAAAAAATGTCTGTCTGTCTGTCACTGTGGGTGTGTGGTAAAATTTTGTGGCAACTGTATCTCAGGAACTACTGCACATAATTTCATACAAATTGGTATGAAATTCTGTGCCCTGACACAAATTAGTGCCTACCAACTTTTGGTAAAAATTGTCTTACAGGTTGCGTTGCCATCCCGCTTTTTCTAAATTTTTAACATGGTGGTATAAGACAAAATTTTGTATAAATGTGCATAAAAAGAATTATTTTTTAATAATCATTATGAAATTTACAAGAATTATTTATAATAGAGATAGTTAACTGGGAAAAGAATTTTGTATATATAGGAGCATCGCCTCTCCTCTTGGGGGGGGAAGTCCCCCTCGAAGAGGATAAATTTTAATGATGGGTATCTTTCAAAAGAGCTTGCCAATACCTTTAAAATGAATGGTTGAACCATTGATCTGCGATAATTTAAAATAAAGTTATTGAATTATTTCATTTTTAACAAAACAAACAAACAAAAAAAAAAGTAAAGAATAAAATGAACTTTTTTTGGATATTTAGTGTTATACTACTTCTCTAATATGGAAATCGTACTGCATTATCATGGAAGGTAATTTTATTAAATAATGATTTTAATAAATTATTTTTACTGAGTGAATTTGCATAGGAAAATATAGAAGAAAGTCATGTGGTGTCCACAACATTCTAGTTTTAATTTGAAATTAAAATATAGTATAAATTTGCTTTTAGACTTTCCTGTCATAATGTGACATTTTATTTTCATTTTGTTTTTGTTTTCATTATCTATGATAATAAATATTATTATATTTCTGTCTTTCCTTTTTTGGGGAAGTATGTCACAAAATCACATTTTATTTTAATCTTTTTTTCAGAGATTTTTATAATAAAAGTATCTTTTTCTTTCTAAAAAGGAACAAATTTAAAATAATATTAATAATAAATTAATTTAAAAAAAAAGAAAAAAATCTGGAGTGACTCCACTCGACTTTCCGAACATTGAGAAAATAACGGTTTTGTAGATAAAGTAAAGTAAGAGGAGTTGTTAAATAAACAAAAGAGAAAAATGTAATAGGGTATTTGAGTATTTTTCTCCATATGGTACATAATGTTTAACTTAACGCTATTGTACTTTGAGCCCATAGATCATAATGATAAAGAATTTTTCGTTGTATCCCTGTAAAAACCTTTAAATGTTAGATTCACCAAAATGCTTATAGTTAGTGTAACAGTGATTTATAATATTTATATAAATTTTCAGCTTCATTGGAGGAGGCATTTAGATGTTATCACACTTTAAAGTTTGAGCCCACATGCCACAATGATAAAGAAATTTACATTGTGTCCGTGTAAAAAGAAACATAAGTGTTAGATTCTCTAAATTCCATAAAGTTTATTTGGATAAGATGTTTAGTTGCTGTCGTACATTAAATAATTTGAGCCCATAGGCCCTAATGTTAAACAATTTTTATCTGTGTGTCTGTAAAACTCTGTGAATGTAGAGTCACCAAAATCTATACAGTTTGTGTGATGGTAACCTAAAACATGTTTATAAATTTTCAACTCAAACAGATAAGGAATTTTGATGCTGTCACACTTTAAATAATTTCACCCTATAGGCCATAATGATACAGAATTATTCGTTGTGTCCCTGTAAAAAAACTATAAGTGTTAGATTCACCAAAACCTATACAGAGCATGAAACTGTGACCTATAATATGTGTATAAAGTTTTTGCTCATTTTAATAAGGCGTTTAGACACTATCACACTTTTAAAAATTTGGCCCCATAGGCCGTAATAAAGAATATTTCTTTGTGTCCCTGAAAAAAAAACTAAGTGTTTGATTCATCAAAATCAATAGGGTTTGGGCTACAGTGACTTACAACATATATACCAACTTTCAGCTTATTCGAGCAAAGCGTTTAGACGTTAGCATGTTCACTCACACACATACATACATACATCATCGTAAAAATAGTGCAAACGGTCTCAGGGGACCTCAAAACGTATTGAAATATCAAAATCTCAAATTCGGATTTTTGACGTGATTACAATACTTTCCTTACTTATGTATGTTCGAAAAGTAAAAAATAAAAATGTGGTAATTATAATTAACATTCTATAGCTTTTAACACTGTGCTGCAAAAAAAAAAAAAAAAAAATCGAACCCTGATACCATTCTTGCTGATTCTTATGTAAAATGAATGACCTCCTGAATCCGAATGTGACCTCCATTTTGCCCAATTACCCATCGTTTTCTCGGGATGCCTCCCCCTCCTTCAATTTTTATCACTGTTCGGTAATTTTATGGCCATGAATTTGATTTGCAGAATGGAAAAGTATTTTTTTAACACTTAAAAACAGAAAAAATATAATGTATAATAAATAATAATATTAATTGATTAATAAGACATAATAAATGTAATTTGTAATTTCTGTGGCAAATCCCCCCCCCCCCTAAATTTTCCTTTTGCTGCAAATGTTTATATTTAAAAAAAATTCACTTCTGTAGCTCCTCAGAAGATATTTAACAGTTAAAATATTCCTTTCCTCCCCTACAAATAAAATTTATAACCATAAAATTACCAGCGTCTCCCCAAAAACGGTGGGTTATAGGGCAAAATGGGCACCATATTTGGATTCAGGAGGTCGTTTTACATAAGAATTTGCAAAAATGGTGTTAGGGTCGATTCTCATGCAGAGCAATGTAATTTTTGATTTATAAGAGATGTAATGTCTATTTCATTATTTGCCACATCAATACTTTTTTTTTTTTTCACTTTGTACCAGAAAATAAAATACTATTTTCATTTTTTAAAGTTATATATTTTTATTTTAATATAATTGTATTTTTCAGTTTTAGGAATTTAATATATATGTATATACATTTTCTTTTTTTTCCCTTTCATATATAGATTCAGAATTCATTTGGACTCTGGAGTTCTTATGGAGAGTATTGCTTTTAACTGTTGTAAGCTCTGTGCCTTTATATATTTTAAAATATTTGCATCGAAAAGTTGCTCCTCCTAGTTATGCCAAACTTACATAACAATTTAATGTATATTTTTGTTTATCAAATCAGTATAAGCAATTTTTCATGAAAGAGTTCACAATCATATTTTATGTCATTGGTACTGATAACTGTATTATGAACCTATCTAGTTTAAGAGTCTAAAGATATTTATAAGAGATGGGATTCACATCTTTTTGATTTATTATAACTGTTGAATTTTGCATTTGAATGTATTTATGTGTCTTTTGTTTGTACATTTTTTATATAATTTATTTTTTTTCCCTTTGAAATGATATTTAAAATAAATAATTCAATAATTGGAATTTGGATATTTTTGTTGTCAGCTGATTGTTGTATATATTTAACTATATATTTATTTTTCTAATAAGTTATTATGTATATGTATATATGTATTAGTAAATTAAATTAAAAACTTAAATTTGGATCAGTTTTGGTAAGCCAATTCAAATAATTGCAGGTAAATTTAGATTTCTTTTAGTATCAATTTTATCACTAAACTTTGCTGACTACCAAAGTTTCTTGGTTTGTTATTAATATTAATGAAATAAGTAACTTTTATTCTGTCTCAACATGCTTTAACATGTAATATATTTCAAAATGATCATATATATATATATATATGTATAAAGAAAAATAGATGTATATATGAATTTATTATTTCAGTATTTTGAGGTTAGTTTCAGTATTTGGTAACATGGAGGTAATTAAGTCGATAGTATTTGCTTTTATATTATTATTATTTTCAAACAATATTTGTACATAAATCTTTAGAAATCCATTAAAAAAATTTATCAAATAAATAAATAAGTAAATAAATAAACAAAAAAAAAAAAAAAAAAAAAAAAGTAAATTTTATTTTTTTTCTTTATTACAAGAGTTATTGTAATACAGTTAACAGTATCTGAATTGACATAAAAATTTCAATGTGTGCATTGTATTAAAATTATATTGATGCTTCTGTGATTTGTTTGTCTCCTTGTATAAATATACTCTTCTTCATGTTACCTACGTTTTCAGGTAAAATTTATTGTTTTCACTGTTTTTTTATTATTATTATTATTATTATAATTTTAAGAGTTTTATAAACATTGATGATTTATACCCTTATGGTAGTGAAATGATTGATAAGCTGTGATACTGTAATATAAAACTGATTGTCAAAAAGCCTTTTGATATAATATGATAAGGGTTTAACAGGGATTTATAAATTAAAACAAAATCCCATTGATTAATTTTTACCTCTTTTTAATTGTTTTGTTCTGTTTTTACACAATGGTATAGTATTTTAAGAATTGTAAATTGTGTTCGCAAATGTTGAAATATAAATTTATTTTAATTATAGTTTATATTTATTGTTTTTTTAACTTTTCTTTAAATGCTTTCTTCTTCTTCTTCTTTTTTTTTTTTTTTTTAATGTAGTTTTAAAAATGGCTCGATTCACTCAGATGAATCCTTATAAAAAGCCAAATTTTATTGTGCAATTTTATTATAAGGCACAATGCCTTAAAGTATTCAAAATCTTCCATTCTGATTCTATGTAAAGATTTTTATATTTTAGACTTGGATAAGATTTTAAATATGTAGCTGTAAATATATAAAGAGAATTGTTTTAAGATGTCATTGAAGCTTATCTGTAACATCAAATTTTTATATTATTTTTAGATTTGTATTCAATTTGTGCATTTTCAACTGTTTTGTATTATCTATTTGTTTTCTTTGATAAGTTTTCTTTGAATCTTTTATATTTGTATGAGACTAATTATGTTTTAATTATTTGAAATTTTTATAGGTTGTGTCTCTTGCTTTAAATGTTTTATTTTACCTAGAATACTTTGTAAGTCTCTTTAACTAAATTTTTAATTGTGCTTCTCATTTGGTACTTTGTAAAAAAATAAATACTTTGTTTGATCATATGTTTGTGTATAAGTAGAGTTAAACATACCAAATGCTTCTTCTTTGATTTTTACATAAATCTATATATATATCTAAATTAAAAAAATTATATAACACCATATTTTTGACAGCATTGATCTATTGTATTTTGCTTAGCCTTTCACCAATTATTAGAAATTTATTCTTCGAGAAGCATGATACCTGATATCTTTAAGTCATGCCCTTGATGCGATATTTTTGATGAGTTTCCGATGAGATCTCATCCTCTGACTCAAACTATCCTTTCATTGGCCTTTCCTCAAATGATTGGTAACCGATAAATGGACAGTGAAAAGCCAGTTACTTTTTTGCTACTAGGATTTTCAGTCTGACCATTTTCAAGATTCTGACAATCTTCTTCTGACTTGGAATTTGCATCTTTCCCCATTGTTGATTTTGGACAGAGGAGGCAGCACCATCTCATGCCTCCTAAACTAGATGCCTGTCGCGTTGCTTGAAAACTTGGCAACAGTTGAAATGGTAGACAGTGCCAACTGGTGCAGATTGCATGACTTTTTTATTCAATAGCCACCGAAATTTTTTAAAAGAGGGGTATGATATACATAAAAAGCAAATTGGATCGAAGAAACGTTGATTATATATAAATCATATATCACTTCTTAAAGTTATTGGTGGCAGTTAAATAAAAAAGTCGGGCAATTTGTACCAGGTGACGCTGTCTACCACTTCAACTGTTGCTATGTTTCCGAGCTACGCGACAGGCATCTAGTTAAGAAGGCTATGACCATCTCATGTCCATATTTTGGTCAGGTTCAGCACAGTTACAGCAACACTCTTTGGCTAAAATTTTGACTTTTTCTCTGTTTATGGCGTAAGGATAATTTTTAATATTAGCGAGTTTTTTAGTGTGTTTCAATTCTTCTGGCCCAGAGTTTGTATCATAAAAATAGAAGATTGTTGGAGCATTGAGCAAGGTTGGAACCCCTACTGAAAAGCTTCTGCTACTTCAAGATGAGGTTTAACCCACTGAGCGTCTTCCAAAAGGGCAAAATTTTAGTGTTGTTTTCACTGCATGGTTTTTAAAATGTTCCAAAACAATAGTTATTTCAGTTTGAAATTAAAAAAGTGACATTTGCACTTTAATGGACTCTTCCCAGTTTCGTCTGCTCAGTCATGTGATAAAGGAAAATGAATAATCGAATTCAGAGAATCGAATTCAATTAAATATTGTTCTTAAGAACAAAAAGGTTAATATTTAATATAATATAAAATAAAAGTAATATTGTGCATTTGTAAATAGTAGAATAGTTGTATTTGTAAATTTAATAATTTTTTAAAAACACTTTATGTATATATTTTAAACTGTAAGAATCGATTTTTGTATGTTCTAGTGTAACTGTTATATTAACTGATCTAGCAATAAATAATAGCTTCTTCTTGTGGAATGTTTATGGATTATAATTTGAAATTTTAAAATGTTTTCACTTAATTTAATTGCATAAAGGTGTTACAACAAGTTAATTAACTTAGTTACTGGTCTAAATGGATCTACGCAGTACGATATTGCACTGTCACTGATTTAAGTACCAAAAATCAGAGTATTTAACATGTTCTTCATAAACATCAATAACAAATATAAACTAAATGATGATTGTAAATGTATACAGCAAACAAAAGATGATGAATAATGGCATAAAATGGATTAAAAATGATGTATAAAAAAATAACACAGATTCAATACGATTGTTAAAAATAAGAATAGAAAATACGTTATTTCAGCAATCGCTATAGATAAACAAGACTTCATCTGCTATTTGTTTTTCTTCTATCATGTGACCTCTGACGTCAGGTGGGAAGAGCCCATTATATATTCTTAGCTTGTTTTTATTTTTATTTTTTATTATTAGTGTATTAAGGGAAAAACTACTGCTCAATGTATGCAAAAATACTTATCAGTCGCTCATAGGGTTAACAATTTTTTTTTAAACTTAAATATAATCTAATTGAAGTTCTTATTTAACTTTAAAAAAAAACAAAAAAAAAAAAAACATGCTTTCATTTAAGTTATATTAATATATATATTACATATTACATGACTTGATTCATGTACTTCATCAATTTAATTATAAGTCAGTGATCTATTTAAGAAAACATTGGTTCAAAAACAAGCTTATCACAAAAATTGATGATCTTAAAATGGACATTTCACAAAAATTGCCTAACTTAAAATGGGTCCTTCACAAAAATTATGTTTTTTTTTTTTTTTTTTCAAAAAGTTTGGATTAGAAAATTGTGTATTTCAGTTATCAGTCAGCCTTAGAAATAGAGCATAATTCAGCCATTAATCATTAGAAAGAAGGAGTTTTGCAGTTTTGTTACTAAATAATCACTTATTTAGGAAACATCTTTGAAAAAAAGTGCAAGTTTATTCCATGTAACTGCAAAAGAATTGTCTGTTTTAATAACTGAGGATAAAAAAAAAACTATATTTCAACAATTAGCTTTGATTAAAGTTTTTTTTTTTTTTTTTTTTTTTTTCTTGTAAAAATATATACAACCTTAACCTTTGTATATGTTAAAACAGGAATAAACTACTACGTCAGAAACGCCACAGAAAAATTATTGAGGTGCATACAGCTGTTTCGGTAGCCTAAAGTGTACCGTCATCAGTGCAAAAAGAATTCTGAATCAGGAGAAGTGCTCGTATATATGGGAGAGGGACTGGATTTAGGTCAACCAATAGGATTACGGAAGAGGTGGGGAGTGTGGCCAATAGGAACTAAGGAATGTGTAGCTGTGTAAACAGTAGAAAAATTAAGGAAATGTGGACTGAATGTAAAATTTCCAACAATCAGACAAATAGGGAACAGCGAAATCACAATTTACAAGGTTTTTAAAATTTTTATAAATATGAAAAGCTTCAAAGAAATCGAGTTCATGAATGGATTTAGGTCTGCAAATTATTTTAGCTGAATTAAATTTAAAATTATGATTTTCCTCCCAGCAATGTTTAGAAATAGCCGATTTATTGGTTTCTTGTTTGCGGACGTAATTCATATGTTCTTTTAGACGGAATTTAAGACTGCGTTTAGTTTGGCCAATATAGGATAAACCACACTGACAGGAAATACTATAAATGCCCCAAGAATTGCCCTTTGTGATTTCGCTGTTCCCTATTTGTCTGATTGTTGGAAATTTTACATTCAGTCCACATTTCCTTAATTTTTCTACTGTTTACACAGCTACACATTCCTTAGTTCCTATTGGCCACTCCCCACCTCTTCCGTAATCCTATTGGTTGAACTAAATCCGGTCCCTCTCCCATATATACGAGCACTTCTCTAGATTCAGAATTCTTTTTGCACTGATGACGGTACGCTTTAGGCTACCGAAACAGCTGTATGCACCTCAGTAATTTTTCTGTGGCGTTTCTGACGTAGTAGTTTATTCCTGTTTTAATATTCCAACGCCAAGTCTCCTGCTATTCTTTGTATATGTTACTTGCATTTTGTTGACTTTAAAGGATACTGTATACAACTTATATATGTGACATATAAAGTTTATGTAGCAAGACAATCATTTTGCCTCCATTTTTTTTTTTTTTTTTTTTTTCTGTTCAAAATGTGTGTCTTGTTTGGTTCTCAGGAATAATTTTTATTAATCATTCTAATTTTTATTTATGTATAATGAATAAAGTTTTTGCTTTATTTGAAGCACCTTTATTATAGAGAGAATTGTATGTATACTGCTTTGTTTTTATAAATTATTACTTGTTGTGGCATATATGAAGTTATTTTGCCTGTTGTATTTTTGCATCTTATTTACTTATCCCCATATTAATTAAATATCAGTAAAAATAATCAATTACAAGAATATAATACCTTTAGGGACACTGGGATATATTTTATACCATGTAATTTTAATTTCCAACTGTAGAAAGCACATCCAAGAACTTTTTAATAAAATTTGACTTTTTTTAACACAGCCAATAATATTCATTTATTTATTTTTCTTCTAAATGATTTTTTTTCTCAAATTCTGGTAGCTCTTGATTTTAAATGAGAAAAATTAATTACATTGCCCCTGAAAGGGATAAAAATGTTGTTTATGTTAGAGAATTTCAGTGGGTACACCTGTTATACCAAAGTGAAAGGATGGGCTAATTTCTAGGTACACTATTGTAAAATTTAAATTTTCAAGAGTGTAAGTATTAAAATTATATTTTAATACGTTCATCGCCCCATCACTCAAATATGGGTGACGCTCTTCTTGTACCATTTAATAGGATTTTCAGAAGGAATTTAATGAAATAAACACTGAAATATAAATATAAGATATACAACATAAAAATACTGAAAATATATGCATTGTACTATACTTTTTAGTAATTTATATTTAGGATAACATCTCCTTATATTACATTATACTCTGTCACATGGTGTTCGTTAAAACACTCTAAACACATTTGAGATAATTTTGGACAATTGGAACAATAGGTCATAGTTTTATTTTACATTTTTCTCCGCTTCTTGGCATTCAGCAGTTTGTCTCTTCTTCTGGTAATACAGGGCACACATCCTTCTTATGGGCTTGCCCTGCTGATTCATACGAATCTCTAAATGGTGGCCACGTTTCTTGAGCTATTTCTATTATTGTCAGACATAGCATTTTCCGAGGACAATTATTCAGTAACGAGAAGTTCCAGAAATTTTCTTATTTCTATTTTTTTATTTGTAGTTCTCTGGTACACACTATCTCTGGCGGTCGAATTTAGGGCTGGCAAGAAACTCAGCCGAATCAAGATGGGCGACGAGCGTGTTAATTAGTTAAGTGTTAACAAGTACTGTTTATCCAATTATAAATTAAAGAACTGATGTACATAGCTGCCAGCATTAGTAATTTTTAAATCAGATTTATCCACCAGTATTTTTAAAAAAAGAATCTTATCACATACATTTCCGATGAATACATAAAATTAAATAAACCAAAAAATTTGTAAAAACTTTCCGGTATGAGGCAGTGGCGGCTCGTGAACCGAAAATAGGTGAAGAGCTCAATATTTAAGTATTTTTAATCATAATTTTTATTAAGCATGGTCGTAACTTAAATTAACCCAAAATACCTATTTAAATGTAAATTTATATTCTATAAATGAATACAGCATAAAATACAGTGTGCCTCTTCACCAATTTTTGGTGCACGAGCCACCACTGGTAGGAAGTTCTCCATTGAAATATTGGAGACTTGGGGATCAATATTGCAATAGTTTTATTATACTTATACATACAGATCGTATATACCTTTGTTTATACATTTATCAATAAATTTTATTTCTTTGTTTCTAATAGAAGTTTTAGAAACCTATTTTAATATCAGGTCAACTAGATTAGCAATGAACATTTTTATTAAAAATGAGAGTGTTAGCTTCTGGAAAAAATATGAATTATCAGAAAATTTATTTTTAAAATATGATGAACTGCAATATATATTGCTTATATAATTAATTAAAAGAAATATGATGAACTATGATATATATTGTTTATATAATTAATTAAAAGAAATGATTCAAGAATATCTAAGAGGAAAACAAATAGAACGTTAGAACTCTATTTTAGGGTAAGGAGAGCAAATTTTGGAAACAGGTAAGACATGTTATGGAGGACAACTTGCAAATTTCATACATTCATAACAAAGGGGAAAGAAAAAAAAAAAGGTGTTGGAATTATTCAATTTAAAAATGATTTAGATTAAACATATATTAAATTTATTTTTTATATTATTAATGTATTTCATAAATTTAATGTTATATTTTATATTAGGGGGCGTCCATTAATGACGTGAGGTGTTCAGGGGGGGGGGGGGGGTCGAGCCGAATCTCACCCAATCTCATGTGGGGGAGAAGGGGGTTCTCGGCAAATATCATGTGATTTTCTTCCTTCAAAAAACAGTGTAAAATTGCAAGAAAATTAAGTTAAATTCAAGTAAAACATATTTCTTGACTTAGATATTGCAAAATCTGACATGATAATATTTACCGTGGCTATCTGAACGCCTCGAAGCAGCAGAGTAGCCTTTCAATTGTTTTTGGCGCCACCGGCCAGCCACACACAATCTATGCACATTCATGCAATCTTAAAAACTAGTCTTCAATAAAAATAATAAAGCAAATTGTGTTTTTTGGAATAAATTCAATGTATTTACAGTAAAAGTACGAATTTTGAAAAGTCTTACGGGAGATTAGGGGAGGGGGAGGGGGATCGACCCAAATCTCACAAAATCTCACCTGGGGGGAGGGGGGATCAAAAAATCGTCAAAACCACCTCACATAATTTATGGACAACCTCTTAATCAATGAACATTAATCTGCCCATATTTAGAAGTATTGGCCTACTTTTTATTTTGTGTCAAGTTTTAGTTTTGCACGATGAATATTTAGCAAAGAAAGCTACCTATATAAATTATTGTACATTTTCTGTTTTATGATTGAAATATAATTTCTGTTATTTTTCTGTAGAATTGCTAAATATTCCTAAGTCAGTATAGATGAGTTTGGCATATTCTTTCCATACAAATATAATGAGAGTTAGATGTGTTTATAATTTGTTTCTTTTTGTGTGCATAACTTCTGTGCATGTGAAATTCAAAGAAAAATTTAATGTGTTTTACTATTATATTTTTTAAAGATGCTCATACTTAAGAAATGTTTTCTGTGTAAAAGAAGGTGCTGTTACATGGCATTTTTGTAAATATTGATCATCTGTGAATAAAGTCAATTTTTTCATGTATTTTTATTTGTGTTTTTCTTAAGCAATATACAAAATGAAAAGCAAAGTTGTAAGAAGTCTTTTGTCTCCACAACCATTTGTCACAGATATGTACACTCCGCGACAAAAAGATAGGTACAAAGGGTTTTTTATTTAATTTTTCACGAGATAACATTATCTAAATTGTGCTTATCATAAAATAACACTATTTAGAGACTAATTTTTTTAAAGACTAATTTAGGAAACTTTTAAGACTAAGACAAATTTTATTTTTCTAATTTAAAATTTAAGACTACACTGTCTGTGACAAAAAGATAGGTACAAAGGTTTTTTTTTTTTTTTTAATTTTGAATATGATACAAATATTTAGTATATTTTTGATATGATATTTTGTTATGATAATACGTGATCAGCACAATTTAGATAATGTTATTTTATGAAAAATTTAAAAAAAAAAAAATCCTTTGTACTTATCTTTTTGTCACGAAGTGTAGTCTTAAATTAGGAAAAATTTAGTCTTTAAAAAAAATTAGTCTCGAAATAGTGTTATTTTATGAAAAATTAAAGAAAAAAACCTTTGTACCTATCTTTTTGTCGCGGAGTGTACTTCAAATTAAAAAAAAATTAAGCATGTATGAATAATAAATATCGAGAAAATATGCAAAAGAATCCCAAGCTCTGAAACTATTTCAGTCAATTTAGGATACACAAAAGTAAAACTTTTTATGTTATATTTGTTAATATGAGTGCCGGCTTTTACTAAATATGACTATAGAAACCTGGGGACTGTATAAAATGTTAGTTTTTGTAATTTTCAAAAAATTAATTTTTTAAATTTATATATGTCATATCATAAATGCTTACATTTTGTAATCGGAAGTACATGCCTGCATTCAATAGTTGCAGACATATTCTACAACCATGTTTATTGCGACTATGGGAGTCTATGTGCATGTGATAACTCAACAAGTTCAGTGTTAAAATAGGGGTGTGGTTGAGAGAAAATAAGCAAAAATGAAATGCCAAATGACTGGATGTTTACCAAATCACAATTTGCTGGTTAATTTGGCACCAATTCAAGCTTTTAGAATTAACCTATGTGCTAGGCGTGGGAAACAGGGCTGCAGCATAAAGGCCTTCTTGCAACTTAGTTTTGCACCCTTTTTAACAATTTTATTTTTTTAAGAAATTTTTTTTAAATGGTTGGTAATTACTGTTGTGACCAACATACAACTTTTAATGTAGCATTCAAATTTATTTAAATAACATAAGTATAATGCTGTCAGAATTTTTTTATGTTAAATATAAATTTTGTGTATATATACTCACCAGAAACTGAGCTGTAGTAAAAAAAACTGACTCCGAAAATATAACGTAGCATCAAACTTAAATAGTATCATCATAGTTTTTTTTTTATTGTAAATTTACTTTTATGCAAATTTGTTTCCTCAGTGGTGAAATATAGCTAAAAGATGCACTGTGTTCAGCGATGCCACTTGCACTCTATAGCGCGTAATTATGCGATAAGTCAAAGGCAGGATGTGAAAAATTTGTTATGGTAGGTCCCAGGGGACCAGTGGCAGACCTACAACTCTCGAGGTCCAGGGCAAAAATTTCACTGGCAGCCCTACTATTTAGAGCTCCCCTCGCACTTCTTCATTTAAATTTATTACTATAAAAAGGCACTGACATTTTTTTTAAGATTGATTCAGAAGCTAAACACACAATAAGAAGGCCAAGGGCATTGGTATCACTTGTGCTGCCTTAATTAGGCTTTACACATAAATGATTCTTTTTTTTTTTTTTTTTTCTAAATTAAATTAAATTTTATTTTTTTGAGTTGC
Source organism: Salticus scenicus (assembly GCA_963930645.1). NCBI lineage: Eukaryota > Metazoa > Arthropoda > Arachnida > Araneae > Salticidae > Salticus > Salticus scenicus. Next base: position 179,954,906 of record OZ005658.1, read on the forward strand.
TGCTTTATGGTCACATTTTGCACAGTCGGGAAAAAAAAACATCGCAGCACTCGCTGTAATTTCCTTATTAATTGACGCAGAAAAATTTAATAGGCACCATTCAACAGAAAATTAAATGCACTTTTTGAAAATGCTGTCGAATTTTGAATTAGGGGTTATCTATATATTGAAATTAGCGCTAACTTTGATTTTTTCAATAGCAACATCCAATTTTGACTTTATATTCGAATTTCTGAGAGTCTGGAAGTGCGGAAAAGTATACTGTTTGTATACTTTATCTTTAGTATTTATAGAGTTATAATCAAAAATGTGTTAGGGGGGTATCTGTAAATGTAGAAAAATAAAATTAAGGTCCTATAAGAAACATAAAATTTTAATGTTTTATACCGGAAATTTTTCAGGAAAAAAAGAATTATAAAAATTAATAAAAAGATTGAATTTTCCTGTTTCTTAATTATCCTCATTTCAGTTTTTTGATTTGTATATACTTCAGTACTTTTTTAAATAATTTTAGGTCTTAAAAACATTTAAAAACCTTTAAAATTACCGTTCCACAAGCATTTTCAACTGCTCATTCCGCAGCCTTCTTCAGGTGTGCTTTGGCGAACATGATCTTCGGGCGTATCCTCTATCTTCCTTCCACCTCTTCTCTCCAGCATAGGGCACCACCCGCTGTCAATTTCCATTGGTTCATTGTTGCATGAGTCGCTATGCATAAGAATTTCGACGTTTTCTCTTTTTGTAGCATAGTAATAATTATTATAATGAGCTATTTTTCTGTAGTTTTTAAAATCAATTTTTATATTTTCTTTTTGGTTTACTTTTGTTAGAGCTGTTGTTATTTTACCGTATTTTATATCATTTTCGTGTTCTTTTATTCATGTTTTTATTTTTCGTTTCATCATGCCTATATAGTATCCTGTTGTTTCATTTTCGTTGGTGTAGCTAATTTTGTAAATTCCTGCAGTTTCTGAAAAGTGAATTTGGTCTTTGTCATTTCTGATTCTCTGGAATATATTACTATTGGGTTTTATTGGTATATTTATGTCTAATTTCGTGGCTTCGTTCTTTATTTTATTACCTGTGCCTTTGTTATATGGGATTGGGGGGATGTATTTTTGTTTGTTTTTTTGTGCGTTGTTAATATTATCAAGTTTTTTCAATCTATTTTTATATAACTTATTTATTGTATGCTTTTTATAACCTGCGTTTTGACAAATTCCCGTAATTTTTTGGAGTTCCTGTTTTAATAAGGTTTTGTTAGAGCATATATTTATTGCGCGATAATCGCACAATAAATATAAATAATAAACTTTTTTTTTTCATTTTGTTCTCTTAATGCTGATAATTTCAAGGACTTTTTAAAAATGTTTCTAGTTTAAAATAATAATTAGCTATTATATTTTCTCTTATTCATTTCATTTCTTTATTTTTTTTTTTTTCTGGTTCCAGAGCACATTAAGCTAAATGTTTCCAGTTGTTTCTTAACAGCAACCACCTCCTACATAATGTTAGTTTTAAGACAATCTCCAAAAGAGCTGGTTAAAAATTCATAAAAAAATTGTTTTTCTTGTACAATATGGTAAAATTATAATTTGTCTTTAATATGTAAATTCATTTATGTGGGGACCCATTTTTTTGAAGAAAGGCCCCAGATATTTGGAACTCATGGGTCCCAGAGATCCAGGATTTTGAAAGACTAGTGGCCATCACTGATGTTAAAGGGGGGGGGGGGACTATAACAATGACACACTTATTTAGATATATGCACAATTTTTCACTTAAATATTTTAAAAATAAATTTGGTTTAGTTTCATGGCACAGATGTTGAGATACCATTGTCATAAAAGTTAGGAAAGACATAACAATGCCATTGAGTGATATACACCAATATCAAAACAGCTCTATTTTATTTCAAAATTTAACAAAATGTGAAATTTAATAAAATTTTAAAACATTCATTATTGAATTGTAGTGTCTAATAACTTTAATGTAACACTTACATAGAGACATTGCCAAAACTAAATTCAAAACTGGTGTACAATCAATAAATATACTTTAAAACTTCTTTACACACCATAAAATTTAAGCCAGCACAACCGGTTTCGAAAGGACGTAGCCTTTCTTCATCAGGTGCAAAAAAAAAAAAAAAAAAAAAATGTGCTACTGCCTTAGAGGCAAAAGCAAGACTGAAAGCAGGGCAAAATCCAGAGGGGGAGGAGCAACACAAACAACCAATAGGAAGCATCATGCAGGACCAATCGGAGAGAAACACACATACACACACACACAAGAGGGAGGGAGGGAAGAAATAATCAATTATTATTATTATTATTATATTTATATAATAATATTATACTAAAAGGTAAATTTAATAAAATTTATTTATTATTATTTTAGAATTATTTTATTATAACTATTATGTTATAAAAATAATGAAGGAAATTATTTCCTTCATAATTTCCTTCATTATGTTTATAACTTAATAGTTATATATAATAAAATAATTCTAAAATAATAATAAATAAATTTTATTAAATTTACTTTTTAGTATAATATTATATATATAAAAAAAATAATAATTGATTATTTCTTCCCTCCCTCCCTCTTGTGTGTGTGTGTGTATGTGTGTTCCTCTCCGATTGGTCCTGCATGATGCTTCCTATTGGTTGTTTGTATTGCTCCTCCCCCTCTGGATTTTGCCCTGCTTTCAGCCTTGCTTTTGCCTAAGGCAGTAGCACATGTTTTTTTTTTGCACCTGATGAAGAAAGACTTTCCAAGGCACATGTTTTTTTTTTTTTTTTTTTTTGCACCTGATGAAGAAAGGCTACGTCCTTTCGAAACGGGTTGTGCTGGCTTAAATTTTATGGTGTGTAAAGAAGTTTTAAAATATATTTATAGAGACATTGGTCTGTAAATAATAAAATAGTTCTAAATTCCCAGAATCTGTCAATCTGACAAAAAGAAGAAAATAAATATCTTTCACAAATATGGTACTTTCTTTTTATATATGTAGGAGGTAATAAAATATAATTTTTATTTTCTATATTGTTTGCATTCCGGATTTGTTTCTCCACCAATAATTGCGAATGGTAATTTTCGTTATAGTTAATTGCTGAAAATTACTAAGAAACTATGAACAATATTACACTTAAAAATTCTGATAAAAAAAAAAAAAATCCAGAACATTCAAACACCCCTGGATTATATTTGATTTGAAAATTTTTTTTTTTAAATTAGTGTTGCTGATTTTTTCAAATTGCTATGTCATATATATCTATGAAAATGGTGATTCTCAGATTATGGATTTCAGAAAAATTTAACAATTCATATATTCTTCCTGTTTCCTGTCATAAAGTAAAATCCTTTCTAGTTTTCATTTTACTCATTTATTCTTTCTTTCTTATCTTCTTTTATTTTTTATTTATATTTTTTTTAACTATACAAGGCTACTCAAAATCAGTCAAAAACATTTTTTTTCCCTTCTGTTGAATGTTATGGGTATTAATGCATTACTAGATTTTATAAAATTCAAAAAATTTACTTGGGAATGATAATTTTTTTCTCTTACCCATATGATAGACAAATATTGTTTAAAGTGCAGTTTTTAATGCTGATTTTTTTTTTTTTTTTTTGTTATAATTACATATTTTGACATCCCTTAAATATGAAAATTGAATTTTTAGTGGTTGATATGGGTATGTAGTTTATCAGCATAACTTAAAAACAAATAATTATAGGAAATTCAATTTTGGTATTTTAAAAATCCAGTAATAGTGCCACTTGGAAAATAATTAACCCTTATTGATAAGTTTCAATCAACAGTTGTCTGAATAATTTGGAGTAAACTTTTAAATTTAATAAGTAAATTAAATTAGGGATGAAAAAGACACAATTTCAAGGTAACTCTATTAAAAATTACACCGAGAAGGTAATTTTTGGTGTGTGGGTTGTTTAGGTGTGGGAATTAATTGCACTTTTTTTTTTTGTGGCTGAAAAATTAAAATGGGTAGATAGATAAGGATTTTTTTTTTTTTTTCCCGACTGAGTGAAAATAATGCCTGGACCGGGAGTCGAACCCTGGATCTTTGACTTACAAGGTCAAGGCTCTACCAGTTGAGCTATCCAGGCCGACAACCGGTCGGCATTAGTCACTCAGACAACCTTTAGGCAGAACGGCCTAAAGGTTTTTTTTTTTCCTTCCCAATCAGTTGATTGTGTGATTTTAATAAAAATAAGATAGATAAGGGTATGCACAATATGCATGGATATGGTGTTCCTGCATGCAGTAAGGATTGAAACCCAATAGAGGGCAGGTGGGAAAGATGCTGCCAAAGATATGGACCCAATCAAGGTTTGTGAAATATTTCTGTGTGCACGTTCGGTTATTGCTGCCAGTGGAAACCCAGACTCAGTATGACATGAGTGGGAAAACTGCTGCTAAAGGCAGTGATAAATTGAACTAAGTTTTTGACCTATTTGAAATAAAAAAAAATTTTATATGTGATATAGAATTTTATGAATTTATTAAAAATATAGTAACCAGCAAAGAGGACAAGGCATACCAGTTTGTATATAAAACTTTTTTTTTTTATTATATAATTTAATTAGCAGTAATATTGCAGGCTGAAGAGATCCTCGACCCTCCAACATGACCAAGATATCAGGAATGATATCAACCTCAAATATGAGACCTTCAAAATTTCCAAAGAGCCTTACAACATCCTGTGCTCTCTCCCCCAAACAAAAATCTATTTAAATCTCTTACAACCTTGTACCAAGAAAGATCCCACCACAATAATTAAAAAGAAAGGCGACCATACCATTGAAGTACTCACGACCTCAAATCAAGATCTGACGATCGCCTACACAGATGGCTCTTCTGACTCTAATCTCGATAGAGGAGGAGCAGGTGTCTTTTTCATCGAACCAGATGGAGCGCAGGAATGCCACGGTATTCCTGTTGGGAAAATCGCCTCCAACTATACATCCGAGCTCGTCGCCATCAAATGTGCTCTGGAGATTTATCTGTCTAAGGAGGACCAGAGTTCCAAAGGCATCATCATATTCTCAGATTGCAGATCAGCATTGCAAGCGATCCAGAAGGGCAAATGTCAACTCAGCCATCAGATCATTGAGCTCACAAACAAAATCATTGCTGCCCAGAGATCCTGCATCTTGCAATGGATACCGGCTCATGTAAATATTTTTGGTAATGAGAAGGCAGATGAGCTCGCAAAGGCTGCACGTAATTCTCCTCAGCCATCCAAATGTCTAACCCTCGTTGGCGCCAATGCCGTCGCTGGCCGAAGACTAATCGGTCAACAAGTTAAACGAAACTGCATTCCGGAATTGAACTGTGATAGAGCCTTATCAACTATTTTAACCAGACTGAGGACAAACCATTTAAAGGGGATGAGGATTTCTGAGGACGGGCAGCGTAGTTACACCAACTTTTGTCCTCACTGCCCAGACGACATCCCACTGTCTCCCCAACACATCTTCAGCTGCCCAGAAATCCAGGCCAAACTTCTTAATATCGGCTTTGAAGACCCAGTAGACCTACTTTATACAGATAGGGCTGTCGAGGTTGCTAAAGCTGTCTTCGACAGCTTCGGAGCCATCTAATTGCACTTTCATAGACACGACATCATCATCATCATTAGCAGTAATTAAATATTGTAATTATAAGATTGCTTCTGTTATGTGTAATTTGAAGTAGAAAGATTGAAAGAATGATCACTTTTTTAGTTTTCGTAAAGAGTTTTTTTTTTTTTTTTTTTTTTTTTTTCTTTTTTAACTTTCTTCGGCAGTCAGTAGAAGAAACTATTGGATTCGTAAAAGTTTTTGATTTTTGGTGAATTTACATTTTCGAGATAGCCAGAACACAATTTGACTGTTTTCTGAAAATGTCTGCCTGCTTGTGTATATCTATATGTTACCAAGATTTTGTGATTGCTGCATCTCTCAAAACAAGGGATGGAATCCAGTATAAATTTATATTTAATTAGAGCTTGACTTAAGTTGATGCTGATTGGCTTTCAGAATATATCACTTATTTGCCATTTCTTCACAATTT